>OY282641.1:100676382-101169128 GCA_958299015.1 Tetanocera ferruginea | reverse complement strand
TTTTATGGGTTCCATGGAACATTTGAACCAAAATGGGTGATTCTATGGCCAATCGGATGCAATGGGATTATCTGAGGTCATAGGCGGTTCATTGGAACTTTTATGGGTTCCATGGAACATTTGGACCAAAATGGGTGATTCTATGGCCAATCGGATGCAATGGGATTATCTGAGGTCATAGGCGGGTCATTGGAACTTTTATGGGTTCCATGGAACATTTGGACCAAAATGGGTGATTCTATGGCCAATCGGAAGCAATGGGATTATCTGAGGTCATAGGCGGGTCATTGGAACTTTTATGGGTTCCATGGAACATTTGGACCAAAATGGGTGATTCTATGGCCAATCGGATGCAATGGGATTATCTGAGGTCATAGGCGGGTCATTGGAACTTTTATGGGTTCCATGGAACATTTGGACCAAAATGGGTGATTCTATGGCCAATCGGATGCAATGGGATTATCTGAGGTCATAGACGGGTCATTGGAACTTTTAATGGTCCCATGGAACATTTGGACCAAAATGGGTGATTCTATGGCCAATCGGATGCAATGGGATTATCTGAGGTCATAGGAGGGTCATTGGAACTTTTATGGGTTCCATGGAACATTTGGCCCAAAATGGGTGATTCTATGGCCAATCGGATGCAATGGGATTATCTGAGGTCATAGGCGGGTCATTGGAACTTTTATGGGTTCCATGGAACATTTGGTCCAAAATGGATGATTCTATGGCCAAACGGATGCAATGGGATTATCTGAGATCATAGACGGGTCATTGGAACTTTTATGGGTTCCATGGAACATTTGGACCAAAATGGGTGATTCTATGGCCAATCGGATGCAATGGGATGATCTGAGGTCACAGGAAGGTCATTGGAACTTTTAATGGTTCCATGGAACATTTGGACCAAAATGGCTGATTCTATGGCCAATCGGATGCAATGGGATTATCTGAGGTCATAGGCGGGTCATTGGAACTTTTATGGGTTCCATGGAACATTTGGACCAAAATGGGTGATTCTATGGCCAATCGGATGCAATGGGATTATCTGAGGTCATAGACGGGTCATTGGAACTTTTAATGGTCCCATGGAACATTTGGACCAAAATGGGTGATTCTATGGCCAATCGGATGCAATGGGATTATCTGAGGTCATAGGAGGGTCATTGGAACTTTTATGGGTTCCATGGAACATTTGAACCAAAATGGGTGATTCTATGGCCAATCGGATGCAATGGGATTATCTGAGGTCATAGGCGGTTCATTGGAACTTTTAATGGTCCCATAGAACATTTGGACCAAAATGGGTGATTCTATGGCCAATCGGATGCAATGGGATTATCTAAGGTCATAGGCGGGTCATTGGAACTTTTATGGGTTCCATGGAACATTTGGACCAAAATGGATGATTCTATGGCCAATCGGATGCAATGGGATTATCTAAGATCATAGACGGGTCATTGGAACTTTTATGGGTTCCATGGAACATTTGGACCAAAATGGGTGATTCTATGGCCAATCGGAACCAATGGGATTATCTGAGGTCATAGGCGGGTCATTGGAACTTTTATGGGTTCCATGGAACATTTGGGCAAAAATGGGTGATTCTATGGCCAATCGGATGCAATGGGATTATCTGAGATCATAGACGGGTCATTGGAACTTTTATGGGTTCCATGGAACATTTGGACCAAAATGGGTGATTCTATGGCCAATCGGATGCAATGGGATTATCTGAGGTCATAGGCGGGTCATTGGAACTTTTATGGGTTCCATGGAACATTTGGTCCAAAATGGATGATTCTATGGCCAAACGGATGCAATGGGATTATCTGAGATCATAGACGGGTCATTGGAACTTTTATGGGTTCCATGGAACATTTGGACCAAAATGGGTGATTCTATGGCCAATCGGATGCAATGGGATGATCTGAGGTCACAGGAAGGTCATTGGAACTTTTAATGGTTCCATGGAACATTTGGACCAAAATGGCTGATTCTATGGCCAATCGGATGCAATGGGATTATCTGAGGTCATAGGCGGGTCATTGGAACTTTTATGGGTTCCATGGAACATGTGGACCAAAATGGGTGATTCTATGGCCAATCGGATGCAATGGGATTATCTGAGGTCATAGACGGGTCATTGAACTTTTAATGGTCCCATGGAAAATTTGGACCAAAATGGGTGATTCTATGGCCAATCGGATGCAATGGGATTATCTGAGGTCATAGGAGGGTCATTGGAACTTTTATGGGTTCCATGGAACATTTGAACCAAAATGGGTGATTCTATGGCCAATCGGATGCAATGGGATTATCTGAGGTCATAGGCGGTTCATTGGAACTTTTAATGGTCCCATAGAACATTTGGACCAAAATGGGTGATTCTATGGCCAATCGGATGCAATGGGATTATCTAAGGTCATAGGCGGGTCATTGGAACTTTTATGGGTTCCATGGAACATTTGGACCAAAATGGATGATTCTATGGCCAATCGGATGCAATGGGATTATCTAAGATCATAGACGGGTCATTGGAACTTTTATGGGTTCCATGGAACATTTGGACCAAAATGGGTGATTCTATGGCCAAACGGATGCAATGGGATTATCTGAGGTCATAGATGGGTCATTGGAACTTTTATGGGTTCCATGGAACATTTGGACCAAAATAGGTGATTCTATGTCCAATCGGATGCAATGGGATTATCTGAGTTCACAAGCGGGACATTGATACTTTTATGGGTTCCATGGATTATTCGGACCAAAATGGATGATTCTATGGCCAATCGGATGCAATGGGATTATCTGAGGTCACAAGCGGGTCATTGGAACTTTTGTGGGTTCCATGGTACATTTGGACCAAAATTGATGATTCTATGGCCAATCGGATGCAATGGGATTATCTGAGGTCACAGGCGGGTCATTGGTACTTATATGGGTTCCATGAGACGATTCGAACAAACTTTATGATACTATTTCCAATCGGATGCAATGGGATTTTCTGAGGTCATTGTCACTTTTATGAATTCTACGAAGCATTTAGACATATATAAATGATTCTGTGGTCAAGCGGATGTAACTGGACTATCTGAGGTCTAGGCTTTGTCATTGATTTTTTGGGTCATGGATTTCATTTTAAAATAACATTTTTGAAAGAAAACCTTAATTTTTATTTAGTTTTTTGGAAGAACACTGGGGACGTCTAGATTTTGTTCTATCATCACGATTTGTAAAAAATTTTACTTCAATTTTTTACGTTTCGAGTTTTAGTTATTTAAATTTTACTGCCTCAGTTGTTGGTATTGACATTATATTTTGGTAATGAAATTAATAATGTTTATATAATGCATGATGAGTTTATATATTTAACCACTTTGCCTATTGTACATGATTATATAAAATTTCAAGGCAATTAATAAGAAGTAAACTCCAATCGCGCGTCCTAGCTGACACGCACACTTTTTTTTTACATATGGTCGGTAATAGTTATTTTAAAAAGCTATGTATGTTATTTTTAAGGTTTCTACAGTAACATTACTTACATATGTAAATCGAGAATAATAAGAACGAATAAATATCCTAAACGAAAGAGATATTCGTTCATTTCATGAAGCTTCAACAGTTCTGACAGTTGGATATTGGCATAAAGTTTACTTCATGCTTGAGCAATGCACTGAAAACAAAAGATGACTTACTTTCGAATTTGTATGCAATGGAGTTCGGTTACGTGTTAAGGGTATTATTCTGACTGGTCCAGCAGAGGAGAAAATATTTTAATGCCTCGAATCCCTTTGATTCCCTCACATTTAAGGGGATATAAGTTTATAATTCTGTACCAACGAGTTTTACTTTGACAATAAACCAAGCACAAGGTCCATCCTTTTAAATGTCTGTGATTATCTAATGCAGAACTTTTTTTCCGTAATATTTTGGTCTTTTTAGGATAGGAAATCCATCCAATAGATTTATTCTACCTGATATCAGAAAACAACCGAAAATAATGAATTTATATTAGATTCAAAATAATGTCAATTTTGAATACATGTGACGATACTTAAACAATAATACAACAAATTACATAAGACATTGTTTTTTATAATAAAACATATCGCGAGCAAGGCCGCGGAGGGTTGCTAGTATCATATATTTAGCTTATATATATATTGTAATAAAAGCTAAATAGCCAAAATATGACTTTTGCAAGCAGTTATATTTTAACATAACCTCCACGGAACGATGTGTTAACCTTTATGCACGCTTCAAACCTGAGATCTCGTGTGTCACACGGGGGCCATTTCCACACAGGTTCGATAGTTAAGAAGCTAGTTCGTCAGTTTGGTACACTAGTTGACAAGCATTTTTGATTTTCACTATCCAACAAAGCAAACAAAAAAAAAAACATTCTCTATAGTCTACGTAACCAGGGTTGTATTGAAACATTAGTCTAGTGCGGACAGTCTAGTGGAGTACATTTTGATGATTTAAGGCTGATGTGAGAAATGTTTAGTACTTTTTCTTTTCTATTTGGTAGTACTCTATGTAAGTTGCATACAGTATATGTGGTAAATTTGGTTGGATACAGTAAATAAGTTATTTCGAGAAAATTATGCTAGTGTCGAGGACTTGGAAAGCATTTTTGCTTAATTTTTTCCACGCAAAAATAATTTTAATTCGAAGCAATAAATACATTTTAAGAGTACATTCATATTGTTCTCAAATGTAACCCTGTGTGTGCCAAACTGATTTCGAACGATCGCTTTCTCGAACACATATAAGCCGCCATATTGTTTGCCACACGAGTTCACAGATGTGAACTGATTGCCTGCTAGCATCGCTGAAGTTCGGTAGCTTCGAAAACTCGACTTGTACTTGAAAGCTGAGTGGCTCCGTGAGGTTTTCGTGTGTATAACTGCAATAAATATGTGATTTTTATAAATTTATGGCATAAAATTTATACTATTTTGGAATAAAATACCTGTTTGAATGGAAATGCACGTTTTATAATATTGAGTGGAATAAAACTTATAATAAATTTGGAATAAAACGAGTTTATACAACAGAAATGTTAAAAAAAAGATAAAATTTATCCTCAAACTTTTTACTGTGAGGCTCAACCTAACCTATCGAGTTTTAGCAGTTAAAGCTGCTGCATCATTTTCCTAAAATAAAAATAAAAAACCATGATCATCATTATTAAGTGATGCCAAATATAATTATTTTTGTTGGCATTTTTTTTTATTTTATAAAATATAATATTTTGTATTTATGTTTAGTATGTTATAAAGAAATGTTATACGTTTCGATTCTAATTGCAATCGTCAACGTTGTTTAATCATAATGTAACTTTCATCTTAATGCAGCATTATCATAAGCGCATAAAATGTAATGGAAAATTCAACTTTATATTTGTTTTTGAAATTCCTCTGCAAGTTACAGCAATTTCATCTGATGGAATAGAAAATGGTTGAAGGTTGTACCATAGTAAATAATTTAATAAAATTTGTAAACAGGTATTTTAAATAAAAAACCGTGATAAAGGCTTAATTCAAAGTTTCTAGTTAGCTTGAAAATGTTTGCTTACGGAAGCTTGGGAAGTTTTAATTTCGAAAGAGCTTCTGTTAAGGCGGTCTTCTCATTCAAAACCCGTTTTTGGACCCTTTTTAAAAAAATTCTTATTTGAAAACGCAAAGAATAATTGAAAACTTTTTTTATTTATTGTATTACAAAAGTTTCAAAGTAAATAAAAAAATTTGTTTGCCTCGATACGTGGGCTGTTCAAAAAGTAATGAGACTTCAAAGTTGGTGGTGAAAAAAAAGGTGTCGTCACGGCGGCCACGATTCCGGGTCTCCGGAGCGTCTGAAATGAAAAAAAAACGGGGTTATAATCAGTATAGATGTAATTCTTGGGTGAACCTCAAGCTTAATTTTGTGATTTTTTTTGACAAAATGGCGGCCATTCAAAAAAAAAAATTCAATTTCGGGCGTTTTTTTTGTAGTTTAGTGTAAAAAAAAAATAGTAAAAAATTTTTTAAAATTATGGTCGAGGTTCACCCGAGAATGGTGACAATTCTGCGTCGATTCCACTTTGTTTCATGAAAATCGGTTCAGTTGAATTGGAGATATCATGGCCGCCAGTTCGAAAAACGTGGTTTCGAGATAAACGCGTTTAAAGTTTGAAGTTTGAAAAAAATAGCTCACTTTGACGAAGACCTTGCTTCACCTTGCTGTATCTTCTAAAGTATTTCGAATTTCTAAAAATCCTTTTACGGGCATATTCACAACTACCCAAGCTATAAATAAATGCAAAAAAAAAAGTCGAAAAAAAAAGTTGCTCAATGAGAAGACCCCCTTAAAAGAACAAACGAAATTGCTGCCTCTAAGTCTGAAGAAGATTTAATAAATCTTAAATAGCGTTATTATCGAAAGTACCTTCAATTTTGTATGAGTAGCTCTTACAAGCCTTAGAAATCATATAAACCGAAGTTAAAACCTCTAGGACCGAAAAAAAAACGTAATCAAAATTCAAATAAATTAAAAAGTTAAAAGTACAGAAAAATATTGAAAAAATTCACAATGTTTAGGTAAGACCACAAACGTTATGCGATAGAAAAAAATAAAAATGCAAGCTACCAATTCATTCAATACTGAAACAGAACCAAAACAAACTAGCTTTTAGTCTTTGTAAATAACTTTAAACTGATTCAATAAATTATATTTTATTTGATATTATTTGAATTTCGTCGAACAATAAGAAGGAATTTTAATCATTAAAAAGCACACACGCGCTGCTCGCTTGTTATTTTATTTCTGTCTGCTTTGTTCCTGCTTGGTTGCTTGATCGCTAGAACAGTCTTGCAAACCGATTAATGAAATTATAACAAAATTATTTTTTGAAATTTAATTTAATTCTTTTTGAAACTGACAATGATGAAATGCTTACATTGAAACTACAAAAAAAACGTAAAATTTTGTATTGAAAAATATTAAATAATTTATTATACTGTTGATTGACATCGAAAAAAAAACCAGAAAACGTTAGAATTGTTTTGAAAATCGTAAAACCCATCGGAAATTGATCTAATAGAGGTGGCAGCCTCGTATCTACTGAATAGAAACATATGAGAGGTTTCTACTTCAATTAGAGTTTGAATGGAAAGATATAACTTCGATTAGTTTATAGTGCCAAACTGCATTATATTTCGTTTATTCTTTTCTTATAAAACTGAAACTACTATTCCCAATAAGTTTTGATAAGTAATGTAATTGAAACTAAAGCTTCTCGCATGTATCATAAAGAAGCTCCAATTTTAGTATATACGTTTAGGGTCAAAACACATTTAGATTTGTTGTAGGGTCATTCATTTTTCTGAGTGTACATACAATTAAAAATACACTTAATACTTTTCACTTGATTTTATATTTAATTTTCATTTCATTGTTTTCATAATTTTGTTTTTCAATAATTTTTTATATATCAATATTATTCAATTTTAATTGGGAGTTGTGAAAAAATTTTTATAAAAATATGTTATATCAAAAAATAGTGCATCAAAATCAGAATTAATAAAAATTAGTAAGGTATATCTTCGAATTGGCTGAAGTTAAAATACCCCCTCGGCCGAAGTGTAAAACAATCTCAAATTGTAGCTTTTTTTGAATGAGATTCTTAGAAAGTTTTACTATTTTTATGACGTCTAAAATACATACATATCAAATTGTTTTACTGCAGCTTAAAGATAAGCTTTTATATAAAGTTTTCAATTTTGGAGTTGCATAGGAGGTTGGCGTGTTTGTGGTTGTTTCAGTTTTGAAGCTTAAATATTAAGGCCCAAATAGACTACACAGACTGTCGGTCAGACAGATGTTTTTTTCTTGTCATTGCGATGACTATACACTACACAGACTTCATGCACGCAGACTTGGTGTTTTATTTCTCTTTTGTAACGCGATGAGTTCGAACAACGACGCTGCAGCAGGGTTGCCACATTCAATAATTTTCTTTTACCAAAATTCCCAAATAAAATTTCACATTTATGAAAAAAATTTCACATCCAAAGCAAAAAATCAAATATTTTTAGTTTTTTAGAATTCTTCTTCTCAAAAGCTGTTTATTTATGTTGTGACGATATTGACGAAAACAAGCAATCCGAACTAGCACACTGATTTCTGTAAAGATTGTAGTAAGCTTTACAGCAACTCATTATCAAAACTAAGTAGTTTCTGAAAGCACTTTTATTGACTTTTATAACGGCAAGAAGGCGAACTTTTTATTATTTTATAGAAGCTTCTTGGACTTTTATTAAACTTTGCAAACAACTTCCGTAGGATAAGTGCATGCTTGCTTATATTTCGAAAAGTAACCTGCATAAAACAATTCCAAATTGAAGGATATAAGCTTTACCGAAACTCCAAAATGAACAACTAAAAATTTTTCTGATTTATGTATGATATTTAAATTTTTTTATGAATTTAAAGCTAACTTAATCTGAATTTTAAAGATAAATGTTTTAATGTTATGTCCAACTGTCCAATTTTCAAATAAATAAATTATTTGATTTTACTGAAATTGGAGCTTCTTTATGATACATACGAGAGGCTTTAGTTTCAATTACATAACTTATCAAAACTTATTGGGAATAGTAGTTTCAGTTTTATAAGAAAAGAATAAACGAAATATAATGCAGTTTGGCACTTTAAACTAATCGAAGTTATATCTTTCCATTCAAACTCTAATTGAAGTAGAAACCTCTAATATGTTTCTATTCAGTATATACGAGGCTGCCACCTCTATTAGATCAATTTCCGATGGGTTTTACGATTTTCAAAACAATTCTAACGTTTTCTGTTTTTTTTTTCGATGTCAATCAACAGTTTAATAAATTATTTAATATTTTTCAATACAAAATTTTACGTTTTTTTTGTAGTTTCAATGTAAGCATTTCATCATTGTCAGTTTCAAAAAGAATTAAATTAAATTTCAAAAAATAATTTTGTTATAATTTCATTAATCGGTTTGCAAGACTGTTCTAGCGATCAAGCAACCAAGCAGGAACAAAGCAGACAGAAATAAAATAACAAGCGAGCAGCGCGTGTGTGCTTTTTAATGATTAAAATTCCTTCTTATTGTTCGACGAAATTCAAATAATATCAAATAAAATATAATTTATTGAATCAGTTTAAAGTTATTTACAAAGACTAAAAGCTAGTTTGTTTTGGTTCTGTTTCAGTATTGAATGAATTGGTAGCTTGCATTTTTATTTTTTTCTATCGCATAACGTTTGTGGTCTTACCTAAACATTGTGAATTTTTTCAATATTTTTCTGTACTTTTAACTTTTTAATTTATTTGAATTTTGATTACGTTATTTTTTCGGTCCTAGAGGTTTTAACTTCGGTTTATATGATTTCTAAGGCTTGTAAGAGCTACTCATACAAAATTGAAGGTACTTTCCATAATAACGCTATTTAAGATTTATTAAATCTTCTTCAGACTTAGAGGAAGCAATTTCGTTTGTTCTTTTAACCGAAGCTCTTTCGAAATTAAAACTTCCCAAGCTTCCGTAAGCAAACATTTTCAAGCTAACTAGAAACTTTGAATTAAGCCTTTATCACGGTTTTTTATTTAAAATACCTGTTTACAAATTTTATTAAATTATTTACTATGGTACAACCTTCAACCATTTTCTATTCCATCAGATGAAATTGCTGTAACTTGCAGAGGAATTTCAAAAACAAATATAAAGTTGAATTTTCCATTACATTTTATGCGCTTATGATAATGCTGCATTAAGATGAAAGTTACATTATGATTAAACAACGTTGACGATTGCAATTAGAATCGAAACGTATAACATTTCTTTATAACATACTAAACATAAATACAAAATATTATATTTTATAAAATAAAAAAAAATGCCAACAAAAATAATTATATTTGGCATCACTTAATAATGATGATCATGGTTTTTTATTTTTATTTTAGGAAAATGATGCAGCAGCTTTAACTGCTAAAACTCGATAGGTTAGGTTGAGCCTCACAGTAAAAAGTTTGAGGATAAATTTTATCTTTTTTTTAACATTTCTGTTGTATAAACTCGTTTTATTCCAAATTTATTATAAGTTTTATTCCACTCAATATTATAAAACGTGCATTTCCATTCAAACAGGTATTTTATTCCAAAATAGTATAAATTTTATGCCATAAATTTATAAAAATCACATATTTATTGCAGTTATACACACGAAAACCTCACGGAGCCACTCAGCTTTCAAGTACAAGTTGAGTTTTCGAAGCTACCGAACTTCAGCGATGCTAGCAGGCAATCAGTTTGCGTTTGTTCTTCAGTCAGTAATTATGTTATGCGCAAATAGTTCCGTTGAATATTTTTTTGTTCACACAGATTAAGACACAAATATTGCGCTTGAATGGGAAGCTCTGCCAACATGATTAAACATGCAAATTTCTGAGAACAATTTTTACTCTGTATTTTTCCTGTCAAATTGTTTTTGAAAATATAAAAAAATAATATATGGGCATTTTTACGTGTGGCGCACGGACATTCTTACGATTTTTTCTCCTTTTATTTACCTCGGAATTCCAGAATGGGCTTTTGGTGGTTATTCTTTTTAGCCTATTCTATTACTTAACACGCCTTGTTTCAGAAACACTAAAAATGTTTGTTTCTTGATGGCTTTATTCGAAAGTTATTGCACTTTTTGTCTAGCTTGGCGCACGGACATTTTTAAGACATGACTTTTGAGGTTGTGTTACATTTTTCAAAATTTCAGCTAATTGGTGTACTTTTTAAAACTTTTGAGTACGCAACCTGATGTATTGAGGTTAACACAATAACATGGTACTCATCTTTTTAACAAAAAGTGATATTTACGGAAGTTATAACTGTTTAACCAGCGTGACGTTACGGACACAAAATCGTGTTGCACGGAAAAAGTACGATTTTGTATACAAATTTGTTGCTTTTAAGCAAAATAAATTTTATCTTTTAATTTAAATAAAATATTGTATTTCTTACGTTCATCTAAGAACTCAACAGTTGCGGTTTGCAACAATTGTACAGATGCAGGTTGCAAAAAAATGCATCTTTAAAAATTATAAATTGATTTATGAGTTTGAACCCGCATGCTGCCGAACTATAATAGAGCACCCATTCCCAACACGGATATCATGCATCTTTTGCAGATGCATTTTGCACTCCATTTAACATGGCTTCAGCGTTTAAGTAGCTGATCGATACTGCTGTCTTTATCAATGAAAACAACATTTTCGTTTGAACAGTATAGTAAAATGACTTAAGTCGTTGGCAGTTCTTATTTTCTGTTCTTATTTTCCACCACACCGCTCTTTTGACGGTTAATTTGTAAAAGAGCATCTTCTATGCTTGAATTCATGAAATGATGGACACAAAAATTGAACAACATTAGTATAACTACAGCGTTATAATATGTTATAGTGCGTCCTCACTTGGAGGACGCAAGTCAAGTTTGGTCCCCAAGTTACAATGTACACGTTGAACGAATACGGAAGATCCAAAAACGTTTTGATCTGTTTGCTCTAAAGGGCTTAAGTGGAACTGCCATTTTAAGCCTTCCTCCTTATGAGGATCGTTTAAAACTACTAAGAATGTAGTCACTAAGTGAGCGAAGGAGGTCCGCAGATATCATATATTTACAGCAACTCATGACCGATGTTTTCGTTTCTCCGGAAATTCCATCTCTCATTAATTTCAACTCTAACCGTAGAAGCAGTAGAAACGCTAACACTTTAATTTATTTACCTTTAGTTGAACGAACTATATGTTAACTGCTCCTTTAAACCGCATGAGTACCTTTGTTAACATCTGTTTTTGATGTTAACTTGTCAAAAGATCAACTCAAAAGTAGACTAAAAGCTATTCTGTAATGTTTATGAGATTTATGTGTGCATGGTTAGTAGTACCGTCCTATGTTGTCTCTGAGCCCACCCCAAACTTTGGTGGATAAATTTTTGCCACATTAACTTTGTCTTGAGCCACTGGAATCCGTATCATTAAATTTTTATCAATCAATTTATGTTTTGCTCGGTTTGCTTTCAGGGGCTGAAGTGGAACTGAAATTTTAAAACTTCCTCCTTATGAATTTCTTTTAAAATTAATAAGACTAAAATAATTTAAAAGCTAAGAAGGTTTGCCTATAACCCAACTCAAATTTGGTTTGCAAATTTTTTACACATTAACTTGGTTTGAGTGAGTGGTATCCAAATCATTAAATTTTTTTGATGAAATGGGACATGACTTTAATGGGTTAACGTTAAAGCCAGTGATAGCTTAACTCTTTTGTTATTGCATGTAGTTCAACACCTACGCCACAAGAAAGATATAGGATATGAGAAATATGTTGTCTGTAGTTATTCATTGTATCATGTTGGTTGATCAACTGAAAACAACTCATACGAAAAATATATACAAGGTTTGTCCGTGCGTCACGGCTTTAAAATGGGATCTGTGCGTCTAATCAAAAAAATTGTTAAAACCAAAATAAAGGGTGATTTTTTAAGAGCTTGATAACTTTTTTTTTAAAAAAAAAACGCATAAAATTTGCAAAATCTCATCGGTTCTTTATTTGAAACGTTAGATTGGTCCATGACATTTACTTTTTGAAGATAATTTCATTTAAATGTTGACCGCGGCTGCGTCTTAGGTGGTCCATTCGGAAAGTCCAATTTTGGGCAACTTTTTCACCGACAAATTTTGTTCAGCAATGAGGCTCATTTCTGGTTGAATGGCTACGTAAATAAGCAAAATTGCCGCATTTGGAGTGAAGAGCAACCAGAAGCCGTTCAAGAACTGGCCATGCATCCCGAAAAATGCACTGTTTGGTGTGGTTTGTACGCTGGTGGAATCATTGGACCGTATTTTTTCAAAGATGCTGTTGGACGCAACGTTACGGTGAATGGCGATCGCTATCGTTCGATGCTAACAAACTTTTTGTTGCCAAAAATGGAAGAACTGAACTTGGTTGACATGTGGTTTCAACAAGATGGCGCTACATGCCACACAGCTCGCGATTCTATGGCCATTTTGAGGGAAAACTTCGGAGAACAATTAATCTCAAGAAATGGACCGGTAAGTTGGCCACCAAGATCATGCGATTTGACGCCTTTAGACTATTTTTTGTGGGGCTACGTCAAGTCTAAAGTCTACAGAAATAAGCCAGCAACTATTCCAGCTTTGGAAGACAACATTTCCGAAGAAATTCGGGCTATTCCGGCCGAAATGCTCGAAAAAGTTGCCCAAAATTGGACTTTCCGAATGGACCACCTAAGACGCAGTCGCGGTCAACATTTAAATGAAATTATCTTCAAAAAGTAAATGTCATGAACCAATCTAACGTTTCAAATAAAGAACCGATGAGATTTTGCAAATTTAATGCGTTTTTTTTAAAAAAAAAGTTATCAAGCTCTTAAAAAATCACCCTTTACTTCAGTACAAAAAGTTGGCTTTGCTTATGAATTTTCATGCTACTCCGATGAAGGGTTATTGCTATAGAACAACAAGTGTGATTTTTTCGTGACGCACGGACACTTTTTCTTTACAAGGTTTCGATTTTAAGTTTAAATGAACCAATAGGAGAAAATGACCAAGAGTTAAGTCCACCATATTCTTTTGGAATTTGGACATAAATTCTCATTTTTAGTTTTCAAATTGCTCACCAAACCTTTGTTTGACATGTATTACAAATTAAGTTGTTTAAAACAAAAAATTTTCACTTGATGATTTCACTGGACATTAACGCTTATAACTTTTGTCTTGGAATTTCCCCATTATGTTTTATTACATATTCATAAATTTCAGAGTCTCACCGTTCATTGTATATACATAGTTCATATATTAACCTAAATTGATTATCATGCACTCATGTCTCTGTTTTCGTAAAAATGCCCATATCATGAAATATATTTCAATTGAAATCTAAATATTATTCCTGATTTATGACTTTAAATGTAACACATATTAACATATTTAATGTATGTTTACAAATGTGCCACATATGTTTATACAATATTGCTATAAAATGTAACCAAATGTGGTTTAAAAAGATTTTATACTTTTGCTTATAAAAATGTATACCAACCTGGTGTAAGCATATTTTATACACTTTTCGGATAAAATCTATACCAACTTTGTATAAATTTGGTTTACACGACGTTATGGTATAAATTTTATAATATATTTGGAATTGATTTATATTTCTACCAAATAGTATAAAATTTATCCTCATATTTTTTACTGTGCTGTTTTTCTTAGCTAAAGTTTTTTTCGTAACAAACAAGTTCAATACATTAAAAGAGGCCGATAATTTTAATACATTTTTGAAAGTAATACCAAACACTCATCTTTTAAGTTTTTGGGAAATTTTCGTAAAAAAATTATTGGTTTTCACAGCAAACAAAAGTTTACCCAAAAGAAACTTAATTTCACGTTTTCACATCGAAAAAAAAAATTTACCAGTTTTGGTAAATTTTTCACATTCTGGCAACGCTGCGCTGCAGTAGAAATATTGCTCGCAATTGCAATTAAACGCAAAAAAGAAAAGAAAAGGAGACAGGAGAGAAAAAAAGAATATAAGGCTAAGAGTGGTAAAAAAACGAGCAGTTCTCGGACAGACAGAACTTTTAAAAGAACTCGAATATAACTCAGTATATTCCGCAGTATACCACAAAATGATTTCAAGAACTATGTCGCATGAGCAAAGGAACATTTGATATCCTTTTGAAAAAAATAGCACATCTTATAACAAAGGAGGACACTATGCTAAGAGAAGCAATTACCCCCATCACCGCCTTGCGTTAACGCTAAGATTTTTGGCTAGCGGAAACACCTTTCAAGATTTAAAATTTTTGACAGCGATTGCGCCTCAAACGATTGGTATTATTAGTGAGTTAAAAGATTTCATAAAGGCAAGTCATTATATTGTTTGGAATAGTTTAGGGCCCATGCCCAAAAATTTTGTTATTAACCGAATATTTTGTTATGCAAAATTGTTATTAACCCTTCCCTGTTTCAAAATAAGTCCCTAATTCTCTATTGGGGTCAAATTTGATACTATTAAACTACTACTAAAATTATAATATTAATTATTATTATTCATTTTTGCATTAATTATTCATTATTCATTTGTGCATACTTTTAATAAAAAAAAACAAAAATATTCGGGCCTGGGCGCTAGTAAAATGATGCCATTGTTTTTCTATAATTCGCCAAAATAATTTTTAATAATATCTTTAAAACTCATTTCCGTTGGTTTATTTGACTTCTATACAAATCTAAATAGCTACTTGGATCGCATATGGGGATAGATTTTCGCATATTTTTACAAAAATTTTAAAATTAAAAACAAAGAATTTAAAGCATAATTTTTCGATATCATTTTTTACGTTTTTCCGAGTTTTCGACATCAGATTCGTAATCGGCGACTCTCCATATAAATAATAGGAAAATTTGAACTGCTACAAAATTTTATATATTTATTTGCGACTATAACTTAAAAAAAAAATCACATAAATTCACATACAAAAAATTAAAAAAATAAAAGCAAATGAAATGAATACAGAAATTAAATGAAAGATAATGTCATCATTGCGAAAACGTTAAATGATAACGTTTTATTATATATGAAGTGAAAGATGAAAACATAAAATACTTTTTTCCTGCGCTTACAGATTTAAAAATAATTTAAAACAGATTTAAGATTTAAAAATAATTATATTCATATAATTTAATTATCGTCTGTATACGCAGCAAAAAAATCTTTTATGTTTTCATCCGAGCTATAATTCATAGATGACGATATGTCATCATTTATAGTTTCCTCAATTTTGAAATTATCTAACATTTGAGGAGTCGATAATCTGCTGCTGCCTATCGAAGAATCTCTGCTTAGAGGAGTCGGAACACTTATAATGGCATTTCTCGATTTGGGCAATGAATAGTGGTGTTGTGTTGGCGTATAAATGCGGTATAGCGTTATCACTGGTGGTACTGGACTAACATATTGGTAATTGGCCGATTGTGGCGTTGGCATTTGCGTTGGAGAATTAAAAATCTATTGAATTTGCAAAGCATGCCCAATTTGCAGCTTTCCCATGCAACCTTGGAAGAAAACGTCAGCCATTATTTTACGCACAATTATTTTTTGAGATGCGTAGCCCACGATTGAGCCAAATAGTCACCTTCTGTAGGTACACTGCACCTTTGAAGTTTGTCGCACGCTATCCGAATAAGCTTATCTTCTTCTGAAACTTCCTTCTTTCTTCTTTTTGTTGGAGGAGATGCTGCTTCCTAGAAAAAAATTTTAATAAGTTTTGAGTTATAATATTGTGACAATTTTAATAATCCTTAAAATATGTATAATAATAAGTTTTTGTTTACTTTTAGCTTCCACATACAAAACAAGATTGGAAGAAAGAAGCAAACACTTTCAATAAATTGTGGAACTTTCCAAATTGCATAGGCGCAATTGACGGAAAGCATGTCAACATTACACAGCCACCAGGATCTGGATCCTTTTAGTTTAACTATAAGAAAACTTTCTCAATTATATTAATGGCAGTAGTTAATGCTAACTACGAGTTTTTGATGGTGGATGTTGGCACGAATGGAAGAGCTTCAGATGCAGGCCTATTTAGTGACACAAAATATTTCTATGGTCTTAAACACAACCTCTTAAATATTCCTGATCCAGAGCACCTACCAGGATTTGAAGAAAAATTGCCTTTTGTGTTCGTAGCTGATGACGCTTTTCCACTTAAAGCCAACATCATGAAACCGTTTAGTCATAGCACTCTTAAAAAAGAAGAAAGTGTGTTTAACTATCGACTTTCCCGAGCGCGAAGAATTGTCGAAAACGCCTTTGGAATCTTGGCTTCTAGATTTCGTGTTCTGCTACACACCATAAATTTATCGCCAAAAAAAGTCTCAACAATTGTCTTAGCTTGTTGTTACTTGCATAACTTTTTGCGGAGGGTTAACGAAAGGACATATTTTGAAGGCGGTTTAGATGTTGAAGAAACAGCATCTTGCGAAGTAGCACATGCTGATTGGCACGATGATGAAAACCTTCAAGTTCTTCAGGCTTCTAGCATTAAAAACGCAACTAATCTTGCCAAAAATATTCGGGAAAATTATTCTAATTATTTCAATACTATAGGTGCAGTTCCGTGGCAAGACAAAATATTGAAAAAAATAACAAAGTAAATAATTTATATAAAATAAAACACAATAAAATAATATTTTTCGAACTAACCTCACATGAAATTGTACTATTTTCCATTGTATTAAGTCCCACGGAAGAGTCCTCTTGGTCATCTAAGAAGGACAACATATCATAATACCATAATGTTGGTACATATTCATCTTCGGCTCCGACTCCAGATCTTAAGCTGTCTTTCTTTTTCCTTAATTCTCGGCGATATGCCGAGCGTAAATTATTAATTTTTTTAATAACTACATCCTTAGTAGCTTCAGGATTTCTTTCTTTTAGTTTGTTCACCAACACTTCATACTCTGCATTTTTAATGTTTCTGTTGGAATAGTCCTTGCTCTTTATCTTCCAAAGCGACGGCAAGGATTTATAAAGCTCAATAAATTCAGCCAAATTTAGTTTATCTGCTTCCATTTTTGTTTACATATCATTGTAGCACGTCTTTGCACTGCAAAACTTTTGCAAGTCTGAAAAGGTTTCACAACACACTAAGCAGACGACCGGTTCAAACACGACCGAAAATCAAAATATTTTAATTTTTGTCAGACATCTGAACAGACCTTCAAACAGCCAAATACACTATTAGACCGTCGCAACAAACACGTGTTTGATTTTTACCATGAAATCATTGCATCAATGGTTGAACCATATCTAATAGTCCCCAGTGTTTTTCCAAAAACTAAATAGAAATTAAGTTCGTCTTTTAAAAAATGTACTTTAACATGGAATCCATAAAAGTTCCAATGACCTGTGAACTCAGATAACCCTTATTGCATCCGATTGGCCATATGATCAACCATTTACGCCCAATTGTTCCATGGAAGCCGTTAAAATTCCAATGACACCCTTGTGACCTCTGATAGTCTCATTGCATCCGAATGGTCATAGAATAATCTTCTTTTGTCCGAGGGGTCCATTGAATCCACAAAAGTTCCTATATCCCACCTGTGACCTTAGATACTCCCAATGCATCCGATTGGCCATAGAATAATCATTATTTTTCAAATTCTTTATGGAATCCATTAAAGTTCCACTGATTTGACGATTAAAAAACTTTGTTATAAATATCAACTTTTTATTGAAACATACATAGCTTTGCTTCAATTTTCAATTTTTAAAGTAAAAAAACAGTGACAAATTTAAAATAGAAAATAAAATTATAAATACCAATTTTGTGAGACATCATTCGTATTAGAAGATATTCTATCAGCAAGTAAGTAATGAAATAAGTATTGAAAAGGTAATGTAATATACATTTTTTGCGTTTAGATTCAGACGCTTCTTATGTTGGAGGAAGAAAGCTACAAATAAGAACGAGCCAAGGAGCTCTTATTGAAGAAAATTTAGTTACAAATTCTTGACCAATTTCACGCATATGCCGCATTTCTGCTGGACGTAACATATGGTAAGTTGAAGTCAGGAAGTTCAACTGAAGATCGCTGTAGACCACTGTCTGCCACCATCCCGACAAACGGTGTCTACGCCCACAAGCACAAAGTGACTTTTGAGGATATTTTTAAAAAACTTAACCTTGCTATCCGAAAAAATGAAACAGCAGTGGGCATCGGCAGTAACAGTTTAAGTAGTTGTCCAAATCAACAGTGTTTTAGGAAGCTGCCATGACAACCAAGTACAGGAGAGGTAACTACTTACTTTACCTCGTTTTGCATCATGGTCAATACTTAACTGCTCTGCTACCTAAGCCAACTGCTGATTTGTACAACTACTTAAACAGCTACTGTCTATGTCGACAGCTGTGTTACATTTTGGTCTACAAGGTTATTTAAAAAAAAAAAACACACCTTGTGCGTGTGTGGGTAGACATATTTTTAGATGATTTTTAACTTTTAAATTAACTCATTTTCTCGGTTTTTTTAAATTAATTTTATGATTCCCAAAAGTCATAAATATTAATAATTTTATAATTTATTTGTTTGGCTTACTGATTTATTTCTAAGTTTCTTCGGATAACATTCTTAAAAATGTTTTTAAATAATATTGTGTATAAAATATTTCATACAAAAATAATGATAATAAATAATGATGAATAATTCATACCCATAGTGTATGTTTGCTTAGAAATTAGTTAATTAAGAATGTAACGTTACAACCCAGTTAATGTTATTCGAAAAAATATCTTGTGAATTGAAATAAGTTCGATGATATGCAGAGCCAGCAATATTATTAAATATAAACTTAAAATATGGTTTTTGTTACAAAACTTATCCAGTCCAGTTGTTATCGGTATGCGCGCGTTTTTCCTTACTATTTACCTAAAATAGTTTTGGTATTTTGAGTAATTTTTGCCCAAAGCAAAACTAATGAAGAATGATTCTTGCAATTATTACTGAAAAAACACAAATATCTAGAGAAGCTTACCGTTATATTATTATTATTTTTATAATAAATATTTGTCATATTTTTTACTTTCCCCAGAAACCCCGGTAGTAAATAGATGGGCCGGTGTTAGTGGAGCTGATGCAATAACTAATTGTGAGGTAATTAGATAACTACAATAAATTCTTATTCAGAAATTGGTTCTTCAAATCGATTCTTAATTTTAATATTTACAAACGTTGTTCATAAAAAACTAAAATAAATTTGTTACGATAACAAAAACTTATGTATATCATAAGGAAACAGTTATTGATTAAAATTATTTAATTTGTGAATTGAATGGCTTTTGTTTTTACTTGACAACAATTTTGGGAAGTAAGTATGCAAATTTAAACTGGATAAATTTTAATATAATTGTATTAGATTTGATTTAATTTTAAATATAACAACTACTATTTTTTAATAAAAAGGTATTGAATTTTATTCCCAGCTGTATTAAAATTTGATCATTGTAATATAATTTGTATTAATTTTAATTCAATAAGAATACAATTTTATTCCTATTGTATTAAATTTTATATTATATCTATTCTTTTTATATTAAAATGAAGCCTTATTGGAATAGAATTCAATTTTAATATTTGGTATGTATTAGATTTTAATACAAATCTGGAATGGTCATATATGTAATACAGTTTTTATTAAAATTTATTCCAAGATTTTTGACCGTGTTGATTTGCATCTATACATTTGATGTATAGATGATGTTTACACATGAACAATGCCACAAAGCAGACTTGTTTTTGCAACGAAATTGTTATCTCTCTGTCTAGGTCTAATGCGCAACTGTCTTTTGCGTCATTGGCTTGTATGTATAATATATAGTGGACGTTCAGAGTAGTGTTATCTATCAAGTAGTGAAAGTTGGGTAGTGAACACTTCTTTTGGTATGAATAAATATTTTTAAGCAAGCTCTATTTTCGAATTTCGAACTTAAGTGGTCACTTCTTTTATAGAGGGGATTTATACAATGAAACTCGTCGCATGAGATTTTCTGAAATTTTCAAGCTTCAAATCTTCAAATTACATGATGAAACTGCGTTGCAGAGACTTTGATTTCAAAATTTCATCAACAACGAAAATATGAAACTATAAATTCAAAAAGTTACATGAAATCACAGCCCACGAGACTTTTTGCATTCTTGTCATATATCAAAAATTCAATTTGAAAATTGAATGTAATAAAAATAAAGTTACAAAAATTTGGCATAAAGGTCAAAATAGAATTATTAAAAATAATGTTTTTTAAGAATTATTGTTTTACATTAATTAACGTTAGAAAAAAAAACGGAACTATATGAAGATATAGAAATATGGACCTTAAAAGAAGGTAATTGCAGGAGAAACCGAACTGGAGTGTTTCGCTTGGGCAAACGTTTTCAAAGAATACATTGCATTTTAGTAAAATTACTAAACGTGATATCGCTTGTTTCTACATTTTCAGGCAATAAATATGTTACTAACAGTTCAACATTCTCACAGGACAATCTATAAAGAAATCGAAAACTATCTTCGTGGGCAAAGCTTCTTTTTTAATAACATTTAGTTCTATTTCTACGATTAAAATGAAAAAACATTGCCATTTCGTTACGAATTATTTCAAAGAAGTCTATTCAGAACCACACTACAATATATTATAGTGTTCACTTCTTTTTAAGTAGTGAACACTCCTTTTATGCATATCAAATTTAGCAAGTAGTCTTTCGAAAATAGTCTAGTCAAAAATAGAAGTGAACACAATATAGTGTTTTCTTTTTATGCATATCAATATTGAGAAATCAAGTGTTCACTACGAACCTTAGTGTTTACTTTTTTATGCATATGGGCCATTGTTATTTTCAAAGAAGTCGTCAACTTGCTAATATTTCAATAACGACACAACTGCACTGTGGCGGCTCTGAACAAACTACAGTTCTGTGAGTTTTCTCCCATCTACCAGTTATATTGGGGATATCAATTACCCAATAAACCGTATTTTGCAAAAATTTCCATTTACGTCATTGTTATTTTCAACCGACGATATGTTCAAGTTACCAAGCACCAAGACACCGCATTGTATCGTCAATATTAATAAACAGTTTTTTTAACCTTAAGACATGCATTATAAATTCTGAAAATTTAATTTTAATCCTTTTCGCTCATTGTTATCCCGCTAAATAGACATGGGTAACGCAGTAAAAATTGCTGCGCTGATACTTCAACTCAAGCGCAGTTTACTGTATCAGCGAAATGCGTTAACGCATTTGCGTCATGGCGCTGTTCGAAATTTTATGATTTATGTATCAGCAACACGTGCCTTGTACAGCAAGCAGAGAAAGTAAAAGATTTGGATAGTGCGTTAAGTGGTGGAGGAGAACTTTGCGCAGTTTGGTCTGGCTCATAGATTATAAATCAAATTAAATCCTGTTGGAATGATGGAAACTAAAGAAAGAGACCTTGTAAAATGTAGTTATTATAAAATAAAACTGAATGAAGCGTATATTTCACAAAAAAAATAAATTGTTAACATACATATAACTAAGCAAGCAGCGAAGTTGTGTTTCCTTCAGGAATCAAACAGATACATACACGTTTCTGGCAGGCAAAACACATTGGAAGTTTGATGCAGCTAGTTTGATGCCATAAACAAAACAGAACAAGTTTGAGTCTAAAGAAAAAGGAATGAGCATGAAGCAAGTACTGAGAAATTACGTTATTGAGTTTTTCGCTGCTGCGTTAAATATTTTTTTAGCTAATAACGCATTGTAAGTAAACTGCTCAACGATGACAAGACGCATTTTTGCATTTGATTTTATTTTATATATGCAATAACGTTCTTAATTGGGCTTGTAATTGGATCTATTTTACGTTCCCTTACAACCAACGCGGTTAAAATAATTTTAGACAACGCAACAATTATTAATAACCGATAAAAACTTAAAATTTGGATAACACCCAACTTGTTCATTTAATGAGCTTCATAATATGAGCTATGGAATAGTGGCACTGTTATAAAAAAAGATGTCCAAGCGTTATTTGAATTCATGCAAAGACGAAGTTTTGTTTTCATTAATGTTAAAAATATTTTTTATTCAGTTCATTTAAAGAAAATAAAAATTCCATAAATAATAAGTTCAAACGATAAAAAAACATAAAATTTGTACTGTAAATAAATAAATAAAAACTAAGAAATAACATATGAACATATATTGTTAAGAAAAACAAAACAACTTGAGATATTTTTGAAGTATCAAGTCTTTCCCTTTTTTCATTAGCAATTTGTCCCGCATGTGAAAAAATTCGTTCACATGGCACTGATGTTGCCATAACACAGAGTCTGGAACTATTTCATTGCATTCGTTATATACCGAAAGGATCATTGAATTCGAAACCGTTTTTCGTGTTGGCAATTTATAATTAGGATTTAACAAATTAATGAATTTTTTTAATTCCTTATCTTCGACTACACTGAATGGATGATATTCTTTGGTTATCATTGCAATTAGTTGCCTATCTAATTCCTTTTGTTTTTTTATCGCAAGTGGTCTATTGGGGCATTCTGTGATAGAGCGGTGACCTTTCGAACGGCCAATATTATTCACACTTAGATTGTTTTGATGATTTTCATTACTTATACTTGATTCAGTATTTTGTGGTTGATCAACAAAGGGTACATGGACAGGTGATTGCCTCGAAGATTCTTGTCTAATAATTTTCTGGCATGGGTGTTTCTTGTTAAGGTGGCGGATAAGGCCACATGTGGATTTATTAGAAACTGAGAGCATTTGACCACAATAAAAGCATTTTACCTTTTTGTCCTTATTTATCTCACTAAAATGCAACCACACTTGGCTGCTTTGTTTTGCTGCCATTTAAAAAGTTTTCAACAATATAAACATTGATTACCTTGATAGAACTACTGAAAATGAAGTACCTGAATGGCCAAAAATTATAAATATCGAATAGGTATACAATTAATTGATAATTTAAAGGAACTTTGCGATGCGCTCGAGCTTATGCACTAAAAATGTTATAATAAAATTTGCAGTTGCCACACACTTCATTCACATTCTACTGAGAACATAAATGAAACTGCTTCTGGCCTTGAAGCATGTTTGTAGTTTGATATAAGTTTGTTGTACTTTTAAAATCGAACTTGCTCAATTTGAAATAAACTCACACATCTGTGGTAAGCATCATCCAATCATACATGCTCGTAGGATTCATACTTAGCAGCATCTTCCCCGCAACCTTTTTTCCCATTTAATACAAGCTTATTTTGTTTGATTCAACTTTCTGTCGTTTCCAACTAAGCTCGACGAACAGTACAACTTGGTTATTTGCTTTATATTTTTCCCGCTGTTTGCTTTGCTTTAAGTGTTGCATTTGTATTAATGCGCTATTGCGTTACTTTTTTTAAAAGAAGTGCATCAACGCAGTAACGCATTTCAGTGCTTCAACTCAATAACGCAACGCAACGCTGCGTTACCCATGTCTACCGCTAAACACATAAGCGTTTATGTAGCGACTGCTACGACCTAGTATAAGTTATGTTTCGCTTTTAAACAATTTTTACCTTGTCTGGAGCAAATCTATATAGCTATGCCACAGCAGCACTTGATACATAATAACAAAGGTGAGCTATAGGTAAGCCAAAAGCTTTTAGATTTTAAACAAGTGCAATCGTTTAGCAGACATACGTGTCTAAAGTAAAAAAAAAACACACGACAAAAAGATGTGAATGAAAAAGTGGATTTCCAAAGCGAATATTTAAGTCAATATTAGTTCTACTAAGAACTCAAAATATATTCAGTAGTTAGGTACACTTGATTTTCGGGGGATTATAAAATTATTAATTAATTAACCTTACAAATTATTCACATATCTTAAAAACATTGTAGTGCCAACAAAAACTTGTGTATGTTAATATCATATAAATTGTTTTAATCTCTTGTAATATCAATATATCAATAATATACATACAATATTTTAATATTATATGTCTTTTCTTTACACAAATTCTTTCTAAAATTTCAAACCTCACAGAAAATCCATATCTGCAAACAATGTCTGGTTGTGTTCGATAACAACGAGGTGCTTTGCATCAAATTTTTTTTTTAATCGGAATTCATGATTCACATGATATATCCATGATATGTTTTCAGCATCATCAGTTTTCAAATACACCGTCACAAATCTTCTTCACTATCAACATACCTGATCTAACCATGAAATAACAAAGAAAATAAGAAGAACTTTCAGAAATTAAACATTCAGTATTAATAATATTTTCTTTGAAAGCATCTCAAAGGTTACTGACAACAACCAAGCAAAAAGACAATGTTGGAACTTGTTGTTTTTTTTTTGTGAGCACGCTAAATAAAAATCTGCATTTAGAACTATCAATATTCGACTACAGACCAGGCGAGTTGTGCGGAGGTATATGCAAAATATCTTTAAATCGAAAAATATGTCAATAAATCTGTTTTGCTTTGAACACAACTTCTCTACGCAAGTCGGTAGCCATGTCAAAACGAGGTGATTTAGAATTGTCCAGTTTTATTTAAATTGGATGCGAGCATGCAAAGCTTGTTGTGAGAAATCAATAAGCAGAATATCGTAAGGTACGGCATGTGCGTTCGACTGAATTAATTCAGGGTCCACAGAGCGCTGCTATACCAACACGATCGATAATCTTCCCGTCTAGCAATTTAAGTTAACTTTAAAATTTAATTCATTACAAAATGCGTTCATTAAAATTAAGATTGAACCTAATAAATAAATTTTTGAATGAGTTCAATGTTCGCTTTGTCACTCACCGCTGTTATTGAATGTCAAGAGGAGGACACAAACAGTGAACGTGTTGCAGTTGTGTATTTATCTCATTTCGATTGAATTAATGTTTCATAAAAACAGGATACAAGCTGCCTTACTTAGATACAGACGCGGACACATAAATGGCACCCACATGCATGTAAATTTTGTCACATCCCAATAAACCAAACGACTTTGCCTCGAATTCGAGGTGGATCCGAGATCTCGGATATTTATTTCGAAAACGAAGTTCGAAAATGTTTTGCTAATGAACGCGAGGGCGGGAGGAGAAATGCACATTTCATTCTCGAAACGAGATTTTTTATCATAATCGAATCACTACCGAAGCGAGAATTTCAACATTAGCAAATCGTTTTCGAATAATTTTAGCAATTTGTTTTAAATGAAATTTTTTTAATATATTCGTGTCTAACGCAAATCGATTATTATGATAAAAGATTATTATTGTTATAAAGAAAAAAAAATTTACATGTTCATGATTCCTACCCACGTTCCCCGGATACCAGTCTCCTACGTTTTCCACTAGCCTATCGCATTTGTTGTTTAGATGCGGCGTAATTTGCATTATGAAAACAAATTATGAAAACAAACGTTTGAGGGAGTGGGTTCGATTCCCAGCTCAGGCAAAAAAATGTATAGCCTGTTTCAAAAGAGAAGAACATTTTCGCGCATGTTTGAGAATAAGAAAATAATTTTGAGAGCGTTCTTCATTCTGATTGGTCGACATTAACAAAGCAATTGAATATTCTCCGAGCAGAAAAATAAATGAAAAAAAAAATTAATGCATATTCCTGAATTTTGTTGTTCATCGCAACTGCGCTGCGGAAGTACTGAATTTTATTTTTCAAAATCAACCAATCAAAATTCAAATAAAGGGGCGTCAAAAAATAATTTGTTAGCCAAAATTTTACTTCACAATTTTTTTTTTGAGAAAATAATTTATTTTTTATGTAATTTGTATTTGATTTCTCTCTCAACATGCAGGTTGCTGCAGGACGTCGGTGCAACACCGTTCTTGTGCGATCATTTGTTCTGAATGTTTGCGCATTTAAATATATAAAAAAATAGTACAAAACACTCAAAAAAAGCATAAAGTTCAGCGAACAGTACAAAAAGAGCAAGAAATTACGCTTTAAAAAATTATCTAGCTTTAAAAATAATTTCTCACTGCGCATCGAAAAATGAAACTAAAAAATGTTCTTCTCTTTTGAAACGGGCTATATCATTGTGTTTTTTTTTTTTTGCTTTTGGTTTTTTTTCTCTATTTTTAAAAAAATCTGGAGGGATCACGAATATATAAAAATTTATTTTATATTACGAGATTGCGGACTCGAATACGAGATATCTAATCCGAGTTCTCGGTTTCATTACTAATTCGAAACTAAACCGAGTCCGCTATGTGGTTTATTGAGATGAATTAAAATAAAATACGTCAAGGAAAACAAAAATTTATTTCATGGTATTTGAGTATATAATACATAACTTAAAATCAGTTGCTGTTTTGTAATAATAAAAACCTATAAGAAAATTAATCAGAAAATCTGAAATTTCTCCTTTGCTTAGATAGACGCATAAATAGCACAATTTGGATTCTAAAAAAAAAACGAAGAAAACATTGTGCATTTTTTATTTAATAACGTGCTTACGAATATGGCTTACTGCTAATTGGTACTGTGTCCTGAATTTTCCATAACAGGCTGACTAGCGTACCATACTCTATACTCCCCACAAGCTTTTGTACTCTATCCTCCTGAATAGAGCACCAATCCTTCTCAATTCCACTCTACAACTCAAAATTTTCGTTGCTTCTGCTAACCTTTACATCATTCCATAAATTCTCTAAAGGATTGAGGCCTAGGCTTTTTTTTATTAAGTCAATCCTTCACAATCTTTGCTGTGCGTTTTGGGGCATTATCATTCATTAAAGTCCACCTAATAGGCATTTTCTCAAATGCATATTGTTCCATCCCGTTCTTAAGAATATCTTAATACATATTTTTATCCATTATTCCTGGTATACGAACAATTGGGTCAACGCCGTGTCAGGAAAAAGCCCCAAGTCATTAGGTTGCCTCCTCTATGCTTTAATGATTCTTTGTATACTTTGGATTCAAGTTTCGTCATTTGGGGCGCTAAACAAATATTTTTCCATCCCTATTAAATTTAGTTTCGTCAGTCAAGAGCACATTTTTCCAAATTTGGTATTAACATGGGTCCTTGCAAACTCTAAGCAATCCTTTAAATTGTTTTTTGTTAAGAGCGACTTTCTTCGGCTGATGCGTCCAAAAAAATAAGCTTCTTGTATTCCTTAAGATATTAGTTTTCTTGATACATTAAGGTTATTTTCTTCATTCATTTAACTAATAATTTGCTTCGCTGACTTGAAAGGATCATTGAGATGTATTTAGGATGTATTGAGATGTTCAGGTCCATTGAGATGTATTTATTGTTTATATTCATATTCAGTTGAAAAAGATGTGTCCTTGGTAGAGCATGATCAGATTCACTGTCGGTACTGCAGATAATCTATAACTTTAAGTTTAATTGAATACATGAATTCCTTTAAAGATATAACATCTGAAACGGAATTAAAGTCTCCGCAAGCGCTTCTTAATGGTTCATTTTGCAAGTAATTAGTTCTACAAAAGTTCATAAAAAGTAGCTCAAAAGATCTTCTAGGACGAAGTGAAATATTAAAGTAAATTTTACTTAATAAATATGGACTGTCTACATATCCATGTAAAAGCTAACTATCCAACTTACACTAAGCATAACTCTCCTATTTTTTAATGTAGGAAGATTTAATAGCTGTAGCCGATATTCATAAGATGGTAGATTAAAGTCAGTATTGCAATAAAGAAAGTTCAGGCAGAACAAAAGAAATTTTTTCTGAACGGATTTAATGTCATCGATGTAACAACCGTATCGTGGGCACCATACAATTGAAGCATATTCTAAGGTAGGCCGAACTAGGGAAGTTATAGAATAAAGTTTTCGTAATAAAAGGATCATTAAACTCTATTGCCCAACGTTTAATAAATCCTAGGGTACTATTTGCTCTATTTACTATTTTATTTATATGGTAATTCCAAGATCATGAAAACTATCAAAGGATTCTAATGTGTAGTCAGAAATTTTGAAATTACACTTTAAGAATGGTTTTCGCGAGAAGGTCATGTGAATTTTTTCATATTAAGATTCATGAGATTTATTCTACACCAGCTATGGAGATTTTTGATGTCAATTTGCAAGAATAAACCATCGAATTCATTCTTAAAAGAAAGGAATAGTTTGACATCGTCAGCATACATCTAGATGTTAGAATGCTTTATGACCGATGGCAAATCATTTATATAAAGTAGAAACAAAAGAATCCTGTTCGGTCCACCGGTGAACACCCTGTAAAGTGTCGATACAGCGGTGTTCAATGAGCAACTGCGGCTCTTATTCTTTATTTTCTTCTGAGCAGCGCTTCTCGCTGCTCTTTTAAAACTTTGTTAGTTTATAAGTTTTCACTAATAAAAGCGACATCGGTCGAACAACTTGTTTTCTGAAAACCTTTCGAGTTTTTATTACTTTGCGACTCCCCAAGTTCCAGTTTTTACTTAAAGTGTTTAAATTCCGCCCCCTCGTTACGAACAGTTACATGATCCTTCGAGCCGGATATGGTAGACACCTTATTATCGCACCTTGAAATTGAAAGGCAAAGCTTCTATTGCTGGACTGATTCCACAAAAGTGCTTGCGTGGCTTTGTAAGCCCCCCTGTTCCTGGACGACCTGCGTAGCCAATAGAGTTTCGAAGGTGACAGAGAAGGTTGGAATTCACAATTGGTTTCATGTAGACACACATGAGAACCCTGCAGATTTAGCAACGCGTGGAAATACGCCACAAGTTACAATCAGTTACGAAATAACTGATCAGCCTCTGACTCTTGTCAATCGTTGGCAAAAAATCAAAGTGATGCATCAGCACTTTTGCCACCGATGGAAAAATGAATACCTGAAAGAGATGCATCGGCGTTCGAAATGGAAAACTCCTCAATTAGACATCAATGTCAACGACCTAGTTGTTGTCAAAGATGATAATTTACCCGCGAATGAATGGCGAATCGGTCGAATTTTAAAAACCTATGTCGGTAGCGACAATAGAGTCCGTGTTGCGGACATCCACACCGGGAGAGGTTGCATAACACGACCTATAGTGAAGCTGGTCGTAATACCGCCGACCTAGCTCCGTCACCATTTTTATTCTCATACATGTTTCTTTTCTTTTTTTTCTTTTCTTTTTCTTTTCTTTTCCGTCTCGTTTCAGGATGTCAACCACCAACATCGTGCGTGACCTGCTGGAAGAGATGCTTCTCCAGACGGACTCCGAGATGGCATTGAGCGAGACCGACACGGTGCGAGAGCGTGCACCAGTCCCCGCAGCCAGTGCTCCTTCGCCATCGAGTCCACCAGTGCGAAATGTGCTGTCCCGTGTGGTCCCCGTGGTGACGCGCAGCGACATGATCCCAGAGTGTTGCTTGTGCTCCATGGAGCATTATCTCATGTCGTGCCGGCGGTTCATAGCTATGAACCTGGAGGAGCGGTTGAGAACAGTACTACTCCATTATTACTGTTCCAACTGCCTTTCAGCCGTTCATATGCGAACGGACTGTCGGAGCGATGTGAGATGCCGTCACTGCGGTGAAGATCACCACAGCATGCTGCATGCGAACACTCGGGCCCGAACAGGTCGAGCCCATTCAAGAAGGCGTGGAAGACGTTCTCGCGCAAAGCAGCCTAAACTGCAGCCTACATCCGCAGCTGCTCGCGAAGCAACGAAGTCTGGGGTGGAATCGAAGAGTTCATCTGGGAAGGGACCGCAGTTGCCTGTACCGTCTGCGTCGGCTTTGAGGGATCACTTTCCAAAGCGGTCCCCTTCCCAGAAGAGACCGCAGTCGATGCTTCCATTTGCGACATCATCGAGGGACCAATTCCCGAAGCGGTCTCCCCCCACAAGACCAACAACGACGAGCCTTCAACACGTTGGCTCGCTGCTCCCCACAGCTGTTGTGAGTACCTGGGCTAATGGTGGCCTAGTGCAGGAACGGGCGCTTCTCGATGCGTGCCTCCCTCAGACCAAAATCGCCATCGAATTGGTAAGAAGATGGAGGCTTCCAACGAGCATGGTAGATGGTCGGGAGGTATGTACGCTAGCGCTGCGAAGTCGTTATGGATACACACGACAGGTACACACGACAGCTCTGGTTGAGCGCCGGTTGGAGGTCGTCACGCCGGCGAAAGACATTGACGAGAGGATCACCCAGAGCTATCCGAACATCAATCTGGCTGATCCTCACTTTTACAAGTGAGCTCCACTGCGACTCATTCTGGGTGTCGATGTCTACGCGCGAATAATGCAGCCTGGCAGTCTCCCGGCTGGGTTTAGCATGCCGTTGGCCCAAAACTCCATATTTGGATGGGTCTTATCAGGGCAGGGTTCCTGGTAGCGTCTTGCACTCGTGCAAGGCGGGCGGCATGTTCGGTCCACCGGTGAAAACCCTGTAAAGTGTCGATACAGCGGTGTTCAATGAGCAACTGCGGCTCTTATTCTTTATTTTCTTTTGAGCAGCGCTTCTCGCTGCTCTTTTAAAACTTTGTTAGTTTATAAGTTTTCACTAATAAAAGCGACATCGGTCGAACAACTTGTTTTCTGAAAACCTTTCGAGTTTTTATTACTTTGCGACTCCCCAAGTTCCAGTTTTTACTTAAAGTGTTTAAATTCCGCCCCCTCGTTACGAACAGTTACAAATCCTAAGGTGACTTCTTTGGGGTACCCCAGAGATAACGGGAAACTCGAATGATTTCACGAGTTTAAATAGAACAGATTGTGTTCTATTACTTAGATACGATTCGAATCAAAGATAATTTTAGAATCAAGAGTTTGTGATTTACAACATCAAAAGCTTTGCTAAAGTCCGTGTAGATAACATCAATCTGTAAACCTTCTCCAAAATTTTCTATTGTTTAAGACGTAAATTCAAGGAGGTTAGTGACCGTAGATTTTTCCGAGAGGAATCCATGTTGACATGGGGACATCAAAGACATAACACTATGTGATAATTGTGAAGTAATAATTGCCTCAAAAAGTTTGGGCAAAGCACTTAATTTCACAATTCCACGATAGTTATCAATTAAAGATCTATTACCAGATTTATGCAATGGGATAATGAAGACTTCCAGACGGTTGGAAAATAGCAATACTTTAAAGAATAGGTAAAAAGCCAAGTGATTGGAGTCACTAATTCTTCACAGCAATATTTCAAAATGCAAGATGGAATGTTGTCGGGACCACTTTTATACGAAGTTTTAAGATCTTTTAGATAATATAAAACTGTATTGTTGTCAACTATTGGGAGGCAAATATCCACAGAATGAACATTAAAAGGATAGCTACCATTATCAAAAGATGACGATGAGTAAGTCGACTTGAAGAAGTCAGCAAAAAGGTTACAAACGCTATAATCATTATCAGATTCCACATTCTTGTATTTCATAAAAGAAGGATAGAAATCAATCTTACGTTTTGTATTTACAAAGCTCCTGAATCATTTTGCATCAGACTTAATGTTTAATTTTACTTTTGTTAACTATATGTTATAGGATTGCTTGCACAACTGCTGGTAACTGTATTTAGTCGAAGTATAACGGCCAAAATTGATTAAGCTAGGTGTTCTTTGGTATTTTTTATAATATTTAGATTTCAAGTTTCTCAAATTTTTTTAATTCATACCATTGGTTTACACAGGGACTGAAATTCTAGAAGCTTTTCTTTGCGAAATAGCTCTAAGGAAGCAATCAATGAGCGTTGTATTAAACGCACAGACCGCAGCATCCAGATTTTGTGATGATAAAACTCTTGTATTAAGAAGCAGTATAAATAACCCATTTATACTGGACAAACTTAGCTGCTTTCCAGGATTCGTTTTGGTATTGCGCCTGTAGAATTAGCATTGAGAACAGCTAACATCACTTAAAAAAGCGCACGTTTTAGCACAAGTCAACTTCATTTAGCACAATTTAGCACAATTCTTACAATTTAGCAATTGTGCACGTTTAGCACAATTCTCATCAACTGCAATTTACAACACGTTCGGATTCACTTTTTCTAGCACAATTGCGGAATTTGCAGTACATTTCGAGTTAATTTTATTTTAATCTAGCGGATGTTACCCGGTGTTACTCGGGGTTGTGCCTCGAGCACAGAAAGAGGACGATTTTCAAAACTGCTCTCATTTTTACGTTTTTAAAATTTTATAAATTATCGTTTTTTGAGGTTTTGCCCCCTCTTTCCGTCGAAAGTGTTTAGTCAAATTTCCGTCAAACTGTACCTGCCAGACATGATTAAAACAAAAAATTACATCTTTAACGTCTCGATCTGACGTCTGGTTTCTGAGGAAAATAGACACCCACACTCAGAAAAAAAACACATAAATTCCTCCGGTGAAAAATTTCTCTATTTTCGATAACAGCAATTTTCTATTTTCAAATAAAATTTTCTTCAATTAGCATTCATTTTCACATTTTCGAAGAAATATTTCTTCACTTCTAGGAAATCGAAATATTTCAATATCTCTTATAATGACAAATATTTTTCTCGCACAAAAAAATTCTCGTTTATACAGAAAATTTTTTTGAAAATGAAAATTTTTTCCTATATTTTGATAAAAAATTGTTTATCAAAATATGTTTTCTCAAAAATAAAGAGTCTTTTTCTCTAAAATCGAATTATTTTTAAATATTTCTCTTTTTCATAGATGCTTTTTATCATTTTTAGAATCGCATTTAAAGAAAAGCATTTTCTGGAGCAAGGTCAATACTATTTTTCAGTAAATATGATGCCATTTTAATCATATTCCGAGAAACTTTTTCGGAGTGCAGTTTGAAAGTCATTTCAAGAAAAATGCAATGCAGTTTTATGCAATTTTATCTCAAATAAATTTAAATTTTAAAAAATCCTATGAGCATCGATTCGATTTTTGGATTGTCTTCGTTCAACTTCAGTTTTGGTCTTTACTGTTCGGTTAAATTTTTTTCATCTTTATATAACTTCTGCTGGTATTCGTTAAACTTATTTTTTTCGTTCATCTTTGGTTCTTGATTTCGTTTGCCTTCGGCTCATTCCTTGATTTTTGTCGAAAGAACTTTTAAAAGCATAGGATCTATTTCAGTAACAGATACAAATGCTTGCCAAGTTTCATCAAAATCGGTTCATCCGTTTTGATGTGAATGAGCCGAACATAGTTGATTGAAAAAAAGCTCCCTTTCACGGAAGTTTTCTGAAATTTTAATAGCCTCAATTCAGTTGCAGAGTCAAGTTATTTCTCGTACCAAATTTTAGTAAAATCGATCAAGTCATTTAGGAGTTATTGAGTCTTAACAATGTGTAGCGTTTGGTTTCGAGCTAACAATTAAAAAGTACTCGACGTATCAATTAAATTAAATGAAAATCTTTATTTCCAACAAATTAAACTTTAACAATAAAAATACAAAAGAATGGTTTGCTAAGACAAGATGTTGGTTTGCAAATGTTAAAAGAGAATAGAAAAAGTTAAGTTGGTGATGGTTGACAAAAAGCAGTCGATTAAAGGTCTATCACAACCAGATGGCGTTGCCAGTCACGTCAAGTGGCCATAGTACTCCCCTCCGAGCGACGAAACTATGGTTGAGTTGCGAAATGTACCCTTCTCGTCCTTTGATATGTCCTCATCTCTTGGTGAAATCTCTTCGTCAATGAAGAACTCACCTGGTATACGGAGTGTGTGTTTCCATAAACAAGCTCTGCCGCAGATGCATTAATATCTTCTTTATGACTCACCCTTAGACCAAGCAAAACTGTAGGAAGAATGTCTACCCAGTTTGGCGAATCATGGCACTTGATGGCTGCCTTCAAGGACCGATGCCATCGTTCAACCATCCCGTTTCCAGCTGGATGATATGCTGTTGTGCGTATTCTGTTGCTGCCGATGAGTTTGGAAAGTGCGTCGAATAGTTGCGACTCGAATTGAGAACCTCTGTCCGATGTTATTGTAGCTGGTGCTCCAAAGCGTGCCACCCAGCAAGAGTAAAAGTTGTCAACTACAGTGTCAGCAGAGATGTCCCTCAGTGGCACTGCTTCTGGCCACCGCGTGAAACGGTCGATTATCGTGAGCGCATACTTGTAGCCATTACATTGTTGCATTACGATGATGTCGATGTGTACATGTCGAAAACGTTCGCCTGGCATCGAGATGTGTTGCGGAGTGTTTTTCACATGACGACCCACTTTGCTTTGTTGACATGCTAGGCAAGAGCGCGCCCAACTGGTGACATCTCGGTTCATGCTTGGCCAAACGAAACTCCTGCTCACTAAACGCCTGGTTGCTTTACCGCTTGGATGCGCCAAGTTGTGAACGTTGTCAAAAATGCGCTTCCGAAGTGATTTGGGCGCATATGGTCGAATGGCAGAACCAGAAATGTCGCAATACACTAGAGTAGTGATGTTCAGCTTATCGGCTCGCGCCGATTACTTATCGGCTCGCGCCGTAACTTTGTATTCGACGACATTGCACAGTGGACAAAAGCGAAAATATGCGGCTTATAGTTTTGCAGATTCATAAAATTAGTGCAAAACTTATGTTATAGCAGGTAATATGCTTGGTAAAAAATGTATTAAGTGCTCTTAACACTTTACTTTTAACAATATACTCACTTCAATTTTATTTAAAACTTATTTCAATTAGCAAAATTTTATCTTACGCACTTATGTCAACACACTTCAAACTGACTTTAGATATAAAAATAATAATATTAAATCGAACTTATTTCAACCAAATCTATTGCGCAGCTGCATGGTCTGAACTTCTGAGAAATAACAAAATTTCCTCTGTACTTGCTTGGTATCCAATTCAACAACCAAATCTTAAAATTGCTCCACTGTAAGGAAAGCAAATACACATAAACATCCCAGCAAGAAATATTAACTGTAACCGAGTACATGAATTTGATTACTTATGCTTATATAGGCGTTTACATGAAGCATAATGCTTTATTTAATTTATTGTGCATCTGAATTGCGTGCAGATATCAAAAATAATGCTTTTTCTTGTTTGCATGCTTAAACTGCTTTAAACTTAACATAATCAAACTTCAAAATCAAAATCAAAATTATATGTTAACTTTTTGCATTGACTTATATATTTACATATATAAGTTGAAATTAACTATATTTTAGGAAAAATGTTATTGTTAAACTAAAAAGTTTAATAATATGAACGCTTTTTGTCTAACAGCTGACTACATTGAAATAAAATTCTGACTGGGTTTTTTGTTCAAATAAAACATACACACAAACACACAGCGAGCTCGCCGTGCACGCGGTCAGCTCGTAAGTGCAGAAAGCTCGCAGGAGCTGAGTTGAACATCCCTACACTAGAGCATCTGTTCCATCTACTCGCAAACTGCGCAACTGAAGTGATGTTCTACTCGGGTTTGTTACAAGTTGCTGAAGCTCGTCGTTTTTTTGCTGTGCAATACTAGAGGCAGATCAGCTCTAGGATGAGCCAGTTGCACAGATCTTTCCAGCATACTTTTGAACTTTTCGAATGCCCTGACCGAAACTTCAGTCCATTGCACTGGCCTTTTGTCTCTCTTTTTGGCTCCCAAAGTAAGCTCTATAAGTGGCGCCTGTACTTGCGCTGCGTTGGGTACACAGGGTCGGTAAAAATTCCACATACCAAGGAATTTTCGCAACTTATCGACGGTTTCTGGTTTGGGGTAATCTCTGATAGCCTGGACGCGATCATCTGGCGGCCGTATACCATTTTGGCTAAGAGTGTAACCAAGATATCGAACTTCTTGCTGGCCAAAAACGCATTTGGCGACGTTGAGCACAAGTCCAAATGTGTGAAGTTTTTCCAGCACCATGCGTAGGTGCAGCTGATGTTCGTTCTCATCTCGCGAAGCAATTAGAATGTCATCTATGTAGCAATGACAAAAATTAAATCCTTGCAGAACCATATCCATGAAACATTGCATGCTTTGTGCGGCGTTGCACAAGCCGAAAGTCATCACATTAAATTCGAAAAGACCGAAAGGTGTAATGACAGCTGTCTTCGGACGATCCTCAGGTGCCAAAGGTATTTGGTGGTAGGCGCGCTGCAAGTCAAGCGTTGTGAACACTGTGCATCGTGAAAGCCGGTGCGTAAAATCGTGTAAGTGCGGAATCGGGTAACTATCTGGCACTGTGATAGCGTTGAGACGACGGTAGTCACCGCAAGGTCTCCAGCCACCTGAGCTTTTCGCCACCATATGAAGCGGTGAAGCCCATTCGCTTTTCGATTGCTGACAAAAACCTTGTTGCATCATAAATTTAAATTCATCACGAGCCGCTTGCAGCTTGTCGCCTGCAAGCCTGCGTGCACGTTCAGCCACTGGATGGCCCCTCGTGATGACATGGTGTTGCACAGAGTGCTCAGCAATGTTGCGGTTCGATGCTGTCGTTAGTAATGGAAACTCTTGTAAAATATTGGCATACGAACCTGTTTTATCGACAGAATAAACTGGTGGTTGATTAGAGTAGCCTGGCTGTAAACGAGCGTGTATGTGCGTGAAAGAATCTTCAATCCGTTTATGTTTAAGGCTAACAACCAGCCCGTAGTGGTGGATGAAGTCCGCGCCCAAAATTGGAAGAGACACATTTGCTATAATGAACACCCAAGAAAACTCACGACGGAGCCCGAGGTCGAGCGTCATGTTTATGGTACCAAAAGTGTCGATATAGGAACCGTTCGCTGCAAATAATATGTTTGTGCTTATGTTGATATTGTTGGTATTTATTTTTGGTAGAACCGAAACGTCAGCACCGGTATATATTAAAAATCAAGTTCCAGATTTTCTGTTCCGTACTTTGAGGCGTTTTGAAGTTTGCTCAGTGCCGGCAGCGGCCTCAATAAGTGCCGGCGTTCTTAGTTTAAAGAACGCTCCCAATTGCATGGAGCACGACACTTGCGAGCATGTGAACCAAATCTTTGGTGATAAAAGCAAAATTCGTTCGCTTTATTAGCCTCTGAAGCAGGTGAGACAGTACGAGAGCTACCTGCATGGCTGTTACTGCGACTACGTGAGTGACGATTTGCTAGTTGGCTTACTTGCTTTGACAACTTTTCGATCGCAGCAAGGAGTTGACCCACTTCATTGCTTGACTCGGCAGGCAAAGAATTTGTATCGCGGTGCACAGCATTTAAGCAATCTGGATTTATAACGGCCAGCTGCGGGCGAATAGCTTCCATAACGCGGTCAGCCTGCTCAGCAAGTTTTGCCAAGTCTGTTAGCTCACTTATAGCAAGCACACCACGGACGCTCTCAGGAAGCTGCTCGAGAAAAAGGCTACGCAATACACTTTCATTGCACTGCCCTGCGGACAAATTACGAAGGCGCTGCAGCAACAGTGAGGGCTTCTCGTCACCTAGAGGTTGTCCACGAAGCAGTCGACGAAGTTTTGCCTCCTGGGACTCTGACAGGCTGTTGATTATGCGAAGCTTAAGTGCATCATATTTGCCTTGAGCTGGTGGATTGTCGATAATGTCACCTACAATATCAAGAAGATCGCCATCCAGATGCGTGGCGATGTGCCGATACTTCGATTCATCAGAAACAATGCGATGCATAATTTCATTTCTGCAACAGTAAAATACCGGCTAGGGTTATCACGCCAGAACGGACTTGGAAGTTTAACCACAGCAACTGCATGCACTGCAGAAGCAATATTATTCTCTGCAAAAGTTAAATTCTTGCTCGCACTTCCATCATCCATTTCGCTTTGAGCCGAAGTGCCAGCTTCCTTAATTGGAGAATGTTGCAAAGCCATTTAAAAGAACTGCATAAATTTGAGGTTAAAATGTATGTGCAAATACGTTGTGCAGTCGACGCCGCAGTCAGGAGCACCCTTTTGTGAATGCAGTCGGAAGCACCCCTTTGTGTGCGCAGCCAGCAGCACTCTTTTGCTTGATACGCCGATCACGTCGGGGTCACCACTTGTAGCGTTTGGTTTCGAGCTAACAATTAAAAAGTACTCGACGTATCAATTAAATTATATGAAAATCTTTATTTCCAACAAATAAAAAAACTTTAACAATAAAAACATAAAAAAAATGGTTTGCTAAGACAAGACGTTACGTTAAGCTGAATTCAAAATTATCAAGCGAATAATGTTAAAAGAGAATAGAAAAAGTTAAGTTGGTGATGGTTGACAAAAAGCAGTCGATTATAAGTCTATCACAACCAGGTGGCGTTGCCAGTCACGTCAAGTGGCCATAAATGCACTACTTAAAGCGCCCTCTTTCGGAAGTCTTTGGAATTTTTTATATTTTAGCTTGGGTGCAGTTGAACGTTCATACTAAATTTCATTGAAATCGGTTCAGGCGTTTAGGAGTTATTGAGTCTATAAAACGCACTACTCAAAGCGCCCCCTTACAGAAGTCTTTGGAATTTTTATAGCCTATGCTATCTTGGGCGCAGTCGAAATGTGATGCAAACAAGAAGCAATAGAAAATAATGATTGCATGGATGTATGTTTGTATGTTAATACAATTAAAACAATTGATTTTTTTTATGAAAAAGATGATTTAGCTCTTTCTTTGTTTGAAGCTGAGGAAATCTAAACGGGGGAATTAAATTAAATTCGATAAAATAAAGAAAAACTTTTAAGAGCACAAAGAAAAGCGTCTTACGGCATGGCATGCAGTTTGACAATCCAACTTTTGAATAAACCACTAACTTTTTTATAAACAGCCGATCTTGTTAATTCCTATTCAATAACTAACATGTGTGTTATTTATATGACCACTTCAGATCGTACATACAGTGGCGTACCGAGAGGGTATGCCGCCCAGGGCGAATTCCCAATTGACCACCCCTCTCATATACAATATACAAAAACATCTTTGATATTAATATAGGGTTTTGTAGGCATTGTTTTCAAACATACACAGAGAAAAATAGTGCCACATAAAATCTACAAGATTTCTTCTTTAAACGTATTTAGAACAAGGAGCATGAAAGACGAAAGAGGAGACGTATTTTTTAAGAAAGAATCTTAAGATATCTTCTTAATTTCTTCTAAAATCCATATTTTCAAGACTTCAAAAACAACGGGCATAAAAGACGAAAGAGAAGAGGTATTTTTTAAGAAGAAATCTTGTTGTTTTTTAGCATAAATCTTTATCTTAAAATTTATTTAGCAAAATTTCTTCTAAAATTCATATTTTCAAGACTTTTTTGAAGTCCTAGACTTCGTGTATCGTTTATTCGTTATTTCTTATTTATTGAGATTATTCTCAATATTAAGAAGAAAATTAAATCATGTAGAAAACTTTGTAGCTGCCTGACATTCCTTCCGAAAAAAATCAAGAAGAAAACCTAGTATGAGATAAAGAAGTAAGCTTTATGAGATTGCTTCTTAACCAAAATCAAGAAGAAAACTTAGTAGCTGTATGAGATTTCTTCTTAAATTAATTTAAGAAGACTAGCCAATAACTTTAAGAAGAACATCTTTTTGGGAAAAACATAGAGAAATCTGTTTAACTTTGTTCTACATTATTAGGTTTTTATGTGGCGATTTTTCTGTGTGTACACATAGTTTGTCGAAAATCTTTAGAATATAATCTGTTATTGTTCTTAATTATATAAAAAAATTCTAGTATACCTATCATCAACTTAATTCTAATACTACGAAGTCAAAATTATCTACTATTCAAGAGGCGAAGAAAACTTATTCTTCCACCACTTATTGAATCCTGATTTAAGACTCGACTGAACTGTTTCTTCAAATAATCAAAAGCAGTAAAGACCTTTTTTCAAGGAGAATACATTAGCCACGTCCTCAAAGTTTTTTCTTTATTTGGCAGAAAACGAATAAATCAATCCTTCGTTAGTTTTCTGTTCCGACCTTTTGTAAATTCACCGTAACGGAGAGTTTCACCAAAGTCGTTATTTAGATTTTGAACTGCTGATGCATCTTGGTGAACAAGTAGGATTCGTGTGTCATCTTAAATAATTACCAATATCTTTCAAGTCAGTAGCTAAAACATTTTGTATGTCACACTCGGTTCATCTGGAAAGCTGAAGGAAAATAAAAAAAAAACTTAAATAATTTGGCTTGGCTACGTTCATTATAATGAAATAAATAATTATTTGTGCAAGGTGGTACAAATTAAATCACCCTATCGGAAGATGTTATAATTTTTGAAAATGGCGTTGCTATTTAAGCGGTTACGGCGAAACCAAAATCTTCGTTTCTGGGGCACTGAAAATCAGCGCCCAGATTTTCAAACAAAAAGTGAAAAAATACTTTACGTTAAAAAATGTGTGTCTCATTTGTTTAATTGCTATTTTAAAATTTAAAATTCTGCTTGCAAGTCCAAACAATGAGGAGAAAACATTGTGGAAACGTTTTCAAGGCTAAAACAAGTAAAGAAAGTCTAAAGTCGGTCTAGCCCGACTATGAAATGCCCTACACCTACTTTTTCAAAATACAATTATAGTATTGAAAATGGGCGTATCCGTGAGCGGATGAAGCGCTTATTTTATATGCATTTCAATTTTGATGAAAAATTTACAAAAATGTATATAAAATTTCAAGTTTTATTCCTGTAGCTCACATGTTAATGCCTTTATAATAATTTCGCTATTGTTGGTTGTATGTAGGGTTGCCAACTCTGGAAAGTACAAAATCGGGACGAAGCCATCAAAAATGCGGGACTTGGCTCAAAAAAGCGGGACAACATTACCTGCAATTTCTTATTTTATTTAATATTTCCTTTTATTCTTTGAGGAATAAAGGGTATCAACGATGCCTTTACACCATCGCAGTGGTTACTTGATATTGTAAAGATCTCTTTCCAACTCGTGCCGAATTCATGAAAAAACCAAAAAATAAATCCAAAACGTTTTGATAAATAAAATGTATGAAAAATAAATGATAAATTAAATTTGATAATAAAATTACACAGTTTTAGTAAACTGTATGTCATGTCAAATTGGAAATTTAAATACAAACAATCTTAAGTTCTCAAATGCGGGACAACAGGCGTCCCGCAAGGGGTCGTCGCGGGACGCTAAAAAATTAGCTGATTTGCGGGACGTCCCGCGTAATCCGGGACAGTTGGGAACCCTAGTTGTATGGTAGGTGGACGTGTAATGGCTTATTGAAACAGTATTGCTTCAAGTTTAATTTTACAACTGGTTTTAGATATAACGCATTATAAGCAAATTTATAACCCTGTGAACGAACCGGCCGTTAGCATCTTCAATTTAAATTATAATATTTCTTTCCGCACTTTTATCGATGATTTACTTTTTGATGAGTTAGTTTCGTTGAAAACTTTTTCTGAAAGCATAGAAAAGTTGATGAAAAATTGGAAAAACTTTTTATAGTGGTAAATTTTCAGAATTTTTAGAGAATATTTAGTTTCATATTTTCGTATTGGAGGAATAAAGAAATGGACTTATATCAAAAAATGTGGAAAGCGAACTGATTTTTTTAGAATAATTACGAATACAACTGAATTTGAATTTTATGTATTGAATTTTATGATTTTTTAATAGCTGGTGAGGGAAGAAACGAAATTGTTAAGTTTGTACAAAAAAGCAATACAAACCTATAAATGTTTGCTAATTTGTTAACTTAAATAACGATAAGATTGATAAGATAAAAATGCTCTTAAGTTGAGTTTTTTCAACAATTGCAATAATTCATAATATTCTCATGAATGTTTTTTATAGGGGAGAGTGGGGTGTTGTGAGACACGTCAATATCTGACATAGCGGTAATGTTATGAAAGCTCACATCAACTGTAAAATATTTTCTCAATGGGATCTCACTTATTATGTGCACTCATCGCATTGACACGTGTTCCTAGTATCTCTAACAACTTTGAGTTTTGATCACGCTCTTAAAAGTTTTTTGTATAGTTTGCTTTTGTGCAATTTCCAGAAACATTGCCAATTAAAAGTTAGGGGTAAATATTAATTAATATGATCTATATTCCATTGCCTTAAGTCCACCGAAGTTATTTTGCAAAAAATATTGTATGTGATGATGACGCAGTGGCCATTTGAAAATGTAGAATATGGGGTGTCGTGAGACAGTAAACTTGGGGTGTTGCGAGACAGTTAATTTTTGTTGTTATTTCATTACTTTTGTAGCCATCATGCCACGTAATGCACATAAAATATTTACATAGCCATAGGAAATGTGGCATCCATCCACCTATTGGCAGCCATCAAAGAAATTGCCATAAAAAATATTTGTTTTCGGGCTGTCTACAAATCATATAATCTTGATAAATCGAGAGTATTTGGAACCTGTTATATGGAAAAGTTGAAGACAAAATTTCTTTCACATTGGCGTCAAATGATAAATTAGTCGATTTTGTTGTACAGCAAAGTGGCAAAACTGGTAGGAAACCAGTTTTTCCAATATTTTACAAATTAAATTGGTTTTTTATTGCGTCTGAGCTGAGCAGTGCATTAAAGAAGGTAAGTCCTGTGAAGTTTGATCCTCCATTCCAAAAACAAAACGCGGCCGGAAGCCTATGTAAACAACCATACTAGCAACTTCCAAGAATGTGGCATTCTTGAGGAAAAAATCAGACGAAAAGAAGAAAAAAAAACGAAAACAATATAAATCGCTGAAGGAGCCAGCAAAGCGTAGTCGTCATACGAAATACGTTTCGGCAAGAGTTTTGTCATCATATGAAGAAGATGATGACTTGTTCATCATTTGTAAGGCAAACGTGCCAAAAAGTTTGGATGAAAACAAAAATTTTCATCAGCAGTGTGCCAAAATGAAAACAGGTTGTTTTCACTGTACTCGCTGCGAATTAGGCGAATCAGATTTAAGCGAATAGTTTTCTTGTCTGCATTTTAATTTTTTCCTATTTCAATAGACTTTTAAGCAAAAAATGCCATTTTTTTATATTTATAGTAGTGTCTCACAACACCCCCTAATTTTTAAAAATCTAAAAGCCTTCAAAAGGCTTCAAAAAAATTCTTAAAATTTTTGAATTTAAAAAAAAAGTCATGGCAGGTTGTTAGGCAATTGAATACGCTTAACAATTAATGTTTGCAGAAAAAAAAATATTAACTTTTAAAGAAGTTGTCGCCCAAAAACTAAACCTGTCTCACAACACCCCACTCTTCCCTACTTAATAGAATATTTTATTTTATGTTCCTATTTTTTATTCCATTTTAATTAAAATTTTAATTAATTAATTAAAGCCACTATAAATGTATCCTTATAGTGGCTTGAAAGTGACAAATAAAAAGGTGTACTAATTTGTTTTTTGCTGTACTGTTTGTTTTTATCTTATCTATCTTAAATTTCTTAATCTTAAATTTGGCAACCATGTACCCTATCAACCGCATACTTATTTCTTTACGGCTGATCTTTGAACCAACCTGCACTTTTAGAGAACTTCCATAAGTCTTTTAGTGGTGTGTTCACGAGCGCCTCTAAATCTTTAAAAAATCTGTTTCCTGCATATCCGACGCTTCTGTAGATTTGGGCATTCGTACAAAAGATGTGTAAATGTTTCTGTTTCTTCCGTATCATTGCAGCATCGACAAAAGTCTGGTGCAGTGATTCCAATCCTATTGATCTCAATATACGCAAGGGTCTGTTAGGGTGCACTCCAGTATCCGGATTTCCCGTTTAGCGCAGAAGGATCTGAGTTCTATTCTCATTTTATTTTGATTAGAGCCTTCGAAATATAATGCAGTCACTTCTGGAAGCCCAGTTTGTGTTGGCATTATCTCTGGCTTTGACGTCGATGATTCTTTTTAAGACGCTTTTTAGAAAGTTAATATCTGTTATGGTTCTTTTTGTGTCTATCCTTACTCCATTTCTTGTTAGTTTATCTGCCTTGTGAATATTGATGCAGTAAAATTTTTTTAAATTTTGCTACTTGTAAAAACTATTGCAATTGTGCTTAAAAACAGAAAACTTAATACTAAATTGATCTGGTGTGATATTTAGTATTAAGAATATAATCTCAAAAACCTTATCATAAACGATACCTCCACCACTGCTTACACTCCTTTAAGTGCAGTCTATTAGCTGAATTACAATGCAGCAGTGGCAGTGGCAGCAGCAGTGTCAGTGGCAGCGGCAGTGATCAGCTGCTTCGTATTTTACTGCCTGCAAATTACAATCTAGCATTGGCAGCGTCAGCATCAAAAGCACTGAATGTGGAATTTGCTTTAGTATTTTAATTATTTGGATGTTGCCCCCCTGAATATTTTAAGTTGTTTGTTTGGTAGCAATGCGGCAGTGGCAGTGAATTTAGAATATGGGCTAACCTCGTCCCAAGTCGGCAATGGCAGCACTTCAAAGCGCTACTATTTTCACCTTAAACGAAAAAGTTGCCCTGAAGTATATGAAAGGTTAGTCTTTGAAGGGAAAAAAGTTTGTTGTGCTGCCTTTTGTGCAGAAAAAGAAGGCCTTCAAGAAGGGCTCATAAGAGCAGCGAGGAAAGGATGTGTTTGGTCTTCAAAAGGAGCAGTCAATGCAGGCCTTCGTTTGAAGAGCGCTGGCTTAATTGCCTATTGGGTCAGTACTGCTTACTGCCACTGCTGCTATGTAAGTTTCGCCATTGAATAACATTATTCCTAAGATAATAGCTGACCAGTGCCACTGCCACTGACGCTGCCACTGCCGCATTGTAATTCAGCTATATGTTTAAATACCTATACCTATCGCTGAATCTACAGCCATGGACACATAAATAGCACAAATGTTAACTTATTTTTTAACTTTTCGTTTGAACCTGGTGATGCATTTATCAACTATAGTTATAATTTTTGAGACTCCTGTGTGACATTATGTAAAACTCCGAGGCCATCTGTTTTTGGGTAGGTACACTGAGAAAACAAAAAAAAGTAAAACGTACATTTTAAAAATGGTTAGTAAAATGTTTATTTTAAAAACATTCTACGCCATGCAAAATTGAAAATCCTCCCTTTAAAATACAAAAGTAAAATGAAACGTTTTAAAAACAAAAACGAACGTTTTACTATGATTAAGTAGTCTAAAATTAATATTTTTAAAAACATATAACGCCATACAAAGATAAAAACGTACATTTAAAAAAAAAAAAGTAAAAGGAAACGTTTAAAAAGAGCAATGAACGTTTTAACAAGAATTTTATAAAAATGCATGTTTTTACCAAGATTTTCTGTCACTTTAAAAGATGAGTAGTTTTAAATATGTTTTGCTACAGTTAACTTACCGTTGCCAATAGCTCAGTGGAAGTGTGCTAGACTGGCATGCAGAGGACGTCGGTTCGGATCCTGACTGTGTATGTATCAAAAGTATTAATTTAATTATTTAAATTCTAATTTTAATTGTTTCATTAACTCATTAGTCAGAAAAAAACCCTCGAAATAAGTTCGCGCTTACAGTCTTAAAAACAATCTATCAAAATTTATCAAAAATAAATGTGTTTTAAATAAAAACAAATTCTTGCAGGTTTCGTCAGGGATTGCACGCTGGACGGTTGAGTATTAAACTCGACCAATAGCAAGCTCGGTTACACTTGAATTTTTTAATGTTGTTTAAATTTCATGAAGTACGTGTAGGCAATTAAATGCTCTTTTTAAAATTTTCATTTTAAAATATCAAACGAACGTTTTAAAAACTCTTTTAAAAATGTTTATTTTCGAAAATCAAACGAACGTTTTAGCAGCTCATTTTAAAATGTTTATTGCAGATAATCAAATAAACGTTTTTGAAGCTTTTTTTAAAATGCGCGTTTTTAAAATAAAAATAAACGTTAGAGGCGCAAAATCTGGGTCAAAATTTTTCAAAAGTAGCACGTTTCTGCTAGTTTTGAAAATGTAGTTTTGCCAGTGTATGTACGCAGCCACGTACAGTGCAGGGGGAGGGAGGGCGGTCCGCCCCGGGCGGCATTATTATAGGGGCGGCACTGAAGCTAAATGAAGCATTTTACAACATAAATATGTCTAAATAAACATTTTTTATAGAAAGGGAAGAAGAAATTACAATTATTGAAGGTTCAATACTGTAATACCTAAATAGAGAACCTAGTTCAAAAAGTTTTTCTGAAGAAGGTTCCCCTAACTTACCTTTATTAAATTCAGATGAGTCTTCAGCCAGTCATGAAAAGTGTGAAGAACAAAGTGACGCAAAATTAATCATCCAATTTTATTTTTGAATATCTTTTTTAGTACCTTAATAAAAAAAATGATATTGAGTGATGAAAGTCTTTAAGTTATGTAGAAAAGGTGATATTTTTCAAGGGACTGTCGCAAGCGTTGATACACATTTGTGCCCGTTTTATCGATTTTCAATGACTTGCTGTGTGTGCGGTTGCCGGTTAAACCGTCCTGTTGAAACCATATGTTCACCATGCTCATCCCATTCCGGCAGCACAACAAGCAGCAGAAAACCAATGCTTAATGCTGAAATCGCAATACTGCGATAGGTCGGTCGTGCGCCGATTGTACTTTATATCGACGTTACATAAACTTTACGAGATGAGCTGTCAGAACGCACGACTTAGAATCTAAATTTTTACGATTATAAATGAAAACATTTTGAGTGTACAAATGATGAAAATAATGGAGAAATATGACGCTTAGAACATAGAAGCTGCTTTATATTGTTGCAGCACTTGCTTGTAAAACGCAGTGATAGAACTCTACCATCATTTTCTTGCGTAAATTGCTTTAGCGAGTAAACGGACGGAAAACGCAACTGCATCGAATGAACTTCCAGCTTTATAGCGTAGACACATTGACTGCGGCTGCAGCATTGCGTCAAACGTCAAATTTTTTGTACATGCTTTTATTATGGAGGTGAATGTGGTGAAAATGTTGCAACGACAATGCGTCATTGCAGCAATGTTGCTATCGTCGATTTAGAACCTTTTTCTATTTTGACGTGCGACAAGAGTAAGAACATCGGCATTTCTTAATGTTTTTGTTTGATTTCGTGCTTCTTTTGTGTTTTTATTGTTCGGTCTCATTGTATTTGTGTTAAGTGTTTGTTTTTTAATGATAATTCGATGTTTAATAATAATTAGATATGAAAATAGGGCTTGTCGTGCTGCATCCAAAATAATCAAGTCGTAGACAACATGCCAACATTTTCGTTTTTACCTCGTGTTGTCATGTTGCAGCCACAGTCAATGTGTCTAGCAGAGCTGCCAGGTGGCGGGATTTTCCCTGTTTTTCGGGATTTTTCGTTCAAATGTGGATGGCGGGGAAAACATTGATATAAACGGGGAAAATAAAAATACAACGTAAAGTACCTTACTTTAAATTTTAGAGTTACCTTGTCGAAGCAAAATGTGTCATTTCTTATGTCATCTTGTAGACAATTCCTTATTGCCGCTTGCGAAGAAATTTGGGAAAGGTTTGACTTAACGAATGATAGTTTTAAAGCTATGTGCTTTAATTTACCCAATCTGTTAAAAAAAACATTGTCATCATTTGTCCCCTTGTCTTCTTATTTTCCACACGTTTTCATATTTAAAAAAAAAAAAATAGTTTCGTTTAGTTATTGTATTCCCCAAAGCGACATGTACTGAAAGGGCTTTTTTCGTTGTTAATTCTAGCAGTTATTTTGGAGACAATTGGAAAAACCAACTAGTTTATTTCTAGTGAAATTGGAGTCAGCTTGGAACTATTACAAAAGACACTCAGCACAGAACAGTTTGAATTTATTTTTATATACTTAGTTTTTCTTGTCAGCAGGCACTAACAAAATCAAAAAACAAAAACTCTCAAAACGTGTTGGGGCCCGTTTTTTTTTTTTTAGATTCCGAACTTTTTTTAAGTTTCGCAAACATATTCGATGAAAATAGTTAAGTGGTAAATGGTAAATATACAGTTAAAACTATGTAATTACTATACAATAATTAAATTAGTTATATCGTACAAACCCGTGTTTCAAATAAGGCTGATAATAGGGCTTTATATTACCACTTCTGGACTGTATCAAAACGGACCAGTTTAAAACCATTCATAATGGAACTAGCACAGATATAGGGAAAAAATAATGTTTATAGGGACAATTGTCTTTTCCTATGACATCAACCCGTAAAAAGCGTCAGCTCGTTCAATGCAAAACGGTAATGTAGTGGTACAAGTATTAGCCTCTTTTGGAAGTAGTTCAGAACTATTCTTAGGTTCATTTTTCTGCAGGCTTTAAACAAAACAAAAATAAAGAACTCTCTTGATCAAAGCTCTTTATCCAGAACTCTCAACACTAAATCTTTGATGAAATTTCAAAAAGTTTTGTAATTAAAATAAATACTGAATGTTTAAGTTTTCATTATAATAATGTATATATTTCAAATAAATTTATACAATTTTTGCAATGATTGTTAAGTTGATCTCAGACCCTTAAGGTTCTATCCCGAATATCGACAATATACCGCTTATAATTATTGTATGTTTTTTTATGGAAACGTACGTATTTGATCTAAGTATTTATTTTTGTTATAATTAAATGAAATAATTTAATATTATAACATTAATAAACTGATACTTCTTTCTAAATTTAAAAACGGGAAAAAAACGGGGAAACTCAAAATAAAAAACGGGGTAAATTTTTTTTGTGTATGCAAAAATGGGGATTTATTTTTGCTGACACCTGACAGCACTGGTGTCTAGGCTATTAGCCATAAGTTCTGGCTGTGAGAGAACATGGCAGCCATGCTGTGTGGTGAGTTGCTCTCAGTTCAGTCTCTTGAGCAATTTTGCCAACAATCTGACATCGTATTTGTCATGATATAATAAAGAGGTACGGTAAAGAGATTCACCACACCGTCTACGAATGTCAAATCAAAAAAAATCAGTGCTGCCGTATCTTAAAAAGCATTCATTAAATATCCATGTTTGTCCACAGTGATTTTGTTGAATTACTTGGGCAGAAAACGGGGAAGTACATGTTTTGTAATTTAAAAATTATGCATCAGCTTTTTCGCTGCTCCACATTTGCTGATGTTATGAGGTAAGTCATTCGCTGAAATCCGTTCTGTGATACAGTACACGTTTCCTTGTGATACAGTCCACGTTTACAATACACGTTTCCTTGCCAAACGATGTTAAAAAATTATTTATTAGATTTAGAATGCATGCAAGAATAAAATCTTTAAATAAAAAATTAAGAATACAAAGAGCTAAACAAAAGCTAATGAGCAAATCTAAATTAGTAAAAATAAAACTTTAAAATTAAAATAAAAGCGTTTCTTATTTAACACATTCGTTCTTACGTTATCCTTTTAAGCCTTATAAAATTTCAATAAAAATAATTGTTATTACAAAAAACTAAAACGAAATGAAATGATGAAAGTTTGCTGTTTGCAAGATAACAGCTGACTTATCTCTTCAAATGCACAATCAACTTAAGGGGACTTTCACAAATCTATCTGATAAAAATAATTTATTGCCCAAAATATCAGCTTGCCGCTTTTCATGAATACCCTCAATATCATCTCAAATAATATGAAGTTCATAGTTTATTTAATTATAAATACTGCTGGCATCAAAGAAATAAAATTACTTTTAATTTCAGAACAATTTATTATTTACAAATCGATATCGATATTTCTTCACGTTATTTCCCAAACTGAAGTAGTTTAAAAATTATATAAAAACGATTTAATAACGATATCGAGTCTAAAAATGCATTTCTTCTTATTTTATCCCTTTTACCCTCATATTTTTCTCTCTCAAAGTGTTTGTCCCACATTTATCAACTCAAAGAAAAAGTGGCATCGCTAATTTTCATTTTCACGTGTGCATGACATTCGTAGACGGTGTGGTGAATCTCTTTACCGTACCTCTTTATTATATCATGGTATTTGTTATGATTTTCAGACTTGAATTGTATATACATATTTACAGTCAAAGAATTTATTTCCTGTTATGCCTGACTTACAACCGAATTATTATTTTGTTATTTATTGCAAAAGTTATTCATCGACAATAACGCAATCTTGACGGCTTGAAAGCTTAATACAATAGTTCAGATTTAAAATTTGTTTTTATGGCTCCACTAGCTACTTTATTTGCAGTCAACTTCTTGCTCAGAGAGAAATATAAATATAGTAAAATCTCACCATGAAATGGGGAATGAAATTTTTTATTGTTGTAGTTATTTCAGTATACAAATATTCCATTGCAAATGCTCAAATGCTTCTAAGAGGATCTCAGTACGGTCTAAAATGTCGTATTGATATCCCTGCAAGACAAGTCTAACCAAAACTAAAACAAATTTATACATTTTTTTATGACAACTAACACAAACGAGCCTACTTGTTGTTATATATTTGTTTTTCTTTGATGCATGTTAGAAAGTGAAGATGCAGCAAACTTAACGTATTACGTAAAGTCGCATATGCGAGACAGAGAACACTGATAGACGCGTCCATCGCCATTTTGAATTTAGTTTCCAAAAATCCTGATATGTAAAAAAACACGAAATTCATCCAAATAATAATTCGCAGTGATTTTAAGATAAGTAAGTGCTCAATAATCTTATTAAATTTACTTATTAATTTATATTTTTAGTAACAATGCAATCATACAAACATAGAGAGTTCCGTTTGTTTGATACAGAATTTCAGAATTCCCTGATACAGAAAAAATATAAGGCAGAAAATAATTGTTATTTTTGACCAAAAAAATACAAGTTAAAAGTAACTGTTATATTTGCCCCAAAATATAAAAGGCACAAAATAGCTTGCATTTTTTTTCGGAAAAAATAAAAGTTAAAAGATAACAGTTAATATGTGACTTTTACGATAAAAACCATAACCGGTAAGGTCCATGATTAATTTCATACGAACGTATTTCTCATTTAACATGATAAGCCAGAAAAAATAATCGGGTTATTTTCGATTTAGTAATGAATAATCGTTTTCAAATTCGAAACGACTTTGTTATCTCGTAAAGTGCCCTGGTTGTGCTTCGAATGCACCAATTTTTATAATGAAACAAAATACGCAGCTCTGAAGCAACAACTGCTATAGACATCTGTAGCTCGTTCTTGTAAATAAATCGACAAGTTACCGATTTTTATGACGTCACGTTGTATCGATCCTTATTTACCGATTTCGTGAGAACTAGTGTTTGTGTAAGTTCAAACCGTTAAAAGTTCGGTCCGTGATGAAAAAGAACACAAATCGAGAAGAAATGATACGAAACTGAATCAAATGACAAACAGCTGTTCGTTTGTTTTTATTTTATTTTTCAAGCTGTAAATTTTTATAATATTACTATTATTGTTATTATATCCTTGTTATTAGAAAGTGAATATTTTAAATTGAGATGAATGAAACTTTTGTTTTTATGTATGCCATAAGACATGCTGTGACTTGAAAACTCGCTCGGACTTAACTTGCTATTAAATAAATATACTTAACTTTAATATTAGTACCTGGGCGACCGAGCTCCGCTCAGATTCCTGCCGTATATTCAAATGTTTTACGGTTTTTAATGTATCGAAAATGCAAACTTTATGTTAGAAACAACATATAAGATCATATTTTTTAATTAACTTTAAATGCATTTTTATTTTATGATAACTTCGTTTTTCAACTAAACGAAATTTGTTTTGGTTTTATATTTTTTTTATATATGGTTTAATTATTTTGATAATTTCCTTTTGCTGAACTTATGCCGGCCATTCCAAGCCTAAATAATTTTTTTTTTCCCAAAATTATCCTCATGCTCCTTTTCCACTTACAAGAATAGAAGTTATTTTTTTATGTCGCAATTTTTTCCAAAGTTATGGAGATAGCAATTTTTGATCAAAGTAAAAATCTTGAAAATGGAGTCATTTTCAATAAATCATACCTCTGTCATTTGTTACCCCTATTTTTGTAAATGAAGTATCGTTATAAAGCAATTGAAAAGCGATTATTAATAAAAAATAAAATACTTTTGGAATTTTTTTGCTCAAAAAATGCATTTTCGGTTTTTTTTTACGTAGAATTACGTCTTACAGCGCGGTTTGTATGCAGTCGTTTTAACAAATTGTTTTAAGGTCATACATACAGCCTATAATATTCATCGTTCAAACATAATATTTACACTAAAGTATCAGATATATCCTACGCTAAACGAATATCTAATTTTGGATTTTGTTACTTTTATATTAAAGCTTAGAAGAATAATCTAGATTTTTATATAAGAAAATCAATCATTACCCAATCAACCATTTAGAAATAGTGCTTGGATTAAGCTTACATGCAATACAAAAAGCAAGCCTTATCCAAGCACTCTTGAAAAACATTTGCCCGGGTAATAAATTTCCAAGTTGCTTTGTATAACTATTGCTTAAAAAACACAAAAAGCAAGTGATGCACAATAATACTCGGAAAGGCTTGCATTAAGTAAGTGTTTTGCAATCATACTTAGATAACGCTGACAACGGTAATAGTTTCACAACTGTTCAAAGTTATGATGCTCTCATATATATATAGATTTTCATTTTGTTCGCTCAGCAGCCATAAGGCTAACGGCAAGCTGTTAGAGTGTCCGACTCATATGCGGTGGTTCGCGCGTTCGATCCCTGGGGTAGCAAACACAAAAATTTATGAAGGCATGCAATTTTTCATATAAATATATGCTTCAATTTTAACAAACGAAAATAAAAAATATATAAAAATAAAAATGTTCCGGTTGGGAATTGAACCTTGGATGTCCAAATCACAACAAATCAAATAACCAGTGGCTTACCAACTGAGCCACGGAATAAAAATTTTTCGCGAGTGCTAATTGATTTGTTGAATGTAGCACACTTGGAAAAAGCTTATTAAAACGCTTATATCCAATTGTAAAAACAACACTTGGATTAAGCTTGAAGTAAGGAATATTATTCCAAGCGTTCACTTTCGTTTATCCTACAATTACATGTAAGCGTTCTACAATACTAAATGAAAGCGTTATCCAAGCTTGAGGCTTACGTGTGTAAGCTTGTTTAAAGCTTATTCCAAGCTTGTTTGGCTGATTGGGTAGCTGCTTGCATGTTGTGTCTGCTACTTTCTTCCCAATCAACCATTTAGAAATAGTGCTTGGATTAAGCTTACATGCAATACAAAAAGCAAGCCTTATCCAAGCACGCTTGAAAAACATTTGCCCGGGTAATAAATTTCCAAGTTGCTTTGTATAACTATTGCGTAAAACACAAAAAGCAAGTGATGTACAATAATACTTGGAAAGGCTTGCATTAAGTAAGTGTTTTGCAATCATACTTAGAAAACGCTGACAACGGTAATAGTTTGACAACTGTTCAAAGTTGTGATGCTCTCATATATACATACATAAATGTATTTTATTTTCATTTTGTTCGCTCAGCAGCCATAAGGCTAACGGCAAGCTGTTAGAGTGTCCGACTCATATGCGGTGGTTCGCGCGTTCGATCCCTGGGGTAGCAAACACAAAAATTTTTGAAGGCATGCAATTTTTCATATAAATATATGCTTCAATTTTAACAAACAAAAATAAAAAATAAATAAAAATAAAAATATTCCGGTTGGGAATTGAACCTTGGATGTCCAAATCACAACAAATTAAATAACCAGTGGCTTACCAACTGAGCCACGGAATAAAAATTTTTCGCGAGTGCTAATTGATTTGTTGAATGTAGCACACTTGGAAAAAGCTTATTAAAACACTTATATCCAATTGTAAAAACAACACTTGGATTAAGCTTGAAGTAAGGAATATTATTCCAAGGGTTCACTTTCGTTTATCCTACAATTACATGTAAGCGTTCTACAATAGTAAATGAAAGCGTTATCCAAGCTTGAGGCTTACGCTTGTAAGCTTGTTTAAAGCTTATTCCAAGCTTGTTTGGCCGATTGGGTTTGTTTTTGTTTTTGCTTGTGTTGGTTTTGTTTTGAACGAACTGATTCGCAGCATTGGTGCTCTACTCCACGTTAAGAGGGTGTTCTAAGTTAAGAGGGTGTTCCGATTAGATTTAACACTTATGAAAAAAACTATTGGCATTATTTTTCGTTGTATGCTATTACCCAATAGATGTCGTTTTCTATTCACTTAATATGATCTTTGCATCTAAAACAGCAACCGGTTGTTATTGGGTTTAGATGAAAACCAACAGAGTCGTGGCTCAGTCGGATAAGTTGTTGTCGTGAGGACGTTAAGAATCAAATAAGCCTGTTTCGATCCTCAGCCTGGATGAAAAGTATATTTTTTTTTAATTTTTTATTATTATAATCTTATTTTATTAATTATTTAATGTAACAATTGCATAGTGCAATATTTTTATTTTTTGTCACATCCTGTTGCTTGCGATAGCATGAACAAAATGTAAGCAAAATACAGTTTTTATTACCCTTTCAGTTATTTTGTATTCAAATTTTAACCTGAGGCACTATAATTGAAATTATATTCCCAATTTATTAAAATTACGTACAGCTTTGACTAAAAATATGTCTAGTATTTTTAATCGTATCAATTCTAAAAAAAAGGATTAACATATGTATTAGTTCAATGTATTGTTTAAAAATTACTCTAAGATTTTTAACCGTAAAGTTGTTGTACTATGTGGTCTGTTCACACCTTAAGATATTTACAAAATGTGAATTTGTCACTTCATCCTCCCCAGACGGCCGATTGAAAAATGTTAAAACTGTTTTGTTTTAAGACCGATTAAAAAATTCTTAGAGTAAGTTTGATCTTAATTTATTTCGAATTTTTATAAGGCATTTAAAATTTTGTAAACTTACTGCAAATAAAAAAGAAGGAACTAAAAATTTTGTTCAAGCTTTTTACAGTTTTATGGTCCAAGATTCCTTTATTATATACAAAATAATTATTTGACCTAATAAGAAAAACATTTTTGCTCCAGATTTTATAACAATATCTCAAACGGTATAGAAGTTATGAACGATTAAGTGAAATGTACACAGTAAAAAATACAAGGATAAATTTTATACTATTTCGTATATATATAAATCAATTCGAAATATGTTATAAAATGTACACCATAACATCGTATAAACCAAATTTATACAGAGTTGGTATAGATTTTATCCGAAAAGTGTATAAAATGTCTTTACATCAGGATGGTATATGTACATTTTTATAGGCAAAAGTATAAAATCTTTTTATACCACATTTGGTTACTTTTTATAGCAATATTGTATAAAAATATGTGGCACATATGCAAAAAAGCATTAAATATGTTAATATGTGTAACATTTAAAGGAATAATATTTAGATTTCAATTGATATATTTCATGATATATTGTTTTTTTATATTTTCAAAAACAATTTGACAGGAAAAATAAAGAGTAAAAATTGTACTCAGAAATTCGCATGTTTAATCATGTTGGCAGAGCTTCCAATTCAAGCGCACTATTTTTGTCTTAATATGTGTGAACAAAAAAATATTCAACGGAACTATTTGCGCATAACATGATTACTGACTGAAGAACAAACGCAAACTGATGGTCTGATAGCATCGCTGAAGTTCGGTAGCTTCGAAAACTCGACTTGTACGTGAAAGCCGAGTGGCTCCGTGAGGTTTTCGTGTGTACAACTGAAATATATATATGATTTTTATAAATTTATGGTATAAAATGTATACTATTTTGGAGTAAAATAGCGGTTTGAATGGAAATGCAAGTTTTATAATATTGAGTGGGATAAAACTTATAATTAATTTGGAATAAAACGAGTTTATACAACAAAAATGTTATAAAAAAGATAAAATTTATCCTCAAACTTTTTACTGTGTATATTAGAAAAAATTGAAATTACGAAAAGCATAACATTTGGCCATTATATTTTATTTTGGTGGAAACTTAATTTGTTTCTTAAAATTACAAAAAAAGTGCACTTTTTGAGATGTGAGCAAGTTAGATTTTTTTTTTCAAAACGTAGGAAACTCTAGCATAGGAAACTCTTACAAAAGTATTTTCAAAATTTTAATGTGAGAGTAATTAATTTAAGTTTTGAGTAATTTTTCTTTTTAAAATTTGTTTAAGATTAAGTGTAAATTACTCTATTTATAAGATTGCTTTTTATATCAAAAATTGGTACATCAACTGTTCCAACAAAATTGGCACAACTGTACTAAAAACGTTTCTATAAAAAAAAATAAATGAAAAATATAACAAATTCACCAAATCACTGTTTGGTGAAGTTTAAAAAGTAAGAACTTATTGAGCACGGCGGGATTCGAACTCACTACATTGAAATTATTGGAGAGAAGCTCTACTCTCTGAGCTATCACCGATACAACAAAATAAGCAAACTTAACATAACATATTCGGCAGAAAAATTAATTTATTTATTAAATGCGTGAAAACTCGGAAAAACAGCTTTTCCCAGAGATGAAACCTAGCTGGATCGATTTTTCAGCCCCCTCTTCATCTATATTGTAAATTTCATCGAAATCGTTAGTGCCGTTTTCGAGAACGCAATTGCAAATATATATACAAATATTGCTCGTTTAATAGAATAAGATAAATATTTATATACATTACTTTAGCTTACCTTCTCATTATTTGTATTCAGTTCTTCGGTTTTGTCAGCGTTTTTTACTTGCACAAAGTAAATAAATAACAATCGGCAGTGTTCTCATTTTCCTCAGAGTCAGTGATAAAAACTTTAATTTTTATCGACTCACTTTTCGTACACAAACACTTCTTTGAAGGATTCTATTGAAGTGGAATCGGAACAGCTGACAGTTTGTCGATTTGGAACAAAAGAATTGAACAGAAATCGATTCAGATTATTACACGAACACTGTAGGTGAGAATTATGTCAGAGTGACGTCAAATCGGTAATATGGATCGGTAACTGCGATCGGTACGAGTTACAAGAACGAGCTACTGGATAGCGTGAAAGACTTGCATCCATAGGACGTGGGTTCAGTTCTTGGCATGGAGAACGGAGCGCAAATTTTGTTTGCCTTTTATGATTAGTACAAATATTAAGCTTTGAAATAAGGTTTTAAATGATAAGGGTATAATTAATATTAGATAAAAAAAAAGAAAAAAAAAAAACTTCTTTCAAGTACATCAGATACATATAAACTTCTTAAAAAAACTCAGTTTTTGGCCACATAAAGTCTTGAATATTAATTTTGCAACTAAAGCTACTGCCATTGAATAATTATAATATAGAATGGAGACCGCCGACATTCGCCACTCCCCCTTATTATGTCGCCACCATAATTTTGCGTATCTCCAAAGCTTTTCACCTGGTTTGTGCACATAGCTAAGAAAATCCTAAATTGATCCCAAAACAAACAGAAATAATATCTTCCTTTGTTCAAGGTCACTAGCTGCTCCATCGCTGGCAAGAGTTTTCGTTTGTATTATTTGATTTTTATGCAAATTGCCATATTGTGTTAAATGAAAATAAAATTGAGTTTTGAATACTCAATAAAATAATCACTTTTATCAGACAAATAATGCCAATTTATTAAAAATGCATTCATAATTAATGTTTTCATGTTTATTTTTAATATTTTTATGAATATGAAATCAGAAATAAAAAAGACAAAAATTAAGAATGAATTAATTTTGAATAAAAATGTATTAAAAAGGAATAATGAATGAAGAAATTGAAATTAACTTAGAAATTAATTAATTTTTAACCAAAACTATCTTTTATGCATTCCACAAATGTCAATTGTCCGAAAAATGCAGTTCCAAAATCAAAAACTCCACTTTCCGAGGAAACAACTCAGTCAAATTTTAACGGTTTTCAAAATTTGGGTTTTTTTGGCGTTTTTTCATCAAAATGTGTTATAAATTGATGTTATAGGTTCTGGAATTTTTTGTTATTAAGTTTTGAATTATATATTACTATTAATTTATTTCTTAAATTAATTTTTTATTTCGTTTTTATTTAAATTAGTTATGTTTTATAGCTTGAAAAATTAAGCTGCGATGTTTTCGAAAGGTAATAATGTTTGTCTCAGTAGTAATATTAGTGTAAGTCCGTCTTCGTATTTTGACAGTTATATTAAAAAATTTAGCGTCAGATCATACGTTTTAAGTCAAAGCATTCAGATAATGATCTTTTATATTATTATTGATACTGAATATATCGTTATTGAGTCTATAATGTTTCTTACATTTAATTTTTATTGAATTGCTCGAAATCGGGCAACTAGTAAAATATGAATACTTAATGATCGAAAACACAAAAATAATTTAACTAAACATGATTTAGTAAAGGTATCACATTTTTTAATATTAATAAAAACATTTAATATAATAATTCTGCAGTAAAATAATCTCTTAGGTTTAACAAAATAATGTCGATTTATAAATAACATATTCATAAGGAATTTGTTCATGTTTATTTAAATTATTTTTTGTATACAGGTTTTTGTAAACTTTCAACTTTTTCCATTTCTTGATCGGGGTCACATCGTGAGTCGAGCTATCCTCAAAATTTAAATGCATATAAAATATGGGCTTCATCGACTCACGAATACGCCCGTTTTCAATACTATTATTGTGATTTGGAGAAGTAGGTTTAGGGTATTTCATAGTCGTCGACTTTAGACTTTCTTTACTTGTTTTTCTATAGATTTGGGGTCCCTAAACACGAAAATCGCAAAAAAACAATTTTTTATGGTTACATTTTTTTAAAGAAAATGTTTAAATTTTTCTCGCTTTTTTCAAATATAGTCACATATATTGAAATATATCTTGTATTCTACTTCCTCGATTATAATCAAGTTTATCAAATTATTTATTTATTTATTTACTAGCGGATGTAACCCGGTGTTACTCGGGGTTGCGCCTCGAGCACAGAAAGAGGACGATTTTCAAAACTGCTCTCATTTTTACGTTTTTAAAATTATGAATTCTATTTTAAAATTTTTTAAATTATCGTTTTTTGCGGTTTTGCCCCCTCCTTCCGTGGAAAGTGTATAGTCAAATTTCCGTAAAACTGTACCTGCCAGACATGATGGTCTCTGAGGAAAATGGACACCCACACTCAGAAAAAACACATATCTTACTCCGGTGAAAAATTTCTCTATTTTTGATAATAGCAATTTTCTCTTTAAAATTTCAAATAAAATTTTCTTCAAGTAGAATACATTTTCACATTTTCGAAATATTTCTTCACTTCTAATGACAATATTTCTCTTATAATGACAAATATTTTTCTCGCACAAAAAAATTCTCATTTATATAGAAAAATTTTTTGAAAATGAATATTTTTTCCTATATTTTGATAAAAAGTTCACTAGGAGCATAGTAGAACAAGGAAGGTAGTATTATTACTGACTGCGCTGCCGAGCTGTGAGCATAGAGTGTCCAAAACAAGTGATGTACACCGAAATAAAAACATAAAGGGAATTTTTTCTCTAAGCAAATCAAATTTTGTATAGATTTGTCTTCCCATCATTGCGCTTAATTATATTATTCTATTGTCAATTTTTCATAAGTTCCGCGTGCTTTATCAATCCACAAACCACTTAGCAAGATTGTACGCATTCCTCTTCTAAATTAACATTACAAGTGTTTGTAAATCAAACTCTTCTTTTTTCAAACTCTTCCACTTCAGTTTGTGTTGTTAAAACAATGCAAAATTAACTTATTTTAATTAACAAAAATTAAAAATTTTGTCATTTTTAAAAATTCTGTTTTCCCCTTCTAACAAAAATCCTCTTTTTTGTTAATAAAAACAACACCGTCAATTGTCATTACAGCATTTTGACACATATGCCTATGCTAAACAGCTGTTCAGTCTTATTAATACTACCTTCCTTGTTGTACTAGACTATGAGAAGTATTTTCTTCAATAAAAACAAATGTTTTCTCAAAAATAAAGAGTCTTTTTCTCTAAAATAGAATTATTTTTATATATTGCTCTTTTTCATAGATGATTTTTATCATTTTTAGAGAATTTTTAGGATAGCATTTAGAGAAAAGCATTCTCTGGAGCAAGGTCAATACAATTTTTCAGTAAATATGGTGCCATTTTTATCATATTCTGTTTGTTTCTGTTTCTGTATTCTGTTCAGTTTGAAAAGTCATTTCGAGAAAAATGCGTTTAAAGTTTGCATTTAATATGCAAGTACCTGGGCGACCGAGCTTCTCTCAGATTCCTGCCGTATTTTCAAATGTTTTACGGTTTTTAATGTATCGGAAATACCAACTTTATCTTAGAAACAACATATAAGATCATATTTTTCAATTAACTTTAAATGCATTTTTAGTTTATGATAACTTCATTTTTCAACTAAACGAAATTTGTTTTGGTTTATATTTGTTTTTATATTTGGTTTAATTATTTTGATAATTTACTTATGCTGAACTTATGCCGGCCATTCCAAGCCTAAGTAATTTTTTTTTTCCCCAAAATTAACCTCATGCTCCTTTTCCACTTACAAGAATATAAGTTATTTTTTTATGTCGCAATTTTTTCTAAAGTTATGGAGATATCAATTTTTGATCAAAGTAAAAATCTTGAAAATGGAGTCATTTTCAATAAATCATACCTCTGTCATTTGTTACCCCTATTTTTGTAAATGAAGTATCGTTAGAAAACAATTGAAAAGCGATTATTAATAAAAAATAAAATACTTCTGGAATTTTTTGCTAGAGTTGCCTACTTTTTCAAAAAAAAAAAATAAACTGTTCATATCGCAAAAACTGCATTTTCGGTTTTTTTTTACGTAGAATTACGTCTTACAGCGCGGTTTGTATGCAGTCGTTTCAACAAATTTTTTTAAGGTCATACCTACAGGCTGTAATATTCATCGTTCAAACATAATATTTATACTAAAGTATCAGATATATCCTGCGCTAAACGAATATCTAATTTTGGATTTTGTTACTTTTATATTAAAGTCACAAAATAGCAAAAGCTTAGAAGAATAATCTAGATTTTTATATAAGAAAATCAATCATTAGCTGCTTGCATGTTGTGTCTGCTGATTTCTTTGTTTTTGTTTTTGCTTGTGTTGGTTTTGTTTTGAACGAACTGATTCGCAGCATTGGTGCTCTGCTCCACGTTAAGAGGGTGGTCTAAGTTAAGAGCGTGTTCCGATTAGATAAAAAAAACTATTGGCATTATTTTTCGTTGTATTCTATTACCCAATAGATGTCGTTTTCTATTCACTTAATATGATCTTTGCATCTAAAACAGCAACCGGTTGTGATTGGGTTGAGCAAAAATCAGCATAGTCGTGGCCAGTGTTGCCAGAAAACCAATGCGCCATATCGGGATTTTTTCTATCCCATATCGTATTTCGTCGTGTACAACTACAAAGTACAACTTTGAAGTTTCTATAGTACGGTACAGCCCTGTAGTACTGTACAAGGTACAACTAATAATATATGTAAATACCCCATCTATAGGGCGATAGAAGAGATTGTTAGTAGATATATTTGAAATCAGTTCGTTTATTCCTAACTATTGATTTCAATACGACAAAGGAAAACTAATTTTTTGGATTGGTTTATATAGCTATATATTTTATGAGTGCATATATGTAAATCTTTTTATATATATTATATTTAAAATTAACAAAAATAATATTCATTTTGTGATATTTTTCCATGAAATGTGTATAAAAGCTTTCGCATTTTAGTTAAACTTATTCCGTTTTAATGAATTTAGTATTTTAGATCGTGTGTAGTAATTGCTTTTTTGCAGATCGTGTTTTTATCTCATATATCGGGACATCGTCCACAGAGACTCAGATCGGGGAAAATACGATATATCGTGTAATTTGGCAACACTGGTCGTGGCTCAGTCGGATAAGCTGTTGTCGCCCTACGGACAAAAGAACCGGTTCAGAACCTATCACGTGGTAGGTTCCAAAGTGATAGTGACCGGTCCCAATTCTGCCACCAACATATGAAACCAACCGGTCCCTTTAACATGGCGTTGTCATTGCCAGGGGTAATTTGACACCAGCTAGATACCTTTGGACCAATCCTAGAACCGGTTCAAAAATATATCGGCAGGTGTCAATTGACACCTCATCACCTTTGGACCTAATCAGTAGCCGGTCTTTTTATAGAACACGTTACACTTATACGCACGTTGATAATGAAATTGAATCAATGTTTTTGAAATTCATGTTTAGCCGAGCTTGCTAGCGATCACGTTTAGGACTGGACTGACTTGGGTTCAATCCCCGGCAGAAACACAAAAATTTTTTTTTAAATTTCAAATAAATGTTTTTTTAATAAAAAATGAAATTTACAGTTTTATTTTCAAGGTATTAAGCAAACGTATTTTGAAGGTTTTTTTGATTAAACAGTTAATGAAACGGAATTAGAATTAAAATTATTAAATTTAAATTGTTGATATATGTAGTATATTTACACAGCTAGGAGGCGAACCCACGTCCACCTCGTGACAGTCCAACGCACTTCCACTGAGCTATTGGTAACGAAAAACACATTTAAAAACGATTGGTCCCGTTCTGAGTAAAATCGAACCTGTCCTGTGATAGGTTAAATAAGAACTGCCACAGGACCGGTCACTTTAGGTCAATTGTCCCTGCTTTTCCCGTAGGGCGTGTTAGCGTTAAAAATCAAAGAAGGCTGGTTCGATCCTCAGCCTGATTGAAAAGTAAATTTTTTTTAATTTTTTATTATTATAATCTTATTTTATTAATTATTTAATGTAACAATTGCATAGTGCAATATTTTTATTTTTTGTCACATCCTGTTGCTTGCGATAGCATGAACAAAATGTAAGCAAAATACAGCTTTTATTAGTCTTAGTTATTTTGTATTCAATTTTTAACCTAAGTCACCATAATTCAAATTGTATTCCCAATTAATTAAATTTACGTACAGCTTTGACTAAAAATATGTCTAGTATTTTTAATCGTATCAATTCTAAAAAAAAGGATTAACATATGTATTAGTTCAATGTATTGTTTAAAAATTACTCTAAGATTTTTTAACCGTAAAGTTGTTGTACTATGTGGTCTGTTCACACCTTAAGATATTTACAAAATGTGAATTTGTCACTTCATCCGCCCCAGACGTCCGATTGAAAAATGTTAAAACTGTTTTATTTTAAGACCGATTAAAAAATTCTTAGAGTAAATTTGATCTTAATTTATTTCGAATTTTTATAAGGCATTTAAAATTTTGTAAACTTACTGCAAATAAAAAATAAGAAACTAAAAATTTTGTTCAAGCTTTTTACAGTTTTATGGTCCAAGATTCCTTTATTATATACAAAATAATTATTTGACCTAATAAGAAAAACATTTTTGCTCCAAATTTTATAGCAATATCTCAAACGGTATAGAAGTTATGAACGATTAAGTTAAATGTATATCAGACAAAATTTAAATTACGAAAAGTATAAAATTTGGCCATGATATTTTATTTTGGTGGAAACTTAATTTGTTTCTTAAAATTACAAAAAAAAGTGCACTTTTTGAGATGTGAGCAAATTAGATTTTTTTTTTCAAAACGTAGGAAACTCTAGCATAGGAAACTCTTACAAAAATATTTTCCTTTTTAAAATTTGTTTAAGATTTAGAGTAAATTACTCTTTTTGTAAGATTTCTTTTTATATCAAAAATTGGTACATCAAAACTGTACTAAAAACGTTTCAATAAAAAAAAAATAAATGAAAAATATAACAAATTCACCAAATCACTGTTTGGTGAAGCTTAAAAAATAAAAACAAAAAATTTTTTGAACACGGCGGGATTCGAACTCACAACCTTGATATTATTGCACCGAAGCTCTATTCTCTAAGCTATCACCGCTATAACAACATTAGCAAACTTAACATAACATATTCGGCAGAAAGATTAACTTATTTATTAAATGCGTGAAAACTCGGAAAAACAGCTTTTCCCAGAGATGAGACCCAGCGGGATCGATTTTCAGCCCCCTCTTCATCTATATTGTAAATTTCATCGAAATCGTTAGTGCCGTTTTCGAGAACGCTATTGCAAATATATATACAAATATTGCTCGTTTAATAGAATAAGATTTTATCTCAAATAAATTCCAATTTTAAAAAATCCTGTAAGCATCGATTCGATATTTGGATTGTCTTCGTTCAACTTCGGTTTTGGTCGATACTGTTCGGTTAATTTTTTTCATCTTTATACAGCTTCTGCTGGTATTTGTTAAACTTCTTGTTTTTCGTTCGTCTTTGGTTCTTGACTTCGTTTGCCTTCGGCTCATTCTTTGATTTTTGTCGACAGAACTTTTAAAAGAATAGGATCTATTTCAGTAACAGATACAAATGCCTACAAAGTTTCATCAACATCGGTTCATCCGTTTTGATGTGAATGAGCCAAACATAGTTGATTGAATAAAGCGCTCTCTTACGCAAGTTTTCTGAAATTAAAATAGCCTCAATTTTGTTGCAGAGTCAAGTTATTTCAAGTACCAAATTTTAGTAAAATCGATCAAGTCATTTAGGAGTCATTGAGTCTTAACAATGCACTACTTAAAGCGCCCTCTTGCGTAAGTCTTTGGAATTTTTTATGGCTTATGTTTTATTTTGAGAGCAGTTAAACCTTCATACCAAATTTCATTGAAATCGGTCCAGGCGTTTAGAAGTTATTATAGAGTGCCACGCCCACATACTTCCGCCCTCTTTTTTACACCCCCTATGTTCTTTCTCATTAAGAAAGGTACTCGGTGTTCAAATTTCAGCTCAATCGGACAAACGGTGCGCGAGCTTATACGGAACAGACAGACAGACAAACATTTGATTTTTGATTTGATTTTTTATATTAGATTCATTTTTTATTCATTATTCATTTTTTATTCATTTTCATTATTTATTCATTATTCATTTTTTATTCATTGTTCATATTTTATTCATTATTCATTTTTTATTCATTATTCATTTTTTATTCATTATTCATTTTTTATTCATTATTCATTTCATTTTATTTCAATTATTCATTTGCACCATATTCATGGCAAAAATGGTGCGTTTTAAAAACGTCCTGACTTGGTATTGTAAATGGGAGATACAGATATTATTAAAATGGCTTGGATAATTGGACATCCATTATTTGTTCATGGATTAAATGACGTTTTTACTATAGGTATACCTTAACCCTTATGGGAGTGACGAGGTACCCGAGTACCTTTTGCGTTTTTAAACAAAGAATTTTTTCATTTATAACCAACCTCAAGTGCTGAAACTCTTTGAGCGCTCCTAGCTTTCTATTAACTTCGACTTTTTACAAAAGGAGCATAATCAACAAATTGTTGTAGGTGGGGTTGGCAAAAATGTTTTAACACCTTCATCGGTGTGACGAGGTACATGTGTACTCTTATGTGCTCTGTTAATGACGTCCATTTTTCAAAATCATCTTTGGTTTGTTATAAAAAACATACGTATCAAATTTTATCTCTGTAGGTTAAACACGAGCTTATTTATTGAGTTTTCAATTTTTGGGTTGTATGTGAGGTGGGCGTGGCCGTAGGCGTATGACATCCATTTTCAGAAGACGTCTTTGTTTTGATATAAAATACATACGTACCAAATTGTATCTCTGTGCGTTAAACAAGAGCTTATGTATAGAGGTTTTTAATTTTTGGTTACATGGGAGGTGGGTGTGTCCGTGGGCGGATGACATCCATTTTTCGAAGTCATCTTTGCTTTAATATAAAATACATACACACCAAATTTTATTGTTGTAGGTTAATTATGAGCTTATTTATGCAGCTTTCAATTTTTACGTTGTATGGGAGGTTTGCGTGTCCGTGGGCGGATTCCAAACTATTCAATAGTGCAGATCCTTGGGCTCATGTGCATAATTATCTCAACTCTTCTTCTCATCCTTTTTACGGACAACACACAGACGAACGGACGGACGGACATGGATAGCTCGACTCACAAGGTCACTCTGGTCAAGAGTATATATACTTTTCTATACCGGACTCGTATCGTTTTATGCGTTATCTAGTTGCAACTAATTACTTGCACATGTGTTTGATTTGCACAGGTGTGCACATGGTCGCAGGGTAAGAACAAATCAAAATTTCTTGAGTTCAAGAAACTACAGTTTTCCAATATTTTTCTCAACATATGAAAAATAGACCTTCAAAAATAACGGCTTATATGTCACTTGTAGATTACGTGTATGATCCTTGATAAGATCGAAATCAAGGTGTCAAATAATCAAATGTGTGACATTGTTCATGCACTTCATACCGTTCTCTTTTGTATCACCAACCTTTGTAAAACTATGCAAGTGATGAGTGTCGAAAAACTGCACCCACGAAGCAGGTGTTAATCGTACCAAAGTATCCTGTAGTGCAAACGCAATGTGCGGTGAAGCGTCTATCGAGTAATCGTTGATTAAATTCTACAGTTTATAAGAATAACACGAAAAATACATAAAGATGCAAGTTGCTCTTTAGCACAAATAATCATAAGAAGGAAATGGTTAACCCTTTGCAACGTTTGTTAAAAAGTCATAAAACAGAGCATTAAGTTGTGAAGCTGCTGGCGTTTCCTCCAATTAATTCAAGCGATAACGTCAGACATTGTCTGCACATGAGCATGAACTGTAGTCACACATTTTCGAATGTCCTGCATTAATGTTAAAGACACCTTTTTACATTTGCTTGCCTTGAGGTCGTTTCAGCATTTCGTTAAATACGACCTTTAGACTGAATTTATAATATTTCTTAATACTCAGCGTATTCATATCTGCATTTCGGTTTGTTTTATTTTTTAAATTCCAAGCAAATAACAATCGAATATGGCATGTTTTTATTTAACGATAAATTGTTAACTATTCATTTGGACTTCGCTTAACTTGAATCGAACCTTAACAGTTATGGGGTAGTTCAACTGAAATGTCCTGCGGACAGAAACATGTTTCTTGCGGGTGATAGTTAGATTGTTATCTCTGAGTTTGTTTCTTCATAATGGTGAGCATTATTGTTGAAGTGAAATTTTGTACTGAGGCAATTTTAAAATAATATATTGATTAATTGTAAAGGTGTTGCAGAACATAGAGACTAATATTATTTGTTGAAGTCGAATGACAACAGGTGCCAAACCTGCCAAGTTGCCGCAAAAGGAAGTTAGTTAGGGAATTGAATTTTATGAAAATAATAATGCGTAGGGACGTCTTTTGATGAATGAGAACAAATTTCCTTTTTGGCATACTTTGAACTACACTCTAATAAAAAATGGTGAGATTCACTACAATTCTGCCGTGCAATGCAAAAAACAGTTAACTGCATTTTCATAGTTTAGAGATAATTAGACTTTTGTGTTTGGCTCAAACTTTTACTTGGTTTTTGCTTTGCATAATTTTGTTCTCTCATCTTATTTTACTTTGAATATGTATGGATTAAAACGTGTAATGGCCGTTTAACCGTTTTTGCATTGCATTTTTAACATTTTGCAGTTAAGTGTAAAGTGTAAAAAGTAGTTAGTTGTAAATTGAATACGTTCAAGTTACGTACTTAATTAAAAAGAGACAAAAGTATTATTATAAAACAAAACATGGAGAATTCAAAAACCGTATAAAGCCAAAAACATGTTACAGCCATTAAATGTTTTTTGTTTTTTGGGCAGGAATGTGATATTTTAGAGTTTAAAAGATTGGTTCTAAATTTTTATAATTCCATTTGTACAGACTTTTCTTTTTTTTTAAGGTATCGAATATATTTAATAATGAAATATTAAACATGATTACATATTTTTCTCCACAACATGAGTTTCTAGTGAAACGAATAGCATTTTGAATTTTCTTTTACACTTATTTCTGAAAAAATTTCTGAAGTTAAAATAATAAATAATGAATAAAGAGCGTTACTGAAGATCCTACAATTTCCAATATGGAAAATGTCTTAATTTCACAATTTTGGCATAAAGTGAGATTAAAAATGAACTCGATATTTTTTATTTCAAAATAAATACAGAATTGCCCTAGGCGTACTGTCCTTGCCACACTTATCCGCTTGCGTAGAGCGAATATTTTCGATTCAAAATCTTATGAAAACAAAGTGTCGCCATGTTATGGAGATAAGTGGGGGATTATTTTTCCGGAAATATATGTAAATAATTGAAATAATTCTAACACATACACTGTGCAGGTACTGTATTATATAAAAGTTATGACAAACGAAATAACTTCAAAAAACAAAAACAAAAAAACAAATTGGCCATTTCAGCCCTAGAAAGGACTTTGACCGAGCTTCTAATGACCAATTGTGTTGTGTGTGTTATTAAATGTTTTGCACACAATTGACCGAGAACTGGACCTACATGTTTTATGCCGACTCCGAACGGCTAAAGTTCATGTTCTCAAGAAGCTTTACATGGCATTTTTTACTCTCTGAGGTTTGCCATTGTCTGCAGAGAGGTGGTGACCGATCAGAAAAATTTTTTATTGAAAAAAACTTTTCGCCGCGGCTGGGGATCGAACCCGGGCTCCGAGCATGCTAAGCCACACACTTAACCTGCATGCCACGGTCACCACGAAATAACTTCACTTGGGTTTTTTTTTGTCTGGCAATATATTTCGTTAGAAAATCTGAGTGAGAGTATGTTTTACTTCGTATAAAAATATAATTGTTAGGCAAACAAACTTCAAGTGCGTAAATTGCTTTCATTTTACAAAATAAGACCATTTATAACTCATTTAAACTCAAAAAAATGAGATTTATTATACTTAGTATTCTATAAAAAAATTAACTTATTAAATGTATAATTATTTTAATTGATAAAAAATGAAAAAAGGATCAATCTAATTTAATTTACTGAAAGAAAATATGCCTGATATACTTAAAATTTTGTATGGATTTGCTCTTTTTCTACACGGTTAAAAATCTTAGAGTAAATATTAGTCAATCCTGTACTGTGTACTATATATGACGACACCGAAATTGTATTTAAATTTAAACACGTCAAATACTATAACTTAGTTTAAGTCCCGCATGGGCTTAAAATTAAAACCACGTCAAATACTAAAACCAATTTTAAGTCTCACAGAGGTTTAGAAGTTAAACTTTAAACTCCTTTAGATTTAGTTTTTTAATTTCGTAAACAATAAAGTAAAGCGATTGTCGATTTGATTTGATGAATCAAGTGAACCTGGATTGATCTTCAGCCAGACCGTTATTTTTTTGTGTTATTTTTATACCCCCACGCGTACTGCGTAATCCACCCACGAACACGCCCACCTCCCATACAACCCCAAAATTTAAACTCTATAAAAAGGCTTTTCTTTAAGCTACAGGAAAAAATTTTATATGTTTGTATTTTACATCAAAACTACATTGTGGAAGAAAAGTGGGTGTCAGCCGCCTACGAACACACCCACCTCACATACAACCCATAATAGAGAAACTCTATAAATAGGCTAATATTTAAGCCACTGACCAGAAATTGAGTATTTGTGTATATTATATCAAAACTGAGGCGTGTTAGAAAAATTGGCATCAACCAATCAAGAACACGCCCACTTCCCATACAACCCCTAATTGAAAACTTTATACAGAGGCTTGTCTGTACTCTGCAGGAAAACAATTTGATATGAATGTATTTTTGATGTCATCAAAAGAGTAAAATATTTTGGAATCTCATACAAAAAGAGCTACAAATTAAGATTTATACCATTACGAATCGGCCGTGGGAGTATTTTAACTTCGGCCAAGTCGAAGATATACCTTAATAGATATATTATTATTTTGATTCTATTTTTTTTTTGTTTTTTTTTAATTTTAAATTATTGATTATTGAATGTTAAAATTGAATAAGTAACATATTAATTTTTTGCCACATTCTCGGATTGAACCGCGGACTGCGGCAACATTCGCGCTAGAGCCGCGAGTTCTAACCTCAAGCTAATCTGTTGCTTGTTAGAGCATGAACAAAACGCAAACAAAATACAGCTTTTATTATATTGTAGTTATTTTGTATAAAATTTAAACCTTAGGTACTTAAATTAAAATTTGTTCCCAATTACTTTAATTAAGTACAGCCTTGACTAAAAAAAAAAAAAGAAACAGTTTCGATAGTATCGTAAGTGTAGACGTAGAATTCCGTTTAAGTTGTAACCTCTTGTACTTTATCTCTTTGGTCCGATAGTGTTGTTCATTTTGCACGTATTTTTATTGATCTTCCAAAAATTAAAAAATAAATGGATAACACTCTATTATGGACTACTTATCGAGGGTAAACAAAGAAAAAGTTAAAAAGTAAGTATGATTAAATGAGCAAGCAAAAAGAAATAAGCAAAATTTCAAATTTTTTCGATCATTTTGTTAAGTTTGACAGGTTGAGTTCATTGGCTTAGTTGAAAAGAAGGCGAAGCAAATGCACTTTCCATTGGTGCCACTTTCGTCTCTGCCAGATATATAGTTTGCGAGCTACAGTCAGTTTAACTACTTATTTCAAATTAAAATTAAGACCCCGATTTTTAAAAAATCGTATGGTTACTATATTTCTCGCTGAGCACATGTCCTTTCCTCTCGTCTCTGTCTGATATTTAGTTTGCTAGCTATACTTTCTGTTCGATGCATAGTTTGCAAACTACACTAGCTAGTGCTAGTGGGATGTGGAATCCAAATTAATTTGTATTATAAGCAAAAATTAAAATTTTACGCCATCTATTGGGTAAAAGCATAAAAAGAAATATGATCCAACTCGTTTTTTTCATAAGAGTTATATCTAACCGGATCACAGAACCATTTCGTTAAATTTGACAGATTGAGTTCATTGACTGAGTTGAAAAGAGGTTCATGAACTTTGGTTTCAAAATAGTATACTAGAACAGTAGTGCATACATAAACCCAATGCGAACTAATGCTTACAATGCTGCCAAAGCGAACCAATCAGTTCGTGCAAAACCAAAGCATACAAGCATAAACAACGAAAGAAAAACAAAGAAAGCAGCAGGCACATAAGCAGCTGATGATTGATTTTCTTATATAAAAACATGCATTTTTCTTCTTATATTTTACTATTTTGTGACTTTAATATAATAGTGACAAAATCCAAAGTTAGATATTCATTCAGCGCAGGATATATCTGATATTTTAGTATATATATTATCTTTGAACGAAGAGTATTAAAGGCTGTAGATATACCCTAAAGTATTCGCCAAAAACGTTGCCTAATGACCTTGAAAAAATCTGTTAAAACGACCCCATACAAACCGCGCTGTAAGACGTAATTCTACGTCAAATTCAAATTAATTCTAATCAAAACGAATTAAAAACTGCATTAGTCCAAGATTGGTTTCAAAATTATTCCAAGTATATATTTACTTACTTAGGTGAATATGACAACCCGTGTTCGAGTTACGGCCGACTTCATCAGCTCTCGCCAGGCGACTCTGCTTCGCGCGCGCCGTCTCCATTCCAAGAGCGGCTGCATCTGTTTGCGATACCACCCATGCCTCAGCGCCATAGAGAAGCATAGGCATGATGAGCGTCTTGTTGAGTGCTAGTTTTGTCAATCGAGAGAGGGCTTTAGAACCTAATTGCTTATATCTCCAGGCTGAAATTGTTGTTGCTGTTTACGGCGGTGCCAAGGTATGTAAACTCCTTGATTACTTCAAAGTTGTGTTTGCCTGCTGTAACATGGGAGCCTAGACGCCGCGCTTCCCTATTTGCAGACAGCATATACTTTGTTTTGCCCTCATTCACGGTCAAACTAACTTTGACTGAATCTTTTTCGTAGCGGCGAAAGCAGCAGTTACATCTCTCTTAGTTCTCCCGATAATATCGATATCATCAGCATACGCAAGGAGCTGGACATCTTTTTAGAATATGGTTCCATTGCGATGTACTCCTGACTTTCGATGTACTCCTGACTTCCATGATGAAATTGAAGAGATCGCATAATAGCGGGCCACCTTGTCTGAAACCTCGTTCGGTATTAAAGATTTCGGAGAGGTCATTTCCTACCTTAACGGAGCTGCATGTATTGCTCAACGTCATCCTGCGGAGTCTTATCAACTTTGCAGGTATAGCGAACTCAGACTTTGTTGCGTACAGGCAATCCCGAATCGGGCTAGCGAACGCAGCTTTATAATCGACAAAGAGATGGTGGGTGTCGATTTGATTTTCGTGGATTTTTTCCAGGATTTGGCGTAGTGTAAAAATCTGGTCTATGGTGGACTTGCCAGGACGAAAGCCACACTGATAAGGTACAATCAGTGTTTTGGTATGCGGCTTCAATCTTTCACACAAAACGCTCGAAAGAACCTTGTATGCAATGGAAATAAGACTGTTACCTCGGTAGTTGGCGCAGATTGTCGGGTCTTCTTTCTTACACTGAGATTCCAATCGTCGGGCATGCTTTCCGCTAGCCATATTTTGGTGATGAGTTGATGCATGCACCTTATGAATTCACCGCCGCTGGTTTTAAGCAATTCAGCAGACAGGCCGTCAGCACCTGCTGCTTTGTTTTTTTTTGAGTCGCTGGATAGCAACTTTAACCTCGAGATGGCTAGGTAGTGGAATTTCCACTCCATCTTGGTTGATTGGTGGCATCGGACTGTATTCTTAAAGGGTGGAGTTGTTGGGACCGTCGCCCGCAATCAGATTTAAAAAATTCTGCCTCCATAATCTCAACACGAACTGCGTATCTGCAACCAGATCACCATTTTCATCTCTGTTATTAGATACTCTGGGCTTCAAACCTTGGGTTAGACGCTTAACCTGTTGGTAGAATTTTCGAGAATTCTTCTTGTCCTGGAACACCTCAATTTGTTCACGCTCACGCTTTTCCTGCTCTCGTTTTTACGTCTGAAAAGGCATCTCTCTTCCTTCCTCTTTTCACGATAGTTTTCGGTCATGGTCTTTTATATACGGCTTAGTTTGCTGCTGTCGCGTCGCGACACACCTGGTCATACCATTGGTAACGAGGTTGTGGGCGCCGAAAAACCAATGACTTCTTCAGCAGCAGTGCGCATGGAGTGAGATATATCCTCTCAACCGAGAGTTAAGAGGAGTAGGCCTCGGCGGTCCGCTGTGATAGCAGCTCATCTACATCTAGCTTTCGTTGCATACCTATGCGTATATTCTTCGCATTGCACAATCTCATGCGGATCTTGGCTACAACAAGATAATGGTAAATATTGACTCCCCGAAATGTGCGCACATTCAGTACGCTTGAAGCGTGCCTTCCGTCGATCACAACATGATCAATTTGGTTTCGTGTTTTTTGATGTAGGAACAGTCAAGTGGCTTTGTAGATATCGAGGTGCTCGAATCTGGTGCTAATAACTACCATGTTTCGCGCCGCTGCGAAGTCGATCAGTCTTTCGTAGAACTCGTTTCTTAACGTAGAACTATATAGCGTATCAACCACATACATGGACAAATTGTTAAATACTGGTGGACTAGAGAGAATAAGTGCAGAAAAAAAAATATATTTGTTCTTATGGTACATGGCCAATACCGACCCTTTTCGAACCGTGGCGAATCTGTTTGGCGTATGCAAAAATGCAGCTTGAAGGATTGTGAGAAGAGTATGTTGTTGGCTTATTTCTATTGGTCATAACTATATTAAGTGGCCCAATGATTTGCAGAGTTTAATTGACAATTTTGAAAATAGATGTGGTGTTCCTGGTGTAGTCGGTGCTATTGACTGCACTGACATCCATATAAATGCTCCTTCGGAAAATCGTGAAGATTATTTCAATCGCAAGCGCTATTACAGCATTAAACTGCAAGGTGTAGTTGGAGCCGACAAAAAATTTTTCGACATATTTTGTGGAGAGCCAGGGCCAATCCATGATAGCAGGGTCTTACGCAGATCACCACTATTTAGAAAATTGCACAACAACAACAACCACTTTGGAAATTACGTAGTCGGAGACTCTGCATATCCATCAATGAATTGGCTGGTTTGTCCATTTGAAAATATGGGAAACATTTCTGAAAATCAGAACAAATTCAATTATCTGCATTCCTGCACTCGAATTGTAGTTGAACACGCATTTGGTTTGCTTAAAACACGGTTTCGAAGGCTACAGTTTTTTATGGAACCACGCGACATTGGAAGCATTGTAAATTTAACTGTGGCTGCGTGTATTTTACACAACATCTGCATTGACAACCACGACATAATTTCGTTGGACAACAACCAAACCGTTGAACAGGTGATTGGTGAAGAAAATAGCCAAATATTTAGGGAACAGACCACAAGCAACAGACGAGATCAATTAATGCTAGAATTAATAAATAAATACTTAATATAAACCAAACAAAAAACTTGTTTTATAACTCAAAGTTGTTTTAAAAATAATTATTTATTGACTTTGTCACACAGGCTTTTTAATAAATGTGGCAATTTTGCTTAGCTTCCTCCTTTTCTTTTTGCTGCTGCTTTTTCATTTCTGCATAATCAGTCATTACTTTGAGTTTTTTCTCAAAGTATTTGTCCTTCTTCATCCGTGCTCTTTTTTTTTGAGGAATCGGAGAAGAGACAGAGAGACACTGCAAAGATGCTCCTTCGTCTTCATTTGGCGATTGTTCTTCTGGTGCAGGCTGTGTGCTCCATTCTACATCACCGGATGGAGCTACGGCAATGGCAGCAATTGGCTCTCCCGACAACGCCAAGCAATGGTTATTGGCCATAACTGGTCGACTACCAAACAACTCCTCAAGTTGTTCCTCAAAAGGAACAACTATTCTGGCAGCACCTGTTTGCGTGGCGTTATCCTTTGAGCTTTTGTATGCTCTCAGCAGTTTTTTTATTTTTGCGTGGACCATATCAACGCTTGTTGGTTGCATCTACAAAGGAAAATTATAACTGAATAGTACCAACGTTCCTCTGCTCACTAGATCTTCTAGTACAGCATTCATGGCATGTTTTTTTTGCTGGATGCTTAAAATAATCAGCACGGCTTCCATAGGCATCCAGTAATGCCAACGGCTCCTCTTTCGTCGATTTTCGCCGGCCAATGAATAATAAATTTATATTAAACCATTCTAAAATATAAATAAACTAGCTGACCCGACAGACGTTGTCCTGTCCAAACTTCAATATGTATATATCATTGTGTTTGTTTTCGGAGTAGGTGGTTTTCGGGTAGTCCATAGTCGGGCTAGACCATCTTTAGAGTTTCTTTACTTGTTTTTTATTTACAAATATTGTGTTATAACATCATTAGTGTCATTAAAGCATTAATAGTTTTGTAGAGGAGCAAGTTTATAAAGTTTATTTTCATTCTAAAAACGGACATTTTTAAATTAGCTTCTAAAACGTACGTATGATTTTAAAACGATCGGTTGATAGTTTAAAATAAAAATTTTAAAAAATAGCTTCTAATTATTCTTCACTTCTGAAATTTTCATTTTAAAATATTTAACGAACGTTTAATATTCATTCGCTCATTTTAAAATGTCCGTTTTGTAAATGAAAATAAATGTTAGAGGAACAAAATTTTCTTGGGTAGAATTCGGGTTTTATGTCTGTCCGATGAAACTTTAAGTAGCTACAAAGAAACCAAACGTTCATAATTTTGTAAATTTTGATAAATTTAAGAAATGTTAAAATGTTATATGATGTTGAAATGGATACAGTCTTGATGGTTGAAAGAGCACTTTCGCATTGGTGAACGTATCGTATCTGAGCAATGAATAACTAACCATAAAAAGTCCCGATTTAAATTAAAAAGGAAAGTTAAAAAGAATTTCCGCATTAAGCAAAAAAAATTTTTAATTTTTATTATATTAAAATATAGTTATATAAAAAGGTACACTGCGCAACAGATGCAGTGGGTGAGGTTGTAAGAGGATCAAACTGGAAAATATCATTAAAAAATATATTTTAAGGCCTCGGAGTACCACATAGTGGTGACCGTGGCATGCAGGTTAAGTGTGTGGCTTAGCATGCTCGGAGCCCGGGTTCGATCCCCAGCCACGGCGAAAAGTTTTTTTCAATAAAAAATTTTTCTGATCGGTCACCACCTCTCTGCAGACAATGGCAAACCTCAGAGAGTAAAAAATGCCATGTAAAGCTTCTTGAGAACATGAACTTTAGCCGTTCGGAGTCGGCATAAAACATGTAGGTCCAGTTCTCGGTCAATTGTGTGCAAACATTTAATAACACACACAACACAATTGATCATAAGAAGCTCGGTCAAAGTCCTTTCAAGGGCTGAAATGGCCAATTTGTTTTTTTTTTTAGTACCACATATACCGAGGTTTTATACAGCAAAATTTTGAAAAAAACCACACAAAAAACTTAAATTTTTTAAAACGTTGTTCAGGCGTCAAAAAAAACCACAAACAAAGTCAAAGGTCGATGAAATAAAGTAACAACAATTTTTTAAAACAATTTTTTAAAAAAACGTATCCATAAAAAAAAATTTTTGCTATTTTCGTGTTAAGAGAGCCCAAATTTATAAGGGATATATAGTGGGATGCCATGTACAAAAACAGTGACGCATACTGTAATCGTTTGCAAATAGAGTTCTCCGCACCCTGTTCTACAACACTTTTTTTACATATTTGCTTACCTTTTAAGAGTGAATTCTTTGATATTTACAGGCTAAACATATGAACTTGGCACCTCAAGACATCATTAAATAAAACAAATCCACATATTACACTTAAATAAAAGCACTTAAAATACCAAAAAAAGCACTCATAGCCAATTGGGGTGATTTAGGTTTAAAAGCGAATACAACACTTGATTTTTTTACCTGTTTGCAAGTTTGTTATACTCTAAACCTGAATACCTCCCATACAACGCAAAAATCGAAAACTGCAAAACTAAGCTCATAATAAACTTCCAACAATAAAATTTGGTATGGTACTTTATATCAAAACACGCCCATCTCCCATTCAACCAAAAAATTGAAAACTCACTTTATATCAAAACACGCCCATCTCCCATTCAACCAAAAAATTTAAAACTGTATAAATATGCTTATGTTTGTCTAACATAGATAAAATTTGGTATGTATGTATTTTATACTAAAGCTAATGTGTGTTCAAAAATTGGGCGTAGTCCGTCGACTAACACGCCCACCTCCCATACAACCCACAATAGTGAAAGCACTATAAGGGCATTAACATTTGAGTCTTTTATTTTGGTTTTTATAATAGTATTTGTAATTTTTGTTGACAGCGTGTTTATTATATATGCTTTCAGATAGGATCACAAAGTGAAGTGATTTTTTGTGTGCAGCCCAAACAAAGGACGTTATTGACCAAAAAAATCCCCGTTTTGTCTGCTCAAAAAATCTTTTATCGTTCAGTTTAGCAGTGATGTCAACGTTCAAGAAAACACCACTGTTAATTTTGAGATAAATTGATCCTATAAATAAGTTTCCAATGCATTGGAATGTACAAACTGGTATTACTTTCAACGTCACCACAATTTTCAGCAACGTTTCGAAATGTTAAACAAATCTAGCTAGACGCATTGCTTGCGGATCATATTTTTAGAATTCTTACATTTTTAATCCTTTGTCCATATTTATGATATGGTAACTGATAATTTTGCCAGAACAATGCAGAAAATCTGATGACATCAATGCCTTTTCAGGTTAAATCGGGGGTTTTTTTTTTGTTGATAGAAAATATACTGACCATTTTATATTGAAGTGTTTTATTATGTGCACTTACCATCTCCGAATTGGCTCAAATTTTTTTCTTGAATTGGTTTAATGATTAGAAACCAAATCCGAAGTTATACATTTTTGCAATCATTTTTCGCGGCCAAAATCGGGTCTACTTTGAGACAACGTAGCTCAGTCAATTTAAATAGGATTTTCGTAAATAGGGTATCATTGGAAAAGTTTTTGTCTACTTTAAAGGAAAAATGTAAAACTTTTGGAAATATTGCAGTAAGTCAACCAATTTTTAATTTCAAAGTATAATGCCATCACCAGACGCTATAATTTTTTTTTTAACTTTCATAATATAAGCTGTTTTAAGGTTTCATTACCTTTCTAGCGATATAAAATTAAGGTGTACTCTTAAAGAGTTCGGAAGTTTTAGCGATACAACGTGAAGTGTTAATGAACTTTCAATACAAATTCAACAAATTTTTAATACAAAAACAAATGAGAAAAAATATTTTATGAAAATTTAATGTAAGAAATGTAATGACAGCTAGTTGAATTTTTATTGAAAATTCATTAATATTTCATGGTTTTCAATCTTCCAAATCCATCTATAACGTGAAAATTATAAAAATGAAAATTATAGCGTCTGATGCTGCATGGCATTAAACTTTTAAATTAAAAATTGGTTGACTTACTGCAGATTTGTATGTTTTCCTTTGGTTTTCAAGTACAATAAATTTTCGCTCCAAAAACGAAATAATATTTGGTAAGGCCTAAGAACGTATAATTTTTAATTTTCAATAAAATGTTTTCGAGTATCTAAATTTTGTTTTTTACTTTTTTAAAAATATTTTTTTAATAAACAGCTCATTTACATACACAGTCCCTTAGAATCCAAGGAGACGCCGTGCCGTGTCAACTGACCGTGATCCAATAATGACCAAATTTTGTTCGAAATGTTCTTAGGTGTAACCGAAGCTTATTTCGTTGCTTGAGGAAAAATTAAATGGTCTTAAAATTAGGGTTCGGTCTCATGTACACTCAATTTAAAATTATTTTATTTGATCCAATAAAACTGATTGACCAATGTCGCGATTCTTATATATTTTCATTGTGTATGAATTGTATATAATTGCTTGAAAAGTCTAAATAAATAGTTTTTAACCTTTTTTTAGCTCAGAAATCTATTTTCGTTTTCCAAAAACGACATTTTAATTCTTTAACACGAACTAAAACTTAATGAAGATCTGTAACTTTTAACATCTTGTTTTAAAGAAAGCAGCATCTTGATGAAAATTGTTCCATTCAACTTAATTTAAGGATTTTGAAAATAAATTTTTCCACACCTTTCAGTATCGTATCAATACACTTACACCTGTTAACTAATGCGAACACACCATTTCACACATTGATTACACGCCCCAATATTTTTAAATTTTTTTCTCGCTTTTTTCAAGTCTATCTTGTATTCTACTTATCCAATTTTTATAATCAAGGCTATAATCAAAAATAACGTCAGGAAACACATATAAATGAAGGTACTAAAATAGGACATTTTACTGGTTTATAAATTTTTGATTCACATTTTGGATCGACCTTTTTAAGTATTAATGACCAAAAATGTTAAAAGCAGTACAATGTTCAATTACTTCCGCACTGTAATTTATTTATAACACGATTTTATACTTACGCTTGTAGCGCTCTTTGTCTCAGCAAAAATTTACGCAGCATAAAAAACAATATAGATAAACATTTACGAAGCATAAACATATCATACCTAAAAATTAAGCAACAAAGACTTAATCACTTGAAGTCTCAGCGCCAACTGAATGAACCAACTTCCTGCGTCTGCTCTTGTACGTAAAACATCCCTTATTTAAAGCCCTTTAAGTAAAAGAAACAATAACAACAAACACAATCGGAGAGGAAAAGAGCGAGAAAGCTTTACGCTGCATCGCGCTGGTTGTGTATCAAACGATTCAATGCAGCAATGTTTTTTGGATTTGATTTTTTTGGCTACTTTTTAAACTCAAATTTCAATAACTTTTTAGAGCAGTTTTGAAGAAAATAAGTATGCAAAGGACTTAGTTAAACATGTTGCTTTATGTTAGTTAAAGAATTACAAAAATCGGTTGAGTAGTTCTTGAGTTACACTACAACGTAGATACGTGAGAAGCCTTTTATATAATAGTATAGATAAACTTTCGACTCGTTAGTATCCATTTCTATTTATTTATATCAAATAAATAAGCACAGCTGTTTCCTTTGACAGCAAAGGGTGCATAAGCGCAACCAAAGGGGGGTTTTAGGGGTTTAAACCCTCTCCAAAAATTATTTTAGTGCAAAGCAAAAAATAATTTAATCAAAGTGAGGTACATGAAAAGCAATCACACGTTCTATGAAATGAGTGAAAACCCCAAATGTATATTTCAAATAGATTCTGGTTGATGCATAATCTACTAACTTAGCCATATTTTATTCTTCAGACTGCACATTAAGCCGGGTTGATTTTGTATGGAGAAAAAAAACGTGAGCCGGACATCGACTCAAAAGTAAGAGGTACTTTTAAAAACTATAAAATATTTTTTTAAACACTATAAAAAATTTATTTTTCTTGGTGTTCAAACGCATTTAAGATTATTGGAAAAGTACTGAGCTCTTCATTGTTTTGGTGTATGGTATGGTGTTGTTTAATCAAAACTGAGTACTATGAAAAATACGTTTTTTTATAAGTAAGTGTTTTAAAAAAAATATATGTTCGAAAATCATAAATTTTTCACTGGAGAGCTATCTGACGGACATTTCACTAAAAACTGGTTACCGGAAATCGATTTTGCGTACCTAAAAACCAATAAGTACCCACTAATATACATATACCCACCAAGTTTTGCCAAAATCGAACAGTAATTATTGCAATTAAATAATAATTGAGCTGAAGAAAGTTTTGAATATCGATTTCTCACATTTTATATAATTGTGGCACTAAATTTTGGTTAAACCGAAGAAAGAAGAGCTCAATAATTTTCCAATAAATTCAAATTCATGTGAATATCATGAAAAATACATATTGTACAGGTATTTAAAATAATATCTCTTTTCGAAAATGAAAAAAAAGGATAACAAACAAAAGAGTTTGTTAACCCAAAAAATTCAAAAATTTGTTTAGTTAATATATGTGTACCATAAAAATCTTTAGTTTTCTGCTTATCTTTGGTATGCATTCTGAAGAAAAACAAAAGTTTATACAAAAAAATTCGTTTTCTCACATCGATAACACAAACTCTACAGAATTAAGTTCATAGTGAAGTCATGTGATTCATTACAAAACTTAATAAATAATAATAATTCAATCACTTCTGAAACTCGAGAAAAAATTCATAATTTCTAATTTTCCATCGTAAAATAATAATATCTCTCAAAAGCTCATACAAAAAGCTCTCCAATTTAAGATTCTTCCACCCTTAAGAATCGGCCGTCCGTAGTGGTGTCCGTATATGGTTATTTTTTTTGGTGTTGCACTGTGTAATCTTAAATTAGAGAGCTTTTTGTATGAGCTTTTGAGAGATATTATTATTTTTATGTGTCTAAAATACATACATATCAAATTGTTTTTCTGAAGCATAAATATAAGCCTTTTTATAAAATATTAAATTTTGGGGTTGTATAGGAGGTGGGCGTGTTAGTGGGTGGATGACGCCCATTTTTCTAAGACACCTAAGTTAGAACACACAAATACCGAGTTTCAGTTTTGTAACTTTAATATTAGTCTCTTTATAGAGTTTTCAATTTTGGGGTTGTATGGGAGGTGGGGTTGTTAGTGGGTGGATGACGCCCATTTTTCTAACACACCTAAGTTTTGACATAGAACACACAAATACCGAGTTTCAGTTTTATTACTTTAATATTAGTCTCTTTATAGAGTTTTAAATTTTGGGTTTGTATGGGAGGTGGGCGTGTAAGTGGGTGGATAACGCCCATTTTTCTAACACACTTAAGTTTTGACATAGAACACACAAATACCGAGTTTCAGTTTTGTAACTTTGATATTAGCCTCTTTATAGAGTTTTCATTATTTGTGTTGTATGGGAGGTAGGCGTGGCCCATAAAACAAAAAGTGCATGACTTTGGGGAAAATTGGGAGACACGGGTCTTTTTTTTTTAGTCTTTTATCACGTAGTGGTGTTCGTATATGGTTATTTTGCCGTGACTTAAAAAATTACACACAGTGTTATAGTTATACGGTTTTACTTATCCAATAAGCAAATGCTGCCTTAAATCGAAATAACATATTTTTAACGATAGGTCTTTACTTCACTTTTTAACGATATGTCTTTTCTACACTTTTCCAAAATCGGATAATATATGCGCAATTTTGAGGGATTTTCATGAAATTGATTTTGAAAATCCAATGTAAGATTACGAATAAGGCCATATAAGTCGATATAAGAGGTTCGCCACCATCGGCAATTTTGGTGGCGAGGGACTCAAACGATTTCTTCAAATTTAGACTCTATTTTTTCATCCCAAGGTGTCAGAAATGTAGCGTTTTGTACTTTCGGAATTGAGCATAATTAGTACTCACTAAAGGACGAATTTTAAAGCTAGTGCCAGACAGAAAAATTTTCACTACCCTCAGTAAAAAGTTTCTCTAAATAAGATAAAAAGCCATAATATTTAGAGAAAAAACTTATAGAGTTTGCTCCAGAGAATGCTTTTCTCTAAATGTGATACTAAAAACTCCCTAAAAATGATAAAAAGCTTCCATGAAAAAGAGAAATATATAAAAATATGTCGTTTTAAGAGAATAAGACTTTTTTATTTTTGAGAAAAGATTTAATTTTATTGAAGAAAATACTTGGCATAGTGAATTTTTTATGAAAATATAGGAACAATTTTTAATTTTGCATAAATTTTTCTCTTTAAATGAGAATTTTCTGTGCGAGAAAAATTCTTATCATTATTAGAGACATTGAAATATTTCCATTTCAAACAAGTGAAGAAATATTTCTTTGCAATTGTGAAAATTTATTCTAATTGAAGAAAATTTTATTTGAAAAAGAGAAAATTGCTATTATCGAAAATATAGAAATTTTTTATCGGAGAAAGATTGGTATTTTTTTTTTGAATGTGTGGGGAGAAAAAAACTGAATTTTTGCTGACCCTATTGGCATCCGAGTAAAAATGAAAATATTTTAGCTCAAGCCTTATAACCTTCGTACAACTGCCGAACAAGAAAAAAGTCTATAAAACGGCGTACAACTGGTGCTTGCAAAATATTTTGGCCGAACAGATCCTAAACAACGTTGAAGCAAGTTTATTTTAAAACGACCGCTACCACTGCTGTTCACCTCCTGTACGGACAAAATGCCCTGACAGTGACCGTTTTAATTTTGACGTAGAATTACGTCTTACAGCGCGGTTTGTATGGGGTCGTTTTAACAGATTTTTTCAAGGTCACTAGGCAACGTTTTTGGCGAATACTTTAGGGTATACCTACAGCCTTACATACTCTTCATTCAAAGATAATATATTTACTAAAATATCAGATATATCCTGCGCTGAATGAATATCTAACTTTGGATTTTGTCACTATTATATTAAAGTCACAAAATAGTAAAATATAAGAAGAAATATGCATGTTTTTATATAAGAAAATCAATCATCAGCTGCTTATGTGCCTGCTGCTTTCTTTGTTTTTCTTTCGTTGTTTATGCTTGTATGCTTTGGTTTTGCACGAGCTGATTGGTTCGCTTTGGCAGCATTGTAAGCATTAGTTCGCATTGGGTTTATGTATGCACTACTGTTCTAGTATACTATTTTGAAACCAGAGGTCATGAACCTCTTTTAAACTCAGTCAATGAACTCAATGTCAAATTTAACAAAATGGTTCTGTGATCCGGTTAGATTTAACTCTTATGAAAAAAAACGAGTTGGATCATATTTCTTTTTATGCTTTTACCCAATAGATGGCGTAATTTTTGTTTATAATGCAAATTTATTTGGATTCCACATCCCACTAGCACTAGCGAGTGTAGTTTGCAAACTATGCATCGAACAGAAAGTGTAGCTAGCAAACTAAATATCAGACAGAGACGAGAGAAAAAGACATGTGCTCAGCGTGAAATATAGTAACCATACGATTTTTTAAAAATCGGGGTCTTAATTTTAATTTGAAATAAGTAGTTAAACTGACTGTAGCTCGCAAACTATATATCGGGCAGAGACGAAAGTGGCACCAATGGAAAGTGCATTTGCTTCGCCTACTTTTCAACTAAGTCAATGAACTCAACCTGTCACACTTAACAAAATGATCGAAAAAATTCGAAATTTTGCTTGTTTCTTTTTGCTTGCTCATTTAATCATACTTACTATTTAACTTTTTCTTTGTTTTGGAATCGATAAGAAGTCCATAATTGAGTGTTATTCATTTATTTTTTAATTTATGAAGATTAATTGGCGAATACGTGCAAAATGAACAAAACAATCGGACCAAAGAGACAAAGTAGAAGAGGTTACAACTTAAACGAAATTCTACGTCTACATTTACGATACTATCGAAACTGTTTCTTTTTTTCTTTGGAAAAAGAAAATATGGTGCTGGCCATGCCTGAAATTTGAACACTAACCGTTACAACACAGCCGCTGTAATTACTTAAAATCGTTTTTATATATAAGTTCTACATTTCATAAAACCCCCCCCCAAAAAAAATTCCTGGTTGTGCCCTGAAAGGGTGACTATAAATCAATGAAAATAAAATAAACAATGACATCTATGAAGCCGTAGCGAAATGAAAACCAGTTCTTTTTAGTGTCTTTTTGTTAGTGTTTTGCAAGTAATTTAGAGCATTTTTGTTTAAACCCCCAGTAGACAATGACACCGCTGCTAGCAAGCCTTCCTGTGGATTTTGTAGTACTGCCGCACTCATATACAATTACACTTTCTTTTTTATATGAAGTGGGAAAATTTCGCAGGCCTTCCGCTCCGATAGCTCAAAAGAGGCCTGATAGAAGCACTTCTTTAGAATGGCTAAAAGTAGGGGTAAACAAAAAGTGTTGAAAAAATATTTTTTTCTTTTACACCTTTTTCTATTTATTTATATAATCTATGATTTTATCTTCTCTCCTATGTTTTTTTAAGTTAGATTAATTTCAATCTATAATCTTTGATATAGCAGTAAGAAGGGCCATTATTGCGTCATATTTTTAAACTGATATATATTCTAACTTTTAACGAAAAAGTTGCCCTGAAGTATATGAAAAGTCAGTCTTTGTAGGGAAAACAAATTTGTTGTGCTGCCTTTTGTGCAGAAAAGGAAGGCCTTCAAGAAGTGCTCATAAGAGCAGCGAGGAACGAATGTGTTTAGTCTTCAAAAGTAGCAGTCAATGCAGGCCTTCGTATGAAGAGCGCTGGTTTAATTGCCTATTGGGCCAGTACGAATAAAACACGGCTATTATTGTTCGAAGAGACTTATTTTTCTTATGTATTTTTTTTTTTTTTGATTCGCCAAGGGAGTGTGGAATCTCATGAATACGTATAGCCCGTACTATACGCATGCACGACTTACATTCTAAAATCTGTTCGGATCAACCGGAACAGACAGAATGCACCTACGTACTAAACCAAACTCCCAGTTGGAGAAGTATGAATTTCCATTAAGCACATTAATTGGCTTTTCAGCGGAACTTAAAAATTTAATAACAAAAACACGAATTTATTAAGTATTTTTGAATTTAAAAAAGTAAACAACATCAAATAAGAAGTAAACTTTACATAAAACTCCAAAACAAAGAGACCAAAGTAACTATAAATAATATGAATATTAGTAAGTTTGCGGTCACTATCCAATTTCAAATATAACTGTATTTTGGCCAACGCAGACATAAACTTGCATGGAAAAGAGATATACTCTTGCGCACCAAACCAAGAAACTAATAAGTCAAGTGAATAAGAAAAATTTAAAATGTTTGATTAAAAACAAACAAGTTTAAGCATACATATCATATTCGATGGTGTTTACTTCATCAAACGCAATATTAAGTAAAAAGTAAAAGTAAGTATTTTAAAACTTATAGGTATATATATAAGTGCATATATATAAGTGCAAGTGGTTACTTTTCTGATATTAGAAAGAATAAATTGATTCGATGGATTTCCTATCCTAAAAAGACCAAATTATTACGAAAAACAGTTCTGCCTTAGATAATCACAGGAAAAAGGAGTTGTAATCGCTTAAACTGGAACGGAAAATCTGAGGGAATCGAAGCATTAAAACTTTTTTACCCTTTGCTGGACCAGCTAGATTAGTACCCTAAAATAAATTTTCGATAAGTTTGATAACACGAAAGCGAATTTTATTGCATTAAAATTAGAATTTTAAGGCCCGTAAACTGATCTACGAAGTTTAAATTCCTTAACCTCAGAACACAATTAAATTTATTTCCAAAACTGATCATTTTTCATCGGCAGATTACTTAGCCTATGTTTAAAAATTTAAACTGAGATTAAAAGACTTATTTGAGAGCCACTGCAGTAAAATTTCTAAAATTTTGACATCGAACATCAAAACATTTCAAAAATTTTTGAATTGCTTTAATAAAAATATGCTGACTGTCAGCTTCAGTGGAATAATTTCTTCAAAACTTAAAATATTGTAAATATTTCAAAAATATACATAACAAGAAATCAAATCCAAAGCTGAAGACGCAGAATTTGTAATTTTTGTAATTTGTTATGATAGTTTCAAAGAACCCGACAGTTTTGTTTGTAAAATTGAATTGCAATGTAACAATTAAAAGTTGTGCATTTCTTTGTTGACGTTTTTAACTGGTTCATGGTTCATTCATTCGTTTCAATTCACAGCATTAGAACAACTCAAATTCTAAAAAAATTGCTTATTAAAAATGCATTATAAAAATGAAGAGATGTCCAGTTGCATTCTTCTGTTTATATGGATATTTTTTCATCCGGTTGCTTGCATTTTGATTTCTTGATTGTAGTATTTCCAGGTTCAAGTGGCTGGACAGCGTCATATTTTCTGCAATAATTTAATTTCTAAATTTGAGATCAATGCTCACAAACCTAGTAAGAATACTCATGCAGAAGATTTCCATTATTTCAATTGTAACGAATGTGTTTGTTTATTATTTTTAATTTATTTGAAACATATTATTTTTATAAATATTTTCAAAATCCTCAGACAAAGTACAACAAGGAAGGTAGTACTAATAAGACTGAAACAGTTGTTTAGCGTAGGCATATAGTGTGAAAATGCTGTGATGACAATTGACGGTGTTGTTTTTATTAACAAAAAAGAGGTTTTTTTTGAGAAGGGGAAACCCAAATTTTTAAAAATGGCAAAAACTTTAATTTTTGTTAATTAAAATAAGTTAATTTTGCATTGTTTTAAAAACACAAAATAAGGCGGAAGAGTTTGAAAATAGAAAAATTTGATTTACAAACACTTGCGTTGTAAATTTGGAACAGGAATGCGTACAATCTTTTAAAAGTGGTTGAGGATTGATAAAGGCACGCGGACATTATGAAAAATTAACAATAGAATAATATAATTTAGCGCAATGTTGGGAAGACAAATCTATACAAAATTTGATTTGCTTAAAGAAAATAATCCCTTTATGTTTTTATTTCGGTGTACATTAGGCCGTATCGAAAATTTTAGATCGTATTTTTAGAGGTCTCAAAAGTTGCATATGCTTGTCAAGATCACCCAAAAAATTTTTATTAAAATTAAAAGACATCTTCCTGCCCCGCAAGGACTAAGTTTTTTTTTGGGAAAAACAATAAAAAAAAACGATCTTAAAATGCTTTGATTTTTTTAAGAAAATCCACACATGTCTTAAAGCAAAAGTAATAATGCAGTTTAACTAACAATTTCTTGCCACACACGGTGCTACTCATGACTTTTACCAACAGTATCCTGTATGAAGGATATTTGAAGCGAAAGTTGTACTTGGGATAGCACAAGACGTTTGATGTACATCACTTGTTTTTGACACTCTATGCCCACAGCTCGACAGTGCAGTCAGTATTAATACTAACTTCCTTGTTGTACTACCCCGACAACAATCAGTTCGTACGGCTGCATATTTTACAATATTAGCACTTCCTACTTTTATTCATAATAAGAAAAAAAATATTTCTGATACAAAGTTTGTAGTATCCTTAACGCTTGAAATGCAATTTTTTAGAGTTAATAGGAAAAGTAAAAAACATTACAAAAACAACAACGTTAATACCCAATAGGCAATTACACCAGCGCCTACTTTTAAAGACTAAACATAGTTATATATCAGTTTAAAAATATGATATATATCAGTTTAAAAATATGACGCAATAATGGCCCTTCTTCCTGCTATATCAAAGATTATAGATTGAAATTAATCTAACTTAAAACAAGTAAAGAAAGTCTAAAGTCGGTCTAGGCCGACTATGAAATACCCTAAACCCACTTTTCAAAAAAAAAGAAAAAAATTAATTGTAAATGGGCGTGTCCGTGGGCGGATGAAGTCCATTTTTCCAAACCATCTTTGTCTTGTCATAAAAAACATACGTGCCAAATTTTAGCTCTGTAGGTTAAATACATGCTTATTTATTGCGTTTTCAATTTTTGGGTTGTATGGGAGGTAGGCGTGTCCGTGATCGGATGACGTCCATTTTGCGAAGACATATTTGTGTTGGTATGAAACACATACATATCAAATTTTATTGTTGTAGGCTAATTATGAGCTGAGCTATGCAGTTTTCAATTTTCGCGTTGTATGGGAAGTAGGCGTGTTCGTGGGCGGACGATGTCCATTTTTCAAAACCATCTTTTTTTTGTTATAAAAAACATACGTGCCAAATTGTAGCTCTGTACGTTAAACAGAGGCTTATTTATTGCGTTTTCAATTTTTGGGTTGTATGGGAGGTGGGCGTGTCCGTGAGCGGATGACGTCCATTTTTCAAAGACATCTTTGTGTTAATATAAAACACACACATACCAAATTTTGTTGTTGTAGACTTATTATGAGCTGAATTATGCAGTTTTAAATTTTTGCGTTGTATGGGAGGTAGGCGTGTCCGTGGGCGGATTCCAAAAATATTCAATAGTGCAGATCCTTGGGTCCATGTGACCATGTGTACCAAGTTTCATCTAATTATCTCAACTCCTTCTTCTTATCCTGTGTATACGGACAACACACAGACGGACGGACGGACGGACGGACGGACGGACGGACATAGATAGCTCGACTCACGTGGTGACGCTGATCAAGAATATATATACTTTTCTATACCGGACTCGCTTCGTTCTATGCGTTACAAACGTTTGCACAAAGTTAATATACCCTGACCTTTCAGGTTTAGGGTATAAAAACATAGGAGAGAAGATAAAATCATAGAATATATAAATAAATAGAAAAAGGTTTAAAAGAAAAAACTATTTTTTCAACACTCTTTGTTTACCCCTTCTTTTAGCCATTCTAAAGAAGTGCTTCTATCAGGCCTCTTTTGAGCTATCGGAGAGGAAGGCCTGCGAAATTTTCCCACTTCATATAAAAAAGAAAGTGTAATTGTATATGAGTGCGGCAGTACGACAAAATCCACAGGAAGGCCTGCTAGCAGCGATTTCATAGTCTACTGGGTACCGAGATTAACCAACACAGTCATAAAATGCAACACAGTCATAAAATAACGGGACAAATTATTTTTTGCTGATTCTGTATATTATTTGAGGATGTATTGAGAATGAATTGTGAATGTTTTGAGAAAATTTCGGTCACTCCTTGATTTTATACCAGTAGTTTTTTTAAATGATTTTCAACTATGGCACGTGGCAAACCGGTTTGCAAAGAAATAAGAAAGTTCATTGCAAAATACTTTCTTTTACACAGAAGTTATGGCTTTTATTGCATAGCCCCTACACTGAGAAAAAAATACATACCTTGCTTCGGTAAAAAATTTCTCTATTTTTGATAATAGCAATTTTCTCTTTTTCAAATAAAATTTTCTTCAATTAGAATAAATTTTCACATTTTCGTAGAAATATTTTTTTACTTCTAGGAAATGGAAACATTTCAATGTCTCTAATAATGATAAGTATTTTTCTCACACAAAAAATTTCTCATTTATAGAGAAATTTTATTGAAAATGAAAAACTTTTCTTATATTTTGATAAAAAGTTCACTATGAGAAGTATTTTCTTCAATAAAAACAAATATTTTCTCAAAAAAAAAGTATTTTTCTCTAAAAATGATATATTTTTCTATTTCATGGTAGATTTTTATCATTTTTAGAGAATTTTTAGTATCGCAATTAGAGAATAGCATTCTCTGGAGCAAAGTCTATACCATTTCTGAGTATAGACTTTTCTGAGTGTAGGATTAGCAAAGTCAACTGTCTAATAAGTCATTAAAAATTATGTAATTCATCTATTGTTTTCAGAGCAGTGCTCAATCATAAAGGTAACTTTATGCCATTGTCCTACTGTCAGAGCTGTTTAAACAAAGGTACCAGCTTTCATGCCACCACGAAGTTACACTCGAATAGTCGTGCGCAATTGTGCAACTTGCACTTTATTCCAAAACAATGATTTTAAAGACGCTTTTTTACGTCGTCAGCTCTAGTACCTTTGGGTATAACTGGCAATGTTTGCCCGAAATTGCCGGAAAAAAACAATATTATCCAAGCATTACTTCATATACTGAACGAATATCTCTTTCATTAAGGGACCTCAATAGTAGAATGGTTAGCGTGCTTGACTGCCAACCCAGAGGTTCCGGGTTCGAATCCCAGTCTAGCCATGGTCCTACGCTTTTACCTTCCTTTTTAATTCTGTCTTCATTTCTAATCAACCGAAATTAAAAATTTATCAAAATATACAACTTTGAAAGTTGTAGTTGGTAGTAGAGATGTTTGTGGAATGAGATTGCTTAAGATCTAAAATGCAATGCTGCGTTAGGTCGGTCGTGTCCGCAACGCATGACCTCAAGCTTTTCAAAACATAATGTTGCGTTGACAGATCGTGCGTCGCTCATTTCGATGATGCCAAAACAAAAATAAGCTATGCAAAAAATCCCACAAAACATATCTTTTTCCCAATTCATGCAATTGTTAATGGATTCAGATTTAATGTTATTCAATCAATGAAAAATGAAAAATATATCGTTATTAAATTATTAAAGGGCTTGTTTGAATAAGCTAAGATATTTTTGGTTTAATAAAATTATTTAAAAAAATTAAGGCTTTCCAATTTAAGTTAGGAAAAACGATCCGAAATATAAACTTTTATATTTCGATGTAGATGTCTGCGTAGTTGTTTTTTATTTGAGGAGTAACTGTTCAAAACTGGCTATTTACTACATGAATTCGAATTGACTGAAATTTTAGAAAATAAAACACTTGTTCATATAAAAAATAACGTTTTCTAGTGACGGATAAAGCATGACAGGGATTTCAAAGAATTTTAAAAGTCGACATTTTCAGTTATTGGAGTAAGAATAAAAAAAAAAGAATCTTTTATACAAGCAAGCAATTTTGAAAGAATGTGCTAAATCTCAAACATCAGAATCATTCAAGATTAAGAAACTTGCATTTGTTTCGAGCATAGGTAAAATAAATGTTTGGATATGCTAAATATTTTTATTATGGACACACTTTAGATAACAATTCTTTAAATATACATATATGTATGTAAAAAGGTGTTTCGAAAAATGTACTTTTAGGGATGGCTCTTGCACATAGATCTTAAAAATTTTAGGTGTCTTAGATTTTTTTGTCGATAATTTGCAAACAGGACGTGTTTAATACTTAGAATTTAAATTTTTATGATTATAAATGAAAACATTTCGAGTATTTTTGTGTAAAAATGATAAAAATTATTAAAATATATGACGCTTAGAGCATACAAACTGTTTTCTAATGTTGCAGCCCTTACTTGCTCTGAACGTAAAACGCAGTGATTGAACTCTACCATCATTTGATTGCTTAAATAGCATTAAGCTGGAAGTTCATTCGATGCAGTTGCGTTTTTCGTCTGTTTACTCGCTAGAGCAATTTAAAAAAAGTTCCCTATGAAATTCCCTACAACCGTTTAAGTTATATATGCACTTTTACTACGCATTGTAAAAACCCCGAAATAATTTTCTAATAACATCAAAATAGGACCAAAAAACTAACATATTTATGTATGAATTTCTTCTTTTCAATATAAAAAAAAATTTATTGAATTTAGTAACTAGTATCTGGTTATAACTTCAGTTAAATGCATGTATTTTTTAAATACTAATTAAAAAGTCACTTATAACAAAATTCGCTGATTGACATCACATTCAGTTCGAAAAGTTACTCAGTGAAACACTGAAAATAATTCTTACATATCACTTTATAGAGGTGACAGTACTACCCCAAGAGAGCAAACCCCTAACGGGTTTTTGCAAACTCAGGCGCGGAACATATTTTTCCCCGATAAGGTTTTGAATTTTGACTTTTTTTGAAATTTGTTTCACTGTGTTATAATTATGATTGTTTTACTTTGTACTAAAGTAAAGGGTCCGCCATCTAACGTTTTTTTTCAACTAGTGCTTATTGCCTGAATGGTAACACTTAGCATATGTCTGATTTGACAGATAATTAGTTTTATCCTTCCGCTGAACGAATATGGTTGTGTAAACGCTGGAACAACGCTGGGAAATATTGCGACATTACTCTGAAAATCATGGTAATGTTGCAGAATGTTTGCGAAAATTGCGTACGGATTTTGGAAGAACAGAAGCACCGTCAGCTCCGTATTTTCGTTATCTTGTGAAAAAAGTGAAAGAAACTGGCATTCTCATCGATAAACTAAAGCGTGAAAAGCCTAAAACAGTGCGTATTGCCGAGAATATTGCTGCTGTGGCAGAAAGTGTGCGTGAAGCGGCATCAACATCAATTCCCCGTCGTTTTCAAAAATTCAACATTTCGGAGACATCATTGAGACGAATTTTGCATACAGACCTTGGTATGATTCCATTCAAAGTCCAATTGGTTCAGGAGTTGAAGCCAACTGACCATCCAATGCGTTTTCGCTTCGCTGAGTGGGCCTGCGATCGACTTACAGTAGATGCTGATTTTGCCAAAAAAAATCATATTTTCAGATGAAGCTCATTTTGATCTTGGCGGGTATGTTAACAAGCAAAATTGTCGCATCTGGGACACAGAAAACCAGCACACATACATTGAAAAGCCGATGCACCCAAAACGAGTCACTGTTTGGTGCGGATTTTGGTTCAGAGGCATAATTGGGCCATTTTTCTTCGAAAATGAGCAAGGAGTGGCCGTTACAGTCAATGGCCATCGTTATCGGGCCATGTTGAACGAATTTTTGTTCACAAGAATTGAAGAGGAGGATATTGGCAACATTTGGTTTCAATAGGACGGATCCTGTTTTTGAAGATCGCATTATCAGCCGCAGAGCTGATGTCGTTTGGCCACCTCGGAGCTGCGATTTGACACCGTTGGACTATTATTTGTGGGGTGCCCTCAAAGATAAGTGTTACGTGTGTTGAAATACAGCTGCACACAATCGATAATGTGCTTAAAAATTGGACCGATCGTGTAGGCTACTGCATGGCCAGCCGAGACAGTCATTTGAATGAAATTATTTTCCATTATTAACCGGAAGGATTGTACATTAAAATAAAAAAGAAATTTGAGAAAATATTCAGTAGTTTTTTTTATAGCATTTAAAAACAAAAGTCATTTGGCGGACCCTTTATAAAAAATACACATGATATTCACGATTAAGTGCCCTTGCAAGTGCAGTTGAGGTCTTAAGCACTTTAAAAAAATACACATACGTCAAAAATGTGCAAATCTGCATGTCTACTACAGCCTTAAACTTGAGCAGTTTATATGCATTCAAAAATTTGACTAATTTTAAATATTGAAGCAGTATTTGAAAGTTTATATGCCAATTAAATAAAAAACAACACAAATTAGCAATTTCAGCGTTTGAAGGGACTTTGACCGAGCTTCTTATGATCAATTGTGTTGTTTTTTATTAAATGTTTGCACATGCAAACAATCGACCGAGAACTGGACCTACATTTTTTATGCCGACTCCGAAGGGCTAAAAGTCATATTCTCAAGAAGCTTTACATGGCATTATTTACTCTATGAGATTTGCTATGGTCTGCAGATAGGTGACGGCCGAACAGAAAAATAAATTTCTATTGAAAAAACTTTTGCCCGAGGTTAGGTTTGAACTCTGGATCCGTTGGTTCGCACGCCACACACTTAGCATTGTGTGTGGCGTGCTAACCTTCATTTACCAATTACTTGATAAACTATAAGCAATAAATTTATAATAATTTTCTTAATAAAAACTTTAATAATCTCAATTAAAAGTGTGGTGTGTTCGCGAAAACCTAACTACATAAGTCCTCAACTCAAATAGCAGATTTCACTGTTAAATACCATCCAACACATGAAAGTTTCAAATCAACAGTCTAACAACTGTTGGACTATAGGACATGAAACCCATATCAAAACGTACTTTTTGAAATTTTGTCACTGTTTTGGATGTTCATGTTTAGTCGAGTGTGCTGACGTGTTCGTCTAGTACTCGACTGTTCTAGGTTCAAATACCGGCAAGACCAATAAAGAAATTTTTTTTGTTTAAACTATTTTTTTTTTAAATAACTAATTAAATATACAATTTTGTTTTCAACATGGCAATCAAATATATTTTGAAGGTTATTTTTGATCAAACAGTTAATGAAACAGATTTAGAATTTCAATTATTAAGTAAATTAAAATTTTTGATACTTACACAGCTAATGTACCCACGTCCTCCGGATGACAGTCCAGGACACTTCTACTGAGATATTAGAATAACGATAAGATAGATATAGCAAAACACATTTAAAAACTATTGCTTAGAGAAGACAGACATTTCAACAAAAACACAAAAATATTTCAACAAATGACTTTAACAGCACAAAAATGCTTTGAAACGTTCATTACACAAAGAAAACTGTAAACTTAAACGCAAATCATTCAACCTAACAATGTTTTGAAAACAGCGGCCGATGTTAATATTACAGTTTATATTTTTCTGAGTGTACAAATGTAATTTCTGTTACTGTAAAAACCATAAAAAATTAACGTACATTCCTTTTTAAAATAACTAATACCGACTCTGTGTAAAAAAAAAAAGTTATAGTGTGTTTGGGATTAAAAATTTACTTATAAAAACCGCATGATTGAAGTTGTCATTGATTTATTATACCTTTTTATACTTTTCTACCCATCTCCTATGAACAATTTTTTATTTTATTTTTTATCAGTTTTATTTTTAATTTCGGGCCCGGTTTTAATAAAGAAAAAAAAACATGATTTTAAATTGTGCAAAAATCAATTTTTCCAAATATGTATTTATAAAAAACCTTGAAGTAAAAACGGAAACTATAGTAGATACGACAAATAAGTTTAAAAATTTTTTGTAAATCTGAAAATTTAAAAATGAAAAAAGTTTTTGAAGTTTCAGTAAATCACAAAATAAAAACTGCCTAAAAATATGCTACGAAATTAAAAACTAAAAAAATCAAGCGTTGCGGACTCACATTTTACGGAATTATGTTATAAATGTGAATTATGTATAATTATGTATAATTATGTATAAAAACCAACTAGTTGAAATTGGACAGTTGGTTTGAATTTATTTTTATATTCTTTTTTTTTCTTGTCAAAAGGCACAAACAAAATAAAAAACCTACACGTTCAAAACGTGTTGTGGCTCGTTTTTTCATTTAGACGAAAATTCATCCACACTTATTTTAACTTCTGCAAATATTTTCGATGAAAATGATTATGTGGTAAATGGTAAATATACAGGTAAAACTATATGCAAAAATATAGTTAGTAGTGAGGCTAACAATAGGGCTTACAACTGACCACTTTTAGACTGTATCAAAACGGACTAGTTTAGAACTATTCATAATGAAACTAGCACAGATATAGGGAAAAAGGGATGTTTATGAGGACAATTGTCTTTTCCTATGACATCAACCCGTAAAAAGCGTCAGTTTGTTCAATGTAAAAGGGTATTGAAGTGGGACCAGTACTGGCCCCTTTTGGAACTAGTTTAGAACTATTCTAAATTTGGTCCATTTATCTGCAGGGATAATATAATATATAAGTACCTGGGCGACCGAGCTCCGCTCAGATTCCTGCCGTATATTCAAATGTTTTACGGTTTTTAATGTATCGAAAATGCAAACTTTATGTTAGAAACAACATATAAGATCATATTTTTTAATTAACTTTAAATGCATTTTTATTTTATGATAACTTCGTTTTTGAACTAAACGAAATTTGTTTTTATTAGTTTATAATTCTTGAAAAACATATTTTTCAAGAATTATTTTTAGAGCTTGATGCCAAATAATTTATGAAGCCAAACAGGTTGCTACAACAACAATGTTCTTTGCAGAACAAACCGAGCAGACTAGACCATGGTTTCGTCGGACGCTACTCCGACTCATCAGTAGTCTCTGTGGTTTATGCAGTCCACTAACTTTGATAAGTTAATAAGCTTAACTGCAGTAAAACCAAAACGGAATTACCCAAAAAGCTTTTCACTTGTTCAAGCAGTGTTTTTCTACTCTTTTGCTAGTTGCAAAATTTCAAAAAATTGACTACATTTATTCTGCAAAGAATTTGTTGTTGCGCTTTTTGTTTACTTCTTTATCACGTGTCCATCTAGGTTCCAACATTTTGTTGGTATTTACCATAGAAGGCGTGAAAAAGGTTTTTTGAAAGCAGATGTTTATTATATGCGCAAGCATATAATTTGTCATCATGTTTTCGTAGGTTATGCTCGCACCAGTTTACATGACTTAAAAAATTGTGGCATTTTAATTGTTTATATTAGTTTATAATTCTTGAAAAACATATTTTTCAAGAATTATTTTTAGAGCTTGATGCCAAATAATTTATGAAGCCAAACAGGTTGCTACAACAACAATGTTCTTTGCAGAACAAACCGAGCAGACTAGACCATGGTATGCTTGCGCATATAATAAACATCTGCTTTCAAAAAACCTTTTTCACGCCTTCTATGGTAAATACCAACAAAATGTTGGAACCTAGATGGACACGTGATAAAGAAGTAAACAAAAAGCGCAACAACAAATTCTTTGCAGAATAAATGTAGTCAATTTTTTGAAATTTTGCAACTAGCAAAAGAGTAGAAAAACACTGCTTGAACAAGTGAAAAGCTTTTTGGGTAATTCCGTTTTGGTTTTACTGCAGTTAAGCTTATTAACTTATCAAAGTTAGTGGACTGCATAAACCACAGAGACTACTGATGAGTCGGAGTAGCGTCCGACGAAACCATGGTCTAGTCTGCTCGGTTTGTTCTGCAAAGAACATTGTTGTTGTAGCAACCTGTTTGGCTTCATAAATTATTTGGCATCAAGCTCTAAAAATAATTCTTGAAAAATATGTTTTTCAAGAATTATAAACTAATATAAACAATTAAAATGCCACAATTTTTTAAGTCATGTAAACTGGTGCGAGCATAACCTACGAAAACATGATGACAAATTATATGCTTGCGCATATAATAAACATCTGCTTTCAAAAAACCTTTTTCACGCCTTCTATGGTAAATACCAACAAAATGTTGGAACCTAGATGGACACGTGATAAAGAAGTAAACAAAAAGCGCAACAACAAATTCTTTGCAGAATAAATGTAGTCAATTTTTTGAAATTTTGCAACTAGCAAAAGAGTAGAAAAACACTGCTTGAACAAGTGAAAAGCTTTTTGGGTAATTCCGTTTTGGTTTTACTGCAGTTAAGCTTATTAACTTATCAAAGTTAGTGGACTGCATAAACCACAGAGACTACTGATGAGTCGGAGTAGCGTCCGACGAAACCATGGTCTAGTCTGCTCGGTTTGTTCTGCAAAGAACATTGTTGTTGTAGCAACCTGTTTGGCTTCATAAATTATTTGGCATCAAGCTCTAAAAATAATTCTTGAAAAATATGTTTTTCAAGAATTATAAACTAATATAAACAATTAAAATGCCACAATTTTTTAAGTCATGTAAACTGGTGCGAGCATAACCTACGAAAACATGATGACAAATTATATGCTTGCGCATATAATAAACATCTGCTTTCAAAAAACCTTTTTCACGCCTTCTATGGTAAATACCAACAAAATGTTGGAACCTAGATGGACACGTGATAAAGAAGTAAACAAAAAGCGCAACAACAAATTCTTTGCAGAATAAATGTAGTCAATTTTTTGAAATTTTGCAACTAGCAAAAGAGTAGAAAAACACTGCTTGAACAAGTGAAAAGCTTTTTGGGTAATTCCGTTTTGGTTTTACTGCAGTTAAGCTTATTAACTTATCAAAGTTAGTGGACTGCATAAACCACAGAGACTACTGATGAGTCGGAGTAGCGTCCGACGAAACCATGGTCTAGTCTGCTCGGTTTGTTCTGCAAAGAACATTGTTGTTGTAGCAACCTGTTTGGCTTCATAAATTATTTGGCATCAAGCTCTAAAAATAATTCTTGAAAAATATGTTTTTCAAGAATTATAAACTAATATAAACAATTAAAATGCCACAATTTTTTAAGAAATTTGTTTTGGTTTTATATTTTTTTTATATATGGTTTAATTATTTTGATAATTTCCTTATGCTGAACTTATGCCGGCCATTCCAAGCCTAAATAATTTTTTTTTTCCCAAAATTATCCTCATGCTCCTTTTCCACTTACAAGAATAGAAGTTATTTTTTTATGTCGCAATTTTTTCCAAAGTTATGGAGATAGCAATTTTTGATCAAAGTAAAAATCTTGAAAATGGAGTCATTTTCAATAAATCATACCTCTGTCATTTGTTACCCCTATTTTTGTAAATGAAGTATCGTTATAAAGCAATTGAAAAGCGATTATTAATAAAAAATAAAATACTTTTGGAATTTTTTTGCTCAAAAAATGCATTTTCGGTTTTTTTTTACGTAGAATTACGTCTTACAGCGCGGTTTGTATGCAGTCGTTTTAACAAATTGTTTTAAGGTCATACATACAGCCTATAATATTCATCGTTCAAACATAATATTTACACTAAAGTATCAGATATATCCTACGCTAAACGAATATCTAATTTTGGATTTTGTTACTTTTATATTAAAGCTTAGAAGAATAATCTAGATTTTTATATAAGAAAATCAATCATTACCCAATCAACCATTTAGAAATAGTGCTTGGATTAAGCTTACATGCAATACAAAAAGCAAGCCTTATCCAAGCACTCTTGAAAAACATTTGCCCGGGTAATAAATTTCCAAGTTGCTTTGTATAACTATTGCGTAAAAAACACAAAAAGCAAGTGATGCACAATAATACTTGGAAAGGCTTGCATTAAGTAAGTGTTTTGCAATCATACTTAGATAACGCTGACAACGGTAATAGTTTCACAACTGTTCAAAGTTATGATGCTCTCATATATACATAGATTTTCATTTTGTTCGCTCAGCAGCCATAAGGCTAACGGCAAGCTGTTAGAGTGTCCGACTCATATGCGGTGGTTCGCGCGTTCGATCCCTGGGGTAGCAAACACAAAAATTTTTGAAGGCATGCAATTTTTCATATAAATATATGCTTCAATTTTAACAAACAAAAATAAAAAATAAATAAAAATAAAAATATTCCGGTTGGGAATTGAACCTTGGATGTCCAAATCACAACAAATTAAATAACCAGTGGCTTACCAACTGAGCCACGGAATAAAAATTTTTCGCGAGTGCTAATTGATTTGTTGAATGTAGCACACTTGGAAAAAGCTTATTAAAACACTTATATCCAATTGTAAAAACAACACTTGGATTAAGCTTGAAGTAAGGAATATTATTCCAAGGGTTCACTTTCGTTTATCCTACAATTACATGTAAGCGTTCTACAATAGTAAATGAAAGCGTTATCCAAGCTTGAGGCTTACGCTTGTAAGCTTGTTTAAAGCTTATTCCAAGCTTGTTTGGCCGATTGGGTTTGTTTTTGTTTTTGCTTGTGTTGGTTTTGTTTTGAACGAACTGATTCGCAGCATTGGTGCTCTACTCCACGTTAAGAGGGTGTTCTAAGTTAAGAGGGTGTTCCGATTAGATTTAACACTTATGAAAAAAACTATTGGCATTATTTTTCGTTGTATGCTATTACCCAATAGATGTCGTTTTCTATTCACTTAATATGATCTTTGCATCTAAAACAGCAACCGGTTGTTATTGGGTTTAGATGAAAACCAACAGAGTCGTGGCTCAGTCGGATAAGCTGTTGTCGTGAAGACGTTAAGAATCAAATAAGCCTGCTTCGATCCTCAGCCTGGATGAAAAGTATATTTTTTTTTTAATTTTTTATTATTATAATCTTATTTTATTAATTATTTAATGTAACAATTGCATAGTGCAATATTTTTATTTTTTGTCACATCCTGTTGCTTGCGATAGCATGAACAAAATGTAAGCAAAATACAGTTTTTATTACCCTTTCAGTTATTTTGTATTCAAATTTTAACCTGAGGCACTATAATTGAAATTGTATTCCCAATTTATTAAAATTACGTACAGCTTTGACTAAAAATATGTCTAGTATTTTTAATCGTATCAATTCTAAAAAAAAAGGATTAACATATGTATTAGTTCAATGTATTGTTTAAAAATTACTCTAAGATTTTTAACCGTAAAGTTGTTGTACTATGTGGTCTGTTCACACCTTAAGATATTTACAAAATGTGAATTTGTCACTTCATCCTCCCCAGACGGCCGATTGAAAAATGTTAAAACTGTTTTGTTTTAAGACCGATTAAAAAATTCTTAGAGTAAGTTTGATCTTAATTTATTTCGAATTTAAAAGGCATTTAAAATTTTGTAAACTTACTGCAAATAAAAAAGAAGGAACTAAAAATTTTGTTCAAGCTTTTTACAGTTTTATGGTCCAAGATTCCTTTATTATATACAAAATAATTATTTGACCTAATAAGAAAAATATTTTTGCTCCAGATTTTATAACAATATCTCAAACGGTATAGAAGTTATGAACGATTAAGTGAAATGTATATTAGAAAAAATTGAAATTACGAAAAGCATAACATTTGGCCATTATATTTTATTTTGGTGGAAACTTAATTTGTTTCTTAAAATTACAAAAAAAAAGTGCACTTTTTGAGATGTGAGCAAGTTAGATTTTTTTTTTCAAAACGTAGGAAACTCTAGCATAGGAAACTCTTACAAAAATATTTTCAAAATTTTAATGTGAAAGTAATTAATTTAAGTGATTTAAGTTTTGAGTAATTTTTCTTTTTAAAATTTGTTTAAGATTAAGTGTAAATTACTCTATTTATAAGATTGCTTTTATATCAAAAATTGGTACATCAACTGTACCAACAAAATTGGTACAACTGTACTAAAAACGTTTCTATAAAAAAAAATAAATGAAAAATATAACAAATTCACCAAATCACTGTTTGGTGAAGCTTAAAAAATAAGAACTTATTGAGCACGGCGGGATTCGAACTCACTACATTGAAATTATTGGAGAGAAGCTCTGCTCTCTGAGCTATCACCGATACAATAAAATAAGCAAACTTAACATAACATATTCGGCAGAAAAATTAACTTATTTATTAAATGCGTGAAAACTCGGAAAAACAGCTTTTCCCAGAGATGAAACCTAGCTGGATCGATTTTTCAGCCCCCTCTTCATCTATATTGTAAATTTCATCGAAATCGTTAGTGCCGTTTTCGAGAACGCAATTGCAAATATATATACAAATATTGCTCGTTTAATAGAATAAGATAAGATATTATATTATGCTGTATTGCTAGTTGCAAAATTTCAAAAAAATGACTACATTTATTCTGCAAAGATTTTAATGTTGAGCTTTTTGTTTGCTTCTTTATGACGTGCCCATCTACGTTCTAACACAGACATGAGCTTCCAGTAGCTCAATTAGCTCAGTTGGCTCAGCCACAAATTTGTTTTGTTTTTTCAACTTTGTGTTTGCACATTTGAAAAAACAACAACGCGTACAAAAAATAACAACAACACGTACAAAGAAAAGCAACACAACCGACGTTCACCAAAATTCTAACTTGCTAACAACAACAAATGCATGCAAAGCCAAGCAAGCCTTACTCGATTGCGCTGCGCTTGAAATGTTTGTACATGTGTAGCACAAAACGCACATGATTTGTTTTTGTTTTGCTGGTTAATTTTTTTTTTTTCAACGATGAGCAAAAGCAAATATGAGGATAATTTTGTGTTTGTTTTAAAAAGCAAAAACCTTGGATCACTAAATTTATTTTCCTGCTCATGACTGTTCTAACATTTTATTAGTATTTAACCAAAGAAGGCGTGAAAAAGATTTTTTTGAAAGCAGATGTTTATTATATGCGCAAACGTTTAGATTTAAAGTACTGTCAGAATTGTTTGCTTACATTTTTTGATTGGTTATTTCAAACGAAAAAATAGTTACTTTGCAATAACAATTGTATTGACACAAAATTAAAATCAAAAATTGTTTGATTCATTAAATTCAATTCACCCACAAAAGAGTTTGATAAGCTTTTTATCCTACTAATGATAATATTTGGCAACTACCAAGCAACCACCTGTTAAATAATACGTCTTTGCTTCCCTCCTGTTGATACACTTTTTATGATGCTACAGGAATTTTAAAAGGGTGAGTAGTTAAATTTGTTGTTGTCTTCTATTTGTTTACGATGATTTATATGAGTTTTAAATTATTAATAAGAGCTCTCGATTTTCTAGTACCCGGGTAGTTCGAATTATCCTGGCCATCGGGTATTAACGGGTATTTCGAGCTACCCGGGTAATTCTAGCTACCCCAGTATTTCAGGCTACCCGGGTAGTTTCGAGGTTTTCGTGCTTTTATATTTCTAGATTTCATTACATTTTATGTCTCAGCGATTGCAATGATATTGAGAAGAAATACAGTTTTATGTTTTTAGTTTATTGTTTTTTTTTTTTATATAAATAATATATATTTATTTATATATTTAATTTAGTTGAATGGTTTATGTTTTAAACCATATTAGTTTTATGGTTATTTCTTGAGCATCGGTTGTTTTTTGTTGTTTCATTTGCTGTTTTGTTTCATGTTTTTATTGTAAATTATGCATGGAAAAAAAGCACAACATAAGGTGAGTTTAAGAAGCTTCTCTGATAAGAATTTAAAATATTTTTAACTACCCGGGTAGATCGAAAGTTCGAAACTACCCGGTTAGCTCGAGACTAAAAACTACCCGGGTATTGATTATAAAATTACCCGGGTAATGTCCAATTCTCGCAAAAAATCGAGAGCCCTATTATTATTAATAATAATAAAAAAATTACTGTCTGAACTAAAAAATTAATAGACCACTGAATTTGCTTTCTTGTTTTTAATTTGTACATTTTCTAGAACATATTTATTTTTTACATTAACATCCAATTAATCGTTAAGTTACGAGCTGTCAATCGCATAATTTATGCCTACAGCCATTTTACATGTGGTGCTAAATTGAAATGTTCTCTACATTCAATCCCCTTTAAAAAATGTCATTATTTTTACATCAACTTTCATGACTTGGTCATGCAAAAACATTTCAACGAGCACAAAGTTAAGCGTGTAATCGTACTTAAAATAATAATTGAATGCCTGCACCTGAGGCAATACAAGGCGTTTCTTGAGAAGTAAATTGGAGTATGCAACTTATTAAAAATTTCGATTTAATACTCAAAACTAAAATGCTTCTAAAGTTCTAACAGCCAGTATGTTCACAGAGTTATAAATTTGCTTATAACGCGTTATATCTAAAACCAGCTATAAAATAAAACTTTTTTATAACACGTTATAATTTTTTTCAATTTGTTCATTCAATTTTTTCTGTCAATTTGTAACGCGTATAAACTAGTGAAATGCTTTTATAACGTGGTGAAAAAGTCAAAGCATCAAATTAATATGTATGCATTTTGTAGCGTTTTGATAAAACTGACGTTTAATTCATAACCAGGCTTTAAAACTCGTTATAAATTTAAAATACATTTTGTGGCGTTTTAGCACAACTGAACGTTTGTTTATAACAAGGTTTAAAGTTCTTTTCAATTAGATATATAAAGAGTTCTAGATGGAGAACAAACCGATTTAGCCATAAAAACAGTTACAGAATAAGTTTTATTTGATTTCATTTTTGAAATCAAAATAAATATTCAACAAAAATTAATTTGAAAACTAAAGCGGTTGAACTCTTGGGAAAATACTTTCCTCAAGTTATACCTCCTGAAGATAAGATTATTTTAAAGTTTTTAAAGAGGACCAAATTATCAAAACAAAAGTGAATTTTGTTTTCTTCTTAAACCAACATGTCGATGAAAAAATAGCTGCGAAGTATATGTCATTGAAAGTCACACAGATACTCAGAACTAAATATAGAATTCACTGTCTGGGATACTTTAACAATACCAACTTAAATGAATAAGAGCTATGATGAATATTGTGTATGTATCTACAAAATTAGCTATAGCAGTGAACACAACCGTTTAGAATTGCATGGAATTCAGACAACAAACCAGCTTTTGTTTTTCCAGTTTTCATAAATATTTTAAATTAGCTCAAATTCTGTGTTTATTTATATTTGCAAAAGAATTTTTTTTTTAATTTTTCATGAAACTCAACACTTTTGAGTAATCGGCGGTTGATACAAATTATTGGGTTATATTAAATGTTAAAATTTGTACAAATTTTAATACTATTAATATCTAAATTTCATTAAAAATTTCAAATTGAATTCAGATCTACTCATACTTAAAAAGAAATTGTTTAGAAAATTTAGAAAATTTAGCAAAGGAAGTTCCTTGTTTGAAATAAAGATTGGAGTATTTTAAGTTTTTGTGCAAAATTTATGTACCTTGGCTAAAATTACTAATGGCACATTTAAGGTGACCGTAGCATGCAGGTTAAGTGTTTGGCTTAGCAAGCTCAGAGCCTGAGTTCGATCCCCAGTCGCGGCGAAAAGTTTTTTCAATAAAAATATTTTTCTGATCGGTCACCACCTCTCTGCAGACAATGGTAAACCTCAGAGAGTAAATAATGCCATTTAAAGTTTCTTCAGAACATGAACTTTAGCCGTTCGGAGTGGGCATAAAACATGTAGGTCCAGTTCTCGGTCAATTGCTTGCAAACATTTATTAACACACACAACACAATTGATCATAAGAAGCTCGGTTAAAGTCCTTTCAAGCGCTGAAATGGCCAATTTTGTTTTGTTTGTTTGTTTTTACATTTAAGTACGCTATAATCGTTAATTTTGAACTAAAAAAAAAAATATTTAAAATTGGAAGCAGTAGGGGAGAGGTTCGTAAGTTGAACACCATGTCTTTATGACATTTCCAACGATGTTATCTTCACGCAAAGAAATTTTTCGTTTACCGTAACTGAAAAATTCACCAACTATACTTGAACTGTATTTGCCGCAAACGAATATTCAGTTGTCATCAGTGATGATATCGGATCATTTTCGAGAGTACTTTTTTACCAAGGCAAATAGTACTTTTTTATTTTTTAGGGTACTTTTTATTAAGTAATGATATGTGAATAAATACATAAATACTAAAACCAATACTTTTTTAAATTTTATTATATTTATCACATAAAAGAACAATTAATAATCAGGATTTCTTCAGAACCCGTTAAATATGTATATTAGGTCGCCTCGACTTCTATGGGGCAAAAAAAAAAGTTTTTCATTGCTTAAAATTAACTTTGATCGATTCTAAGACGAATGCACAAAATATTTTGGCTATAACGATAGCCGCCAGTGAGCTAAACCATTTCGAAAAACATCCAAAAACCATGTTTTTCGTTAAAATATTAGCTGATGCAGCAGTTACAAATAAACAAATGGTTGGAAATAGTAGTACTGAAGAAGATCTTACTATGTGGTCCAAAAAATTCCGAATCTTTGCCGCCTGACCAAAGATATTGCGAATTTAAATGAAAATTTTTGATTTTTTCTTTTAAAAGTTCTTGTTCTGGGAACATTTCTAATACCAACGGCAAATAATACATGACTGGGCGAGAATTTTGGCAATTAGTTTATGACTTCATTTTCAGAAATGATTTTTTTTAACTCTTGACAAAATTTCAAGTAAAATTCTTTATTATACTAGAGTACTTTTTTCGGCATGAAGGTACTCGGGTACTTTTGAAGAGTCAATAGTACTCAAAAAAGTACTATTCCACTCAAATTATCATCCCTGGTTGTCATCAACTTAACGCCGAGTGTGCTGGCGTTCGAGTCTAGGAACTTGATTGACCTGGGTTCAATCCCCAACAAAAACACCAAATTTTTTTTTGTTATTGTTTTTTAAGTCAAATTTATTTTGACGGTTATTTAGAATTTCAATAATTAAATTAAAATTGTTGATACTAAGGCCATTTTCTCACGGAGCAATTCAAAAGTAATGCAATTGCAACAAATGTTGCTAACCCATGTTTCTATACCGAAACCTTCGCATGGAGCAACATGTTTGCGATAAGTAACCCAAGATTCGAACCCACGTCTTCCGCGTGACAGTCTAGAACGCTTCCATTGAGCTATTGTGAGATATTGTGCAGAATGAATTTTTTTAGATTAAAAATGTGTATGTCATAAGAAATGGATCTTTTTTCTACAAATGACTAGTGTCCGACCGAATATTCGGTTTCGGTTTCGGTTTCGGCCAGTTTCGGCCCTTTTAATCAGTTTCGGCTATTCGGCATCAAAATGGCCGAAACCGAAACCGAAACCGAATATTTGATCGGACACTACTAATTCGGTTCTTACATATATTTCAATAGTAGATGTGAGTTCGCTTTCATCAAAATTCTTAATGGTGTTAAGTAGAACAAAAACGTGAAATTCAGTCATTTGATTGACCGTGTGAGTTGAGTCCAGCACAAAACGATAAATGTAGTTTATTTTAGTTTCTAATATTAAGTTATTTAACTTAATATACTAAAAAGTTCCTTAAAGTGGTATTTAATGATCTCCATATTTATTATTTTAAAGTTGAACATTAATATTCAAACGGTCATATTCATAAAAATATCTTGGAATAGATTTAAAGTGCTCAATAGTCAAAAAGCTTTTTAGAGATAAAATATTTTTTAAAATTTTGTTATTCATACACTCAAAAAAATTCTTTAGTAAAAATAAATAAAAATGTATTCAAAATAAATATTTATAAAAATATTGTCTCAGCTTATTTGTTAAAATAGGAACACTCTCAATTTGAAATGGGAACAGTGTCAAGAATGGTTCGTGAATTTGATAAATTCAATAATTTTTTGTTTATTTGTCACAATTTTATCAATACTTTGACATGCAAACAGTCAAAAAATTGTTTAATCTATGTTCTTCTGTGAAAATATTGTCACTTATAATTTTTATTTTCAATATTTTGAAATGTTTTGCCATGTTTTCATATTTTTTGAAACAGTTTGAAGTATTTTTGACAATATTTGTGCTCACATTAGAGTAAAAATTTTAAAAAGGCTTTATCAAGGGTTTATTGAAGGTTACTCATTTAAGAAGCCTTTATAAGAGATTTTTGTCGTTATTGGACGTTTATGAATACTGTTTCTGAGATTTTTTTTTGTAAAGGCTTTATAAGAGGTTCGTAAATTTTTATGAATAAAGGCAAAAGAATATTTATCGAATATATACGTTATTATAATCTGTTTCAATTGTTATGTTTTTGAAAGCTTTTAACTAAAAAATTAAAATAAATAAATTGTTTTTAACACAATTTTCATGTAGACGTTCAGTTTCGGTTTCGGTTTCGGTTTCGGCCGAATATTACAAAAATGGCCGAAATTCGGTTTCGGTTTCGGTTTCGGCCAAAATTTTGGTTTCGGTCGGACACTACAAATGACGTTTTCAGTTGAACGAAACAAATTTTTCGATTGCTGCAATTAAAAAACAACTTATGTTAATGGCAAACGAAATTAAGTTCTTGCAACTAAATAACGCGTTTCCTGTAACTGACTTTTATTATCACAACTGTTCAAACGTTTCCAAAAAATGATTTTAAGCACGACAAACGAAGTTCGTTTGCAGCAAACTGGTGATAAACGTTTTTGTTTTCTTTGCGTGTTCTTTTGTTTCGTAGACTTTAATTTTCACGTGGTTAAAAAGCGAATATATGTATGTACGAATATATTGTGTTAAAAATTTGTGCAAAAATCAAAATTGTGATTTTTCTTCGTGGTGATAAATTTAATAATTTCCAGTGAAAACATAAGTAGAACATTGTTGCGAACTCATTTTTTATTGAATTTTAATGATCCAAAGAGATTTCAAACATGTCGTGAAAAAAAAAATGTTTTCTTCATTGATTTCAATATTGCGTTGATATCGTTGAAACACATATCGTTGATAAAGTTGAACACATTTTAGGTGCGTAAGTTGAACACTTTTTTTTTCTTTTGTGCGTATTCCGAAACAATTTGCTATGATTTTTTGATGTTTGAAATTCACATTGGATCAATTTTAAAGTACACTCACATTATTTTAGTTGATTTTTTGTGTTCTTTTTTTATTTTTAGCATGACAAGTCGTACAAAAAAAGCAACCGAACGTGGAGTACACGATGTTTAGTTGTTGCTGAATACGATCAGAATTGATGATAAAATATAATCTAATGCAGATGTGTTGTCACAGTTAGTTAAATTATAAATTTAAAACAAAAAAATCATAACTTCGATGGCGACGAAAAAAATACAGTATAGCAAAAACAACAACATGTGTTCTCTGAGCTAATATGGTTCTTAAATAAATTGCAAAAATGACAAAAAAACTAGCCACCACTTTCAGTATGAATAACAACAAAATACACACAGCAGCAATAACTTAAAAAAATATCTTTCAACGTAAGCAAACCACAATACGATTGAATAATCTATTATATAACAAAAAATCGCGTGTAGCACCGTACACGTGGCAGCAGTGAAACTTCTTAAACAGTAAGAAATAAGAGAGATCTTAGTGTGAAATAGAGAGAGAGAGAGTATCTGAACAGAAATTCAATCAATACGAAATGGAATAATAATCTGTTGACTCCATATTTACATGCAGGGACCGTACCGGTGGTTGGTTTTTATGGTTTTTATCGAAAAAGTCACATATCAACTGTTATATTTTAACTATTACTTTTTTCGACAAAAATAAAAGTTATTTTGTGCATTATATATTTTGGGCAAAAATAACAGTTACTTTTGACTTTTATTTTATCGATCAAATATAACAGTTTTTTCTGCCGTTGATTTTTTCGTTAAAAAAACAGGCAATTTTTTTTTTCGAAGGTCATTTTACCGACCTAAAAAAATATTGATACCATTATTATCATATCATCGGTGAGACATTTTGCACATGGTGTGAACTGTTCAATCTGTCAAGCGGCCTTTAAAAAGACACAAATTGCATGATATTTTTGATCGAAAAAATAAAAGTCACAAATTAACTGCTATTTTTGACCGATAAAATAAAAATCAAATGTAACCTTTATTTTTCCCCGAAAAAATACAGGGCAAAAAATAACAGTTAACTTTTAAAGAATCAGTCGAAAATATAAAAGGCACTTACTATTGGTATATTTGAATAAGTCCTTCGACAATTTTTTCATCGTCTTTTTCAGTTGAAAATTGAAAAATAACAGTTATTTTCGGTCCCTGTTTACATCGCGTTCAGCTGGTGTTTTAGTTGCTTTCGAATGTCTTCTCAACTTATCACTTTTTGAATGTTAGATTGCATTTGCGTAGTACTCGTTAACGGAACCTCCAAAAGCAGAGGCAAATCTTGTTGAGTGAGGCACTTGCAAAGCGGCGAACATTGATTGTTGTGTATATCAACTTGGTTGGCTTTAAAATTTTGTTGAGATGATGACTGTGTTCCGAAATGCATTTTTACAAAGCATCAGTGTGTTTTTCAAGGGATTGGTTCTTTGCAGATTTACTAAAGCAGCGCAACTGGATTGCTTTTATTGATCACGCTTTAGTTGCTCAGTTTAAATGAATCTATTATGTACCAATCCAACGAAAAACACACTAGTGGAGTTCACGATCTGGTGCAAATAGTCTTGGATGAGTGCATTTGCAAAAGTTTATTGCATATTCTTGCACTACACTAACAAAATACACACGTTTGCACTTGCTACGTTGTTGCAAATATGCAACACCTACAACTTGTAGGGTATAAATGCTAGGTTGCAAGCTCAAGTGTCAAAAATGTATAAGAATTCAAAATCAAAGAAAAAAATTTGTTATATTGCAATGGATTAAAATGAAAAAATTTAAAGATCAGATTTTTTATTTTTATTTCTTTTGCATATCACCTGTGTTTAGTTTTGCAACAAGTGTTGCAGAGTTATCCAAAAAAAGATGTTCACAATAGATAGCAAATGTTTGCAATGCATTATTTTGCAATCAGGTGCAAATAAGATCCTGAACTGCCCTACTGATGCTTCGGGAAAATGCATTTTGGAACTCAGCCGATGTTGCAATCACCATACCTTCATCATTAGTTGCAGACCCAGCTGCAGCTGTATTCTTAAGAGCTCTTATTCGCTGTTTATGTTCACGAACGCGGTCTGCTCCTGTTTTACCTACTTTTCTTAGCTTCGGAACGTTTTTTGGCATAGCAAAAACGATTCGCCAGTCTTAGTTATTACACTTTTAATACAGTTTGTTATACCCTAAACCTGAAAGGTCAGGGTATATTAACTTTGTGCAAACGTTTGTAACGCATAGAACGAAGCGAGTCCGGTATAGAAAAGTATATATATTCTTGATCAGCGTCACCACGTGAGTCGAGCTATCTATGTCCGTCCGTCCGTCTGTGTGTTGTCCGTATACACAGGATAAGAAGAAGGAGTTGAGATAATTAGATGAAACTTGGTACACATGGTCACATGGACCCAAGGATCTGCACTATTGAATATTTTTGGAATCCGCCCACGGACACGCCTACCTCCCATACAACGCAAAAATTTAAAACTGCATAATTCAGCTCATAATAAGTCTACAACAACAAAATTTGGTATGTGTGTGTTTTATATTAACACAAAGATGTCTTTGAAAAATGGACGTCATCCGCTCACGGACACGCCCACCTCCCATACAACCCAAAAATTGAAAACGCAATAAATAAGCCTCTGTTTAACGTACAGAGCTACAATTTGGCACGTATGTTTTTTATAACAAAAAAAAAGATGGTTTTGAAAAATGGACATCGTCCGCCCACGAACACGCCTACTTCCCATACAACGCGAAAATTGAAAACTGCATAGCTCAGCTCATAATTAGCCTACAACAATAAAATTTGATATGTATGTGTTTCATACCAACACAAATATGTCTTCGCAAAATGGACGTCATCCGATCACGGACACGCCTACCTCCCATACAACCCAAAAATTGAAAACGCAATAAATAAGCATGTATTTAACCTACAGAGCTAAAATTTGGCACGTATGTTTTTTATGACAAGACAAAGATGGTTTAGAAAAATGGACTTCATCCGCCCACGGACACGCCCATTTACAATTAATTTTTTTTTTTTTTTTTGAAAAGTGGGTTTAGGGTATTTCATAGTCGGCCTAGACCGACTTTAGACTTTCTTAACTTGTTTATATTAATTACCTTTGGAAATAATGGTCAAAGAATATTGGCACTCAGAATTGAGTTGCTAATTGTTGACACCGCCGCACAGTGCACTTTTTTTGGCGCTTTTTTGACGTAGAATTACGTCTTACAGCGCGGTTTGTGTGGGGTCGTTTTAACAGATTTTTTCAAGTTCAAAAGGCAACGTTTTTGGCGAATACTTTAGGGTATACCTACAGCCTTTAATACTCTTCGTTCAAAGATAATATATATACTAAAATATCAGATATATCCTGCGCTGAATGAATATCTAACTTTTGATTTTGTCACTATTATATTAAAGTCACAAAATAGTAAAATATAAGAAGAAAAATGCATGTTTTTATATAAGAAAATCAATCATCAGCTGCTTATGTGCCTGCTGCTTTCTTTGTTTTTCTTTCTTTGTTTATGCTTGTATGCTTTGGTCTTGCACGAACTGATTGGTTCGCTTTGGCAGCATTGTAAGCATTAGTTCGCATTGGGTTTATGTATGCACTACTGTTCTAGTATACTATTTTGAAACCAAAGTTCATGAACTTCTTTTCAACTCAGTCAATGAACTCAATCTGTCAACTTTAACGAAATGGGTTAGATTCGAACAGAAAGTGTAGCTAGCAAACTAAATATCAGACAGAGACGAGAGGAAAGGACATGTGCTCAGCGTGAGATTTAGTCACCATACTTTTTTTTAAAAATCGGGGTCTTAATTTTAATTTGAAATTAGTAGTTAAACTGACTGTAGCTCGCAAACTGTATATCGGGCAGAGACGAAAGTGGCACCAATGGAATGTGCATTTGCTTCGCCTTCTTTTCAACTAAGTCAATGAACTCAACCTGTCAAACTTAACAAAATGATCGAAAAATTTTGAAATTTTGCTTGTTTCTTTTTGCTTGCTCATTTAATCATACTTACTATTTTACCTTTTTTTTGTTTTGGCATCGATAAGTAGTCCATAATTGAGTGTTATTCATATATTTTTTAATTTTTGGAAGATCAATAAAAATACTTGCAAAATTAACAAAACAATCGGACCAAAGGGACAAAGTAGAAGAGGTTACAACTTAAACGAAATTCTACGTCTACACTTACGATACTATCGAAACTGTTTCTTTTTTTATATGTAATCTACTACTTAAGATTAATTGCGCTATATAGTAATCACAAAAAATTTTCCAATAGTTTTTTGGTTTTAAAACATGGTGGTTCAAAACATGATTTTTTTTATTTATTGTTTAATATGATTTTAAAGGTATTTTTAAACAAAAATTCAGTTAATAACGCTAAATTTATATTTCTTGTCAAATTTACATAATTTTATGGAAAATAAGAGACAATTTCTTAATTACGCTTAATAAAAATATTAGTATTGTCTGAAAACATACCTTACTAAAGTATAAATTTTAACACATTTTGAAATTTATATTTAAAGAAATTTTTACTGGTTTTTTCATTGTTTTATTAAAAATTATCAAAACTATCTACAGAAAAACTTTTATTTTGTACATTTTTGTGTCGCAGTGATGTTATTAATGGGTCCGACGATATCATTAGCATTGTAATTAAGTCAGTAGTATCTGGGCGACCGAGCTCCGCTCAGATTCCTACCGTATATTCAAATGTTTTACGGGTTTTAATGTATCGGAAATGCCAACTTTATCTTAGAAACAAATATAAGCATTTTTATATTATGATAATTTCGTTTTTGAGTTAAACGACACTTGTTTTGGTTTTTTTATCATTATACAAATAAATACTAAATAATTTTGATAATTTACTTTTGCTAAACGAAACTTAACTCTGACTCTACTTATTCATAGTGCCGACCATAGAAGCCTAATAAATTTTTTTTTTTTCCAAAAATTTATCTCATGCTCCTTTTTCACTTACAAGAATAGAAGTTATTTTTTTATGTCGCAATTTTTTCTTAAGTTATGGAGATAGCAATTTTTGATCAAAGTAAAAATCTTGAAAATGAAGTCATTTTCAATAAATCATGTCTCTGTCATTTGTTACCCCTATTTTTGTAAATGAAGTATCGTTAGAAAGCAATTGAAGAGATTTTTAATAAAAATAAAATACTTTTGGAATTTTTTTGCTAGAGTTGCCTACTTTTTCAAAAAAAAAGTAAGCTGTTTATATCTCAATCATTAACTGCCTGCATGTTGTGTCTGATGCTTTCTTTGTTTTTGTTTTGTACGTACTGATTCGCAGCATTGGTGCTCTAGTTCAGTGATGCACAGCGTTGACAGAGCTTCCAATCAGGGCTGCCACTCTCAAACATTTTTTTCTACCAAATTTCATCCAAAAATTTACCAAAATGAAAAAGAATTTACCAAACACAAAAAACTAACAAAAGAGTAGAAAAACACTGCTTTGAGAAAGTGAAAAGTGCTGGTAATTCCTTTTTGGTTTTACGACAGTTGCACTTATTAGCTTCTCTAAGTAAGTGGACTGCATGAACCACAGAGACTACTGATGAGTCGGAGTAGCGTCCGACGAAACCATGGTCTAGTCTGCTCGGTTCTTTTGTAAAGAATTTTTGTTGCTGCAGCAAGCCTGTTACTTCATGAATTATTTGGCATTAAGCTCTAAATATAATTCTTAAAGAATATGTTCTTTAAGAATTATAAACTTAATAATAACAAATCAAAATGCCACAATTTTTTAACTCACAAAAAAATTTTATTTTTGAGTTAAAGAAACGAAACATTTATACATATTTTTTAATTAAATTAACATTTATTATAAGAATGAGGGTCAGTCCGCATTTTAGCGTCTCCCACTTCATCAGTTTTACTGAGCGCTATCAAAATTAAATTTTACTCAAGTGTCGTCAAAGTTGAGTATGCTGAATGTGCCCTTTGTATTATGTTGTTTGCTTATGAGCGCTCTTTTCTACGATATATTTTTTGACAATTTTAAGAAGTCGACGGAAACGTCAATACTATCTGTATTTTTGTATCAGGATCTTAGCGATCCATCAATTTCTTCATTCGTGTAATTTTCACTTGATGCGTTCAATTATATATTTTCAATCTTCTGGCCATACAAAATGTTAACAAAACCGATACCACAATCTCCAAAATAAGAAACATCATTATTAATAGACATCCGCAAATCAAACTCTTATGGATTCCCAGCCACGTGGGAATGCTGGGCAACACTCTAGCCGATTCTGCAGCAAAACTCGCAACAAGATCACATTTGAAGCTCGTCAACTCCACAATCAAGGACATAAAAAATAAAATAAAAAACTCATTTTCTCGAAAAATGACAACAATGGACTGAATACGAACACCATTACAAATCCATTAACCCAACCCAAATAATTCCCCTCTAGCCAGTGACAATCCCTAGAAGACACATAGTCATTAACACTTGTTTTCGAATAGGGCACACAAGACACACTCACAAACATATCTTCGAGCGAAACAGCCTTCCACAATGCCACTTTTGCAACTCAAATTATTTAACCGTGCACCACATTCTCTACGATTGCGAAGCCATAACCCGCATCCGTCAAGAACTTGGTAATCCCAAACCTCGGTGATATCCTTCAAAACGTGAATCATGAAAATATCAAAACATTCATAAAACTTGTATGTACACTAAACTTATATTTTGAAATTTAAAAAAAAACTTTATGTATATTTAACTGATTTTTTCCTAAAGCTCAAGGCCTAAGTCGCTATAGCTTATTCTTCTCTTTAAGACTTTGATTTTGTAAATAATTTACTTGTCAAATAAATATAAATAACAAATAAATATTTTTAATCATAAGGGTGGTGCTGCATAATGAGCATGATTGATATAATTTTTATACAATCATTTTTTGAATTGCAACTTATTTTAAATTTTCATTGATTTAAACTTTACCAAACCAAAAAAAAATTTACCATTTTACCAAGTCGAAATCTTTTTACCAAATTTGGTAATATTTTACCAAAACGGCAGCCCTGCTTCCAATACAACCACACCATTTTTGTCTTAGTATGTGTGTAAAAAAAAAAAATCTTACTGAAAGATGCTTACTGCGTGAAGATCAAACGCAAACTGATTCCATGCTAGCGTCGCAGAAGTTCGGTAGCTTCATACACACGAATGATCTGTGAAAGCCGAGTGGCTCCCCGAAGCTCTTGCGTGCACCTCTGCTCTAGTTAGTTCAGAGCTGTAAAATTTGCATTCATATTCATAATTCTAAGTACAAGTGAATAAGGACAAAAGAATGCTTTTCAATGAAAACAAAATTGATCCTTGAATAAACACACATTCAATTCACATTCACATTCAATTTCAAAAAACTTCATTTCGATTATTCATTTTTCTTTATTCAGAATAATGCATTCATTTTTTTATTCAAATGAATGCTATTCATAAAGAATGCAATTCGCAAAGAAACGTTATTAATTTTGCATTCATGCATTAATTTTTTATTCATTATTCATTTTTATTCATTATTCATTTTTATTCATTATTCATTTTTTACTCAGCATTCATTTTTTATTCCAAGCTAAAATATATACTTTGGTTGCAAAATTAACACCACAGGCATGAATAAAAAATGAATAATGCATGAAAAATGAATAATGAATAAAAACCGAATAATGAATAAAAAATGAATAATGAATAAAAATTGAATAATGAATAAAAAATGAATAATGAATAAAAAATGAATAATGAATAAAAAATGAATAATGAATAAAAATGAATGCATGAATTTAATATGAATAACGTTATTTAGAATTTCAATAATTAAATTAAAATTGTTGATACTAAGGCCATTTTCTCACGGAGCAATTCAAAAGTAATGCAATTGCAACAAATGTTGCTAACCCATGTTTCTATACCGAAACCTTCGCATGGAGCAACATGTTTGCGATAAGTAACCCAAGATTCGAACCCACGTCTTCCGCGTGACAGTCTAGAACGCTTCCATTGAGCTATTGTGCAGAATGAATTTTTTTAGATTAAAAATGTGTATGTCATAAGAAATGGATCTTTTTTCTACAAATGACGTTTTCAGTTGAACGAAACAAATTTTTCGATTGCTGCAATTAAAAAACAACTTATGTTAATGGCAAACGAAATTAAGTTCTTGCAACTAAATAACGCGTTTCCTGTAACTGACTTTTATTATCACAACTGTTCAAACGTTTCCAAAAAATGATTTTAAGCACGACAAACGAAGTTCGTTTGCAGCAAACTGGTGATAAAAGTTTTTGTTTTCTTTGCGTGTTCTTTTGTTTCGTAGACTTTAATTTTCACGTGGTTAAAAAGCGAATATATGTATGTACGAATATATTGTGTTAAAAATTTGTGCAAAAATCAAAATTGTGATTTTTCTTCGTGGTGATAAATTTAATAATTTCCAGTGAAAACATAAGTAGAACATTGTTTCGAACTCATTTTTTATTGAATTTTAATGATCCAAAGAGATTTCAAACATGTCGTGAAAAAAAAAATGTTTTATTCATTGATTTCAATATTGCGTTGATATCGTTGAAACACATATCGTTGATAAAGTTGAACACATTTTAGGTGCGTAAGTTGAACACTTTTTTTTTCTTTTGTGCGTATTCCGAAACAATTTGCTATGATTTTTTGATGTTTGAAATTCACATTGGATCAATTTTAAAGTACACTCACATTATTTTAGTTGATTTTTTGTGTTCTTTTTTTATTTTTAGCATGACAAGTCGTACAAAAAGAGCAACCGAACGTGGAGTACACGATGTTTAGTTGTTGCTGAATACGATCAGAATTGATGATAAAATATAATCTAATGCAGATGTGTTGTCACAGTTAGTTAAATTATAAATTTAAAACAAAAAAATCATAACTTCGATGGCGACGAAAAAAATACAGTATAGCAAAAACAACAACATGTGTTCTCTGAGCTAATATGGTTCTTAAATAAATTGCAAAAATGACAAAAAAACTAGCCACCACTTTCAGTATGAATAACAACAAAATACACACGGCAGCAATAACTTAAAAAAATATCTTTCAACGTAAGCAAACCACAATACCATTGAATAATCTATTATATAACAAAAAATCGCGTGTAGCACCGTAAACGTGGCAGCAGTGAAACTTCTTAAACAGTAAGAAATAAGAGAGATCTTAGTGTGAAATAGAGAGAGAGAGTATCTGAACAGAAATTCAATCAATACGAAATGGAATAATAATCTGTTGACTCCATATTTACATGCAGGGACCGTACCGGTGGTTGGTTTTTATGGTTTTTATCGAAAAAGTCACATATCAACTGTTATATTTTAACTATTACTTTTTTCGACAAAAATAAAAGTTATTTTGTGCCTTATATATTTTGGGCAAAAATAACAGTTACTTTTGACTTTTATTTTATCGATCAAATATAACAGTTTTTTCTGCCGTTGATTTTTTCGTTAAAAAAACAGGCAATTTTTTTTTTTTCGAAGGTCATTTTACCGACCTAAAAAAATATTGATACCATTATTATCATATCATCGGTGAGACATTTTGCACATGGTGTGAACAGTTCAATCTGTCAAGCGGCCTTTAAAAAGAAACAAATTGCATGATATTTTTGATCGAAAAAATAAAAGTCACAAATTAACTGCTATTTTTGACCGATAAAATAAAAATCAAATGTAACCTTTATTTTTCCCCGAAAAAATACAGGGCAAAAAATAACAGTTTACTTTTAAAGAATCAGTCGAAAATATAAAAGGCACTTACTATTGGTATATTTGAATAAGTCCTTCGACAATTTTTTCATCGTCTTTTTAGTTGAAAATTGAAAAATAACAGTTATTTTCGGTCCCTGTTTACATCGCGTTCAGCTGGTGTTTTAGTTGCTTTCGAATGTCTTCTCAACTTGTCACTTTTTGAATGTTAGATTGCATTTGCGTAGTACTCGTTAACGGAACCTCCAAAAGCAGAGGCAAATCTTGTTGAGTGAGGCACTTGCAAAGCGGCGAACATTGATTGTTGTGTATATCAACTTGGTTGGCTTTAAAATTTTGTTGAGATGATGACTGTGTTCCGAAATGCATTTTTACAAAGCATCAGTGTGTTTTTCAAGGGATTGGTTCTTTGCAGATTTACTAAAGCAGCGCAACTGGATTGCTTTTATTGATCACGCTTTAGTTGCTCAGTTTAAATGAATCTATTATGTACCAATCCAACGAAAAACACACTAGTGGAGTTCACGATCTGGTGCAAATAGTCTTGGATGAGTGCATTTGCAAAAGTTTATTGCATATTCTTGCACTACACTAACAAAATACACACGTTTGCACTTGCTACGTTGTTGCAAATATGCAACACCTACAACTTGTAGGGTATAAATGCTAGGTTGCAAGCTCAAGTGTCAAAAATGTATAAGAATTCAAAATCAAAGAAAAAAATTTGTTATATTGCAATGGATTAAAATGAAAAAATTTAAAGATCAGATTTTTTATTTTTATTTCTTTTGCATATCACCTGTGTTTAGTTTTGCAACAAGTGTTGCAGAGTTATCCAAAAAAAGATGTTCACAATAGATAGCAAATGTTTGCAATGCATTATTTTGCAATCAGGTGCAAATAAGATCCTGAACTGCCCTACTGATGCTTCGGGAAAATGCATTTTGGAACTCAGCCGATGTTGCAATCACCATACCTTCATCATTAGTTGCAGACCCAGCTGCAGCTGTATTCTTAAGAGCTCTTATTCGCTGTTTATGTTCACGAACGCGGTCTGCTCCTGTTTTACCTACTTTTCTTAGCTTCGGAACGTTTTTTGGCATAGCAAAAACGATTCGCCAGTCTTAGTTATTACACTTTTAATACAGTTTGTTATACCCTAAACCTGAAAGGTCAGGGTATATTAACTTTGTGCAAACGTTTGTAACGCATAGAACGAAGCGAGTCCGGTATAGAAAAGTATATATATTCTTGATCAGCGTCACCACGTGAGTCGAGCTATCTATGTCCGTCCGTCCGTCTGTGTGTTGTCCGTATACACAGGATAAGAAGAAGGAGTTGAGATAATTAGATGAAACTTGGTACACATGGTCACATGGACCCAAGGATCTGCACTATTGAATATTTTTGGAATCCGCCCACGGACACGCCTACCTCCCATACAACGCAAAAATTTAAAACTGCATAATTCAGCTCATAATAAGTCTACAACAACAAAATTTGGTATGTGTGTGTTTTATATTAACACAAAGATGTCTTTGAAAAATGGACGTCATCCGCTCACGGACACGCCCACCTCCCATACAACCCAAAAATTGAAAACGCAATAAATAAGCCTCTGTTTAACGTACAGAGCTACAATTTGGCACGTATGTTTTTTATAACAAAAAAAAAGATGGTTTTGAAAAATGGACATCGTCCGCCCACGAACACGCCTACTTCCCATACAACGCGAAAATTGAAAACTGCATAGCTCAGCTCATAATTAGCCTACAACAATAAAATTTGATATGTATGTGTTTCATACCAACACAAATATGTCTTCGCAAAATGGACGTCATCCGATCACGGACACGCCTACCTCCCATACAACCCAAAAATTGAAAACGCAATAAATAAGCATGTATTTAACCTACAGAGCTAAAATTTGGCACGTATGTTTTTTATGACAAGACAAAGATGGTTTAGAAAAATGGACTTCATCCGCCCACGGACACGCCCATTTACAATTAATTTTTTTTTTTTTTTTTGAAAAGTGGGTTTAGGGTATTTCATAGTCGGCCTAGACCGACTTTAGACTTTCTTAACTTGTTTATATTAATTACCTTTGGAAATAATGGTCAAAGAATATTGGCACTCAGAATTGAGTTGCTAATTGTTGACACCGCCGCACAGTGCACTTTTTTTGGCGCTTTTTTGACGTAGAATTACGTCTTACAGCGCGGTTTGTGTGGGGTCGTTTTAACAGATTTTTTCAAGTTCAAAAGGCAACGTTTTTGGCGAATACTTTAGGGTATACCTACAGCCTTTAATACTCTTCGTTCAAAGATAATATATATACTAAAATATCAGATATATCCTGCGCTGAATGAATATCTAACTTTTGATTTTGTCACTATTATATTAAAGTCACAAAATAGTAAAATATAAGAAGAAAAATGCATGTTTTTATATAAGAAAATCAATCATCAGCTGCTTATGTGCCTGCTGCTTTCTTTGTTTTTCTTTCTTTGTTTATGCTTGTATGCTTTGGTCTTGCACGAACTGATTGGTTCGCTTTGGCAGCATTGTAAGCATTAGTTCGCATTGGGTTTATGTATGCACTACTGTTCTAGTATACTATTTTGAAACCAAAGTTCATGAACTTCTTTTCAACTCAGTCAATGAACTCAATCTGTCAACTTTAACGAAATGGGTTAGATTCGAACAGAAAGTGTAGCTAGCAAACTAAATATCAGACAGAGACGAGAGGAAAGGACATGTGCTCAGCGTGAGATTTAGTCACCATACTTTTTTTTAAAAATCGGGGTCTTAATTTTAATTTGAAATTAGTAGTTAAACTGACTGTAGCTCGCAAACTGTATATCGGGCAGAGACGAAAGTGGCACCAATGGAATGTGCATTTGCTTCGCCTTCTTTTCAACTAAGTCAATGAACTCAACCTGTCAAACTTAACAAAATGATCGAAAAATTTTGAAATTTTGCTTGTTTCTTTTTGCTTGCTCATTTAATCATACTTACTATTTTACCTTTTTTTTGTTTTGGCATCGATAAGTAGTCCATAATTGAGTGTTATTCATATATTTTTTAATTTTTGGAAGATCAATAAAAATACTTGCAAAATTAACAAAACAATCGGACCAAAGGGACAAAGTAGAAGAGGTTACAACTTAAACGAAATTCTACGTCTACACTTACGATACTATCGAAACTGTTTCTTTTTTTATATGTAATCTACTACTTAAGATTAATTGCGCTATATAGTAATCACAAAAAATTTTCCAATAGTTTTTTGGTTTTAAAACATGGTGGTTCAAAACATGATTTTTTTTATTTATTGTTTAATATGATTTTAAAGGTATTTTTAAACAAAAATTCAGTTAATAACGCTAAATTTATATTTCTTGTCAAATTTACATAATTTTATGGAAAATAAGAGACAATTTCTTAATTACGCTTAATAAAAATATTAGTATTGTCTGAAAACATACCTTACTAAAGTATAAATTTTAACACATTTTGAAATTTATATTTAAAGAAATTTTTACTGGTTTTTTCATTGTTTTATTAAAAATTATCAAAACTATCTACAGAAAAACTTTTATTTTGTACATTTTTGTGTCGCAGTGATGTTATTAATGGGTCCGACGATATCATTAGCATTGTAATTAAGTCAGTAGTATCTGGGCGACCGAGCTCCGCTCAGATTCCTACCGTATATTCAAATGTTTTACGGGTTTTAATGTATCGGAAATGCCAACTTTATCTTAGAAACAAATATAAGCATTTTTATATTATGATAATTTCGTTTTTGAGTTAAACGACACTTGTTTTGGTTTTTTTATCATTATACAAATAAATACTAAATAATTTTGATAATTTACTTTTGCTAAACGAAACTTAACTCTGACTCTACTTATTCATAGTGCCGACCATAGAAGCCTAATAAATTTTTTTTTTTTCCAAAAATTTATCTCATGCTCCTTTTTCACTTACAAGAATAGAAGTTATTTTTTTATGTCGCAATTTTTTCTTAAGTTATGGAGATAGCAATTTTTGATCAAAGTAAAAATCTTGAAAATGAAGTCATTTTCAATAAATCATGTCTCTGTCATTTGTTACCCCTATTTTTGTAAATGAAGTATCGTTAGAAAGCAATTGAAGAGATTTTTAATAAAAATAAAATACTTTTGGAATTTTTTTGCTAGAGTTGCCTACTTTTTCAAAAAAAAAGTAAGCTGTTTATATCTCAATCATTAACTGCCTGCATGTTGTGTCTGATGCTTTCTTTGTTTTTGTTTTGTACGTACTGATTCGCAGCATTGGTGCTCTAGTTCAGTGATGCACAGCGTTGACAGAGCTTCCAATCAGGGCTGCCACTCTCAAACATTTTTTTCTACCAAATTTCATCCAAAAATTTACCAAAATGAAAAAGAATTTACCAAACACAAAAAACTAACAAAAGAGTAGAAAAACACTGCTTTGAGAAAGTGAAAAGTGCTGGTAATTCCTTTTTGGTTTTACGACAGTTGCACTTATTAGCTTCTCTAAGTAAGTGGACTGCATGAACCACAGAGACTACTGATGAGTCGGAGTAGCGTCCGACGAAACCATGGTCTAGTCTGCTCGGTTCTTTTGTAAAGAATTTTTGTTGCTGCAGCAAGCCTGTTACTTCATGAATTATTTGGCATTAAGCTCTAAATATAATTCTTAAAGAATATGTTCTTTAAGAATTATAAACTTAATAATAACAAATCAAAATGCCACAATTTTTTAACTCACAAAAAAATTTTATTTTTGAGTTAAAGAAACGAAACATTTATACATATTTTTTAATTAAATTAACATTTATTATAAGAATGAGGGTCAGTCCGCATTTTAGCGTCTCCCACTTCATCAGTTTTACTGAGCGCTATCAAAATTAAATTTTACTCAAGTGTCGTCAAAGTTGAGTATGCTGAATGTGCCCTTTGTATTATGTTGTTTGCTTATGAGCGCTCTTTTCTACGATATATTTTTTGACAATTTTAAGAAGTCGACGGAAACGTCAATACTATCTGTATTTTTGTATCAGGATCTTAGCGATCCATCAATTTCTTCATTCGTGTAATTTTCACTTGATGCGTTCAATTATATATTTTCAATCTTCTGGCCATACAAAATGTTAACAAAACCGATACCACAATCTCCAAAATAAGAAACATCATTATTAATAGACATCCGCAAATCAAACTCTTATGGATTCCCAGCCACGTGGGAATGCTGGGCAACACTCTAGCCGATTCTGCAGCAAAACTCGCAACAAGATCACATTTGAAGCTCGTCAACTCCACAATCAAGGACATAAAAAATAAAATAAAAAACTCATTTTCTCGAAAAATGACAACAATGGACTGAATACGAACACCATTACAAATCCATTAACCCAACCCAAATAATTCCCCTCTAGCCAGTGACAATCCCTAGAAGACACATAGTCATTAACACTTGTTTTCGAATAGGGCACACAAGACACACTCACAAACATATCTTCGAGCGAAACAGCCTTCCACAATGCCACTTTTGCAACTCAAATTATTTAACCGTGCACCACATTCTCTACGATTGCGAAGCCATAACCCGCATCCGTCAAGAACTTGGTAATCCCAAACCTCGGTGATATCCTTCAAAACGTGAATCATGAAAATATCAAAACATTCATAAAACTTGTATGTACACTAAACTTATATTTTGAAATTTAAAAAAAAACTTTATGTATATTTAACTGATTTTTTCCTAAAGCTCAAGGCCTAAGTCGCTATAGCTTATTCTTCTCTTTAAGACTTTGATTTTGTAAATAATTTACTTGTCAAATAAATATAAATAACAAATAAATATTTTTAATCATAAGGGTGGTGCTGCATAATGAGCATGATTGATATAATTTTTATACAATCATTTTTTGAATTGCAACTTATTTTAAATTTTCATTGATTTAAACTTTACCAAACCAAAAAAAAATTTACCATTTTACCAAGTCGAAATCTTTTTACCAAATTTGGTAATATTTTACCAAAACGGCAGCCCTGCTTCCAATACAACCACACCATTTTTGTCTTAGTATGTGTGTAAAAAAAAAAAATCTTACTGAAAGATGCTTACTGCGTGAAGATCAAACGCAAACTGATTCCATGCTAGCGTCGCAGAAGTTCGGTAGCTTCATACACACGAATGATCTGTGAAAGCCGAGTGGCTCCCCGAAGCTCTTGTGTGCACCTCTGCTCTAGTTAGTTCAGAGCAGCGTTGCCGTTTTCACTTCGATCGAAGTTTTTTACTTCACTTTTATGTCAAACACTTCCACACTTCCTCTTTTGTGGAAACACTTCGATTTTGAGTGATTAAAACTTTTTTTAGTTTTTGATTTTTTCACTTCATTTCACATTAAAAAATCAATAACATGGCATAAGTGTTGGTGTAAAAGAATTCATAACTTGTACCTTCTCTCACAGAGTTTTGTATTGGATGAGAGAATTTTAATGATAGTGGCAACACTATGTTCGATTAAATACTTCTTGCAAAAGCGCGCGTTGTGAAGGTTGTTGAAATGTAAGTTTGTAAGAATTATTACTTCGAGGAAGACTCTGATATTGCAAGTCGTATTGCAATATCAGAATCACGAATGACTGATTCAAATGTGATATATTTACAATTCTTGTCTTATGCACTGAGTGCTGTTAATTCACTTAATGTAGAATTTCAACAGAATCGCTTAGTTTTCATGAGTTGTTAAAATCATTAAAATTGTATTTCAGAAGTATTGTTATTAATTTTATTGACATCTCTGCCGTAGAATTTGATATAATAATTAAAAATGATCTCAATAATTTTAGAATTAAGCCTTTGTCTGATATATATATAGTGCCTAGAGCCCAGACAAAATTTAATTCCTATGATGTATCTGTAACAGATAAGAATGAAATTTTAAAAAGTTGTGTATATTTCTATTACATTCGTACACTAATTATGAAAAGAATCAATTTCAAATATCCAGTTTTGAGAACATTACAAATTTTGGATACAAGATCTTTAGCTAATAGTTTGGTTCCCCTCATAAAACTTTTTCCTAATCTCATCGAAGAAAAAGATATCGACTGTCTAGAAAAGGAATGGCGTATTTTAATATTAAATGATTTTTTAGCTGAAAAAGATTTGAAGAGCTTTGGTTCTACTTTTTAAATTAAAAAGTGCCTTAGAAGTCCTGATGTACCAAAAAATGTACCAACAACAGAAAGGGTATTTTCACAATTAAAACTAATTAAAAATACAACTACAAATAAGTTAAAATTTAACACCGTAAATTCGATAATGCTAATAAAGCACCACTTTCTAAATGATAATTTTTTAAATTGGAATCCCTAAACGAATACTTTATCGAATGCTTGTTATAACAGTGATATTTACTTCAGAACCGAAGAAATAGCTGCATAGAAAATATAAATAGAACTTAGAAATAGATAATTTTTTAACATTGTTAATTAATACATATAAGTGATTGAAATGTTTTTCAGTATTTTCTTATTGAACGCATATTTTCTTATTAAACTTTATTGATTGATTTTTATGAAAATATTTTTATTGATTTTTTCGTTATTAATTTTGAAATGTACCTGAATATGCTTAATAAACATTCATGTTAAAAACAAAATTAATTTATTTTAACACTTCGAAATCTCTGAAAATACTTCCATCTTGTAGCCTATTTTACTTCGTTTTAAAATTCTCGAACGGCAACACTGGTTCAGAGCTGTAAAATTTGCATTCATATTCATAATTCTAAGTACAAGTGAATAAGGACAAAAGAATGCTTTTCAATGAAAACAAAATTGATCCTTGAATAAACACACATTCAATTCACATTCACATTCAATTTCAAAAAACTTCATTTCGATTATTCATTTTTCTTTATTCAGAATAATGCATTCATTTTTTTATTCAAATGAATGCTATTCATAAAGAATGCAATTCGCAAAGAAACGTTATTAATTTTGCATTCATGCATTAATTTTTTATTCATTATTCATTTTTATTCATTATTCATTTTTATTCATTATTCATTTTTTACTCAGCATTCATTTTTTATTCCAAGCTAAAATATATACTTTGGTTGCAAAATTAACACCACAGGCATGAATAAAAAATGAATAATGCATGAAAAATGAATAATGAATAAAAACCGAATAATGAATAAAAAATGAATAATGAATAAAAATTGAATAATGAATAAAAAATGAATAATGAATAAAAAATGAATAATGAATAAAAAATGAATAATGAATAAAAATGAATGCATGAATTTAATATGAATAACGATTCTAACGATAAAAATTGAATAATGAATAAAAACTGAATAATGAATAAAAAATGAATAAAAAATGAATAACGATTCTTTGTTAATTGCAATCTTTGTGAATAGCATTCTTTATGAATAGCATTCATTTGAATTACAAAATGAATGCATTATTCAGAATAACGACAAATGAATAAAAGAAATGAATAATTAATCAATTTTTAAAAATTCATTGTGAATTCAAAATTTTATTAATGGATCAATTTTGCATTCATTGAATGCATTCTTATTTCGTTATTTACTGATTCAAAATTTTGCAGAAGCAATCAAATTGAATGCATTCCTTTAAAAGCTATGAGTTAGTTAATATGATCTATGCATCTAAAACAGCAACCGGTTGTTATTGCGTCGAAATGTAAACGAAAGAGCCGGCTTGGTCTGTTAAGCTGTTGTCGAGTTGATTTGTTGAATCAAAGAAGCCTGGTTCGATCCTCAGCCCTATCGTTTAATATATTTTTTTTTTCACATCTTGTTGCTTGCGATAGCATGAACAAAATGTAAGCAAAATGCAGCTTTAATTACTCTTTTAGTTATTTTGTATTCAATTTTTAACCTAAGTTACTATAATTCAAATTGTACTCCCAATTTATTAAATTTACGTACAGCTTTGACTAAAAATATGTCTAATATTTTTAATCGTATCAATTCTAATAATGAAGTCGGTTAAAAAAGGGTTTAAAATTTGTATAAGTCAAATGTATTATTTAAAAATTACTGTAAGATTTTTAACCGTGTAGTGGTTGTACTATTGTGGTCTGTTCACACTAAGTTCACACTCGAAGATATGCACAAGTTGTGAATTTGTCACTTCATCCGCCCCAGACGGCCGATTGAAGAATGTTAAAACTGTTTTGTTTTAACCCTTTAACACCGGCACCCAGTTTTTCAGTGGACAAAAGTTGATGAAATTTTAACCAGGTGCTAATTTGAGGTCCACATTTACAAATAAATTTTTTTTTTGGAGGTGGATCCATCCAAGGTCATTTCGCAGCCTGTACTTTATAAAGTACAACCGGCGGAAGGGGTTACAATATGGTTCTATATAAAAATTTTACATAGAGTGGGTCGAAAAAAAAAGTTTGAAAAAACCACCCCCAATTTTAAAGTTGACCTCGAGAGGATTCCGAAAACAAAAAAAAATTTTTTTTTTGACCACCGGAAAAACAGCCAAAATGGTCTTTTTTGCATAACTTAAGCGTTACATGTCAGATCTTAAAAACTTATATGTCATTGAAAAGGGCTTTACGAGCACTACAATGTCTTCTTAGATCATTTTTACTTCTGAGGTCATATTCAACTAGTAAGCCTCATTAGCCCGATTTATACCCCTTAATTTTTTTTTTTTTTTTTTCTCATAAGATTAAATTCCTTCAAATTTGTTTGATTTGTGTTCAAAAAATTATTTATTAAGTTTCTTTTACAATTTTGTTTATGTTATGTAATTGTTCGTTGACTAAACTTAAGTAAATTTTTTATAAAAAAAAGGATTATATGTGGGGTTCGTTTTGAATTAAAACACTTCTGTGTATATTTTTAATGTTCAAGTTTCAATTTAAATTCATTTATTTATTATTTTGTAGTTATTTTACTTATTGAATAAACTTAAAATAAGTTACAAATCTCGGTGGATATTTATCACCTTTTCTTTTCGAGCGACGCACAACGACTGCCTGCTCTTTTGTTTCTTTTATTCTGTTTTGTTTGGTAAGTGTCACGTCTGTCTCTGTCTTGCCGAAATAGTGTTGTCGCGTTAATAATTTTGTCCACTTCTTGTCAATCGTCCTGTGGTTGCCACCTGGTTGTTCGTCTGCTTTCCCACATTCGGCCATCCTGTGTTCTCATTCGGCTCGAATGAAGGTTCCCATTTTTTCATAAATTCGGCGACAGTTGTCGTACGCCCTGGGCCTTCATGATCACCAACCTTGACAACATCGTATCTTCCGTGTTCCATCTTTTTTGCTACTCGATAGGGTCCAAAGAATTTGGGCTTTAATTTCAGTCCTGAACCAAATTGAGTTCTCTTGATTGCTACGAGATCATCCAAATTGTAAACCGTCTCCCTTTTACGATTAGCGTTAAAAGTCTTTCGATTCTCCTGTTGGATTTCAGAAATGTTTTCTTTTGCCTCTTCTCTGACCTTCTCGCGTACTCCGTCAAGTTCTTCTATCGCGACATCATTCAAAAGATCTTGAAAATCTGGTATCCCTGTTATTCGCATTTCTAAGCCAGTCATTATCTTGAAGGGTGACAATTTTGTACTACGGGGTGGAGTGCTGTTGATGTACTGCTGAACCTTTTCAACATGCTTGTACCATTTGTCTGAACTCTCACCACAAAGCTTCGATATCATGGGCACTACAACCTTGTGGATACGCTCCACCTGTCCATTTCCACGTGGAACCCCTGTAGCTATGAGCAGATGTTGAATACCTTCACCTTCACAATAATCCTTGAAGAGATTAGAAGTAAATGCTGCACCCCTGTCCGATATAATACGTTTTGGGTTGCCAAAAATCGCTGCCTGCTTTCTCAGTTTTTCAACAACAGCTTCAACGCCTGTATTCTTAGTTGGGTACAACCAAACAAACTTCGAAAACGCGTCAATAACTACCAAAATGTAGTTGTACGACTTATTGGTCGTTTCCATCGGTCCTACATGATCGACATGGAATGTCCCCAGCGGCTGATCTTCTTTGTTTATAGGATTCAAGAAGCCTTCTTTTTTTCCAGACTTGCTATCAACTACAATGCACTGTATGCAGCTCTTGACAATTTTAGCTACCTTCGAACTCAACTGCGGAATAAAAAATGATTTCTCTACAACATCTTGGGTTTTCTTGGTGGAGAAATGCCCTTGCTGGTGTGCCATTTTAATGATCTCTTCCTCCATGAGTGATGGGACAACGATAAGTTCCTTGTTGGGATTCTTATGAAGTACATCGTGTTTTACGTAAAAGTCATCGTATTCGTCTTGTTCCAAAACCTTACGAACTGCTCTTATCCAATCGTCGGATAGCTGCGCCTGCTTCAAGCGATGATTAAGCGAATCCTCCAACATTAAGCATGCGACCCTACTCAAGGCATCGACATGCTTCATCTTCGTACCGCTTCGATGCTCGATCTCATAATGAAAGTCCTGCAAAAACATTGCCCAGCGAGATACTCTTAACGGAACATCTCGTTTCCTCATCGTCATGGTAAACGCATTACAATCAGTCACGATCTTGAATTTAATGCCCATCAAGTACACTCGCCATTTCTGTAACGCCTTTACTATAGCCAGAACCTCTAGCTCATACGAGTGGTATTTTTCTTCTGCTGGTTTGGTTTTTCGGCTCAAGAACTGAATCGGATGGAATTGTTGATCATCGACATCCTTTTGTAGCAAAACTGCTCCGTATCCAAACATACAAGCATCCGTATGCACTTCTGTAATCGCTTTGGGATCGTAAAGCCTTAGTACCGGTGCATTCACTAACGCGCTTTTTAACTGACTAAATGCCGCTAACTGCTCGTCTTTCAAAACAAAATCAATATTTTTCCTCAGCAAATCGGATAATGGTTTCGCTATGACTGCATAGCCTTCGATGAATCTTCGGAAGTAGGAAGTCAATCCAAGGAAACGTTGCATCGATTTCCGATCGTGTGGCAATGGAAAATTCCTTATCGCTTTCGTTTTCGCCTCCGAGGGCTTAATTGAACCATTCTCTATAACATACCCCAAGAATTCAACTTTTGTCATCAAGAATTGACACTTGCGCCACTTTATGCGTAATCCATTATCAGCCGCCGTCTTCAGTACCGCCTTTAGCTTTCGAACGCCTTCGACTTCATCCTTAGAGGGAATTATCAAGTCGTCCATGTAGACTACAACTGTTCCATTTTGAATCAAATCTCTTAGTGCAGCGATAATGAATCTTGAGAAAACTGCTGGTGAGTTTGATATCCCGAACGGTACATATTGAAACTCGTACTGGCCATTATAAGTTACAAAAGATGTATACTTTCTTGAACTGGCTTCGACGGGAACATGGAAAAATCCGTTTTCCAGATCCAGCGTTGAAAACATGTTCGCTCCTTGCAAGCGCTCGATAACATCGTCTATCAGTGGCATCGGGAAATTGTCCCTGACAATTTTCTGATTTAAACGTCGGTAATCACAGCAAAGCCTTTTCCCTCCATCTTTCTTGGATACAAGAACTATCGGCGATGCATATTCTGAGGTGCTTGGCTTGATAATCCCTTCCTCAAGCCACTGTGCCACCTGATCGTCAACTGTGCACCTGTCGGCGAACGACATTCGTCTAGGTCGTTCGTGAACTGGAACGTCATCCGTAAGTATAATCTTCATTTCGACTGGTGATGAGATATTCTCTGCGGGGCTGTATGATTCAATCATACTTTTTACTTCATTTGCGTGCATCTTATCAATATGCGACAAATCAACTTCGCTTTCCTTCAAACCAGCAACAAAGCACAAATCCCGAAACTCTTCCAAGAGTTCAGCAGCATGACTCTCACTTTCTCCTGAGTGTTCTTCCCCTGGCTCTCCAACCACATTTCTGCGCACGCATGCACTACAAGGCTTTCTCGAGTATTCTTCCCCTAACTCTCCAGTTACATTCCTTTGCATGTTTGCTTCCGCTAAAGTCTCTTGAGTCGTATCTGCACACACACTTGCTTTTTCCTTGAGCTCTACATCCACAATTTTCCGTACTTTAGCCACATCCAAACCAAAACTTTTTTCCAATTTTTCCCGCAACGCTTTATTTCTGAATTCCGCACCGTCTTCTGTCACTACCATATCTACGTGTTCCAGCACATTATTTCCAATAACCGCTGCGTAGCTTATATCTCGCTCTCTGGCAACATGGAATTTTATATTCAACCATATGCCATCAATCTCGATCAGCACGGTAAAGCTGCCCATTGTTGTAAGCTCACTATTACCAATGCCTACCAATCGCCGTTTCTCCTCACTCAACTTTACGTCCAGATTCAGCATGATAAGAGTATCATATCGCATCAAACACAGATCAGATCCAGTATCTATCAGTGCCAAAAGATTAAATCCATTCAAAACAAATTCTTTAAAAATTAGTCCACATTTTCTCTTTGGTTTAACTTTGATGATTCCACTTTTCATGACGTTAACATTACTCTTCTCAATCTTGACAAATGTTCCAGCTGCCTTGCATTCCGTTGCTCGATGTCCTTCTTGACCACATTTGAAACATTTGATCGCTTTCCGTGGACAATTTCGTGCCAAATGCGTTGCATCACCACAGGTAAAACACTTTTTCGTTGCATCTCTTGAGTCCGGCAAAACTTTGTTTGATGACGTAGGTTTGGCCTGGCTCTCAATGCTGTACTGCGGCTTACTGGTCCTTATTTTTTCGTAGACCTTGATTTGCTCTTTCAAATCTTCAACAGTCTTCGCCTGGTATAAATTGCTCTTGTTTGATTTAGTATCCGGAATACCATCAATGAAGTACTCTATGAGACTTGAATCATCTAAGCTTATAGGCTTGCCGATTTCCATCAAGCTATAGAGGTATTCACGGAAGTCCTCACCTTGACGCTTTCGACGGTTACGCAGCAGACGATGAATTTCGATTGAAGAATATGTTGTTCCAAACTCCTTGCGTAAGGCTTGCTTAAGCGAGCTCCAGCTTGTTATGCCACTTTGGCTCCGAACAAATATTTTTGCTCCACCTTTGAGCAACTGCTTTGCATAAATAAATTTTTGCAGATCACTCCAACGTACTGCCTCTGCATTTTCCTCAAATATTTCTAGCCATTGTTCCAAACTAGGTTGACCGGATCCCGAGAATGAAGTCATGGAATCCTCTATATCACGAAGAGTGAACGCTGACCGCTCCACATTCGCTGCGCTTACAACCATACTCCGCTGGCTCGCAGCATCACCGTAGTCGGAATCTTCAGCCTCACTTACATTCAGGCCGAAGTGTTCCAGCAACCTATCCTGTAATGTCGCTTTTCTACCTGTCGTCGCTAACCCCAATTTTCGTAACTCGTCTTTTAACATCTCCACCGTCAATCTAAGAATCTGTCCACTGTCCATGTCGATTACAAATTAAATTATATATCAATTTAAAATATAGTTAATATAATAAAATATAGTCTTAAGACTTTAAATAATATTAAATAACTTAAATTTTTAAACCTTAAATATTTATTAATTTTTCAATATTATTTTAATTTTTCAATAATATTTCTCAATATTCAAAATAATTTTAAATCGTTTTTATTGAAATAAAATTTTTAGTTAAACATGAAATTTTTAAATGAAGTTAAATATTTCAAAACGCTGTTCTTCAATTTCTATATTTAATCAGATTAAAATTCAAAATCAATTTTTAAACCATTTAAAAATATGAAATATGCACTCAAAATATTTCTTATCTACTATTTTAAAGTTTTCAAAATTTATCAATTTTAATTTATTTATTAAAAATCAAATTCATAAAATTATGAAATATGCTCAAAATGTTTTTTTTTTTATGCTTTAAAGTTTTCAAAACTTCACCAACTGGTCACTCTAATTATTAAAATTTATTAATTACCACAAAATGAACAGCTTTTAATCAAATCAAATTCTTATTTTGTACACAAAGCAAAATACGACCGCCTGGTCACTCTATTGTTCAAACCAAAATAAAAAATATAACAACTCTACTCATCTGTTCAACTCTGCACAGAATCAGTTTCACATTCTTCACGCCGCCTCTCACGATTTCCGCTCTCTGCTTCAGTCGCTGCTCATGAATCTCCGCTAAAACTTTCGCTGCTGTCTCCTTCTCGTTGCTATCCTCGTTGTTAGAATTTCTCCTCTTCATCAACAAATAGCACTTTGTCGTTTGCTATTGTGCCGCAATTTCAAATTTTAACTGTTATCAGCTGCTTCACTGAACTCCTTGGTTTTTTCTGCTCATGCACTTTTTGTGCTGCTCAAATTTATTTTTGTTGCTGAGCTCTTAGCTTTGTCGCCGTTCTTTGCGCACACTTTTCTCCCTCGCTGCCGTCTGTTCGCTGTCGTTATGCTCGTCTTGTTGCAATTTTTATGCGCTCGGTTTTTGTTTGTGTAATTTGCATGCGTCAAACACTTGTTGTTGCGCAGTTTGAAATTTGTTTGCACGTTCTAGCTTGGTGACAAGAAACTTAACTTTTTTTTTCGCTGTTGCTGCGCAATTTAAAACTGTTTAGCTGCACGTTTCAACACTTTTCTGCTTGATGGCAAGAAATTTAGAGTACAGTACAATTAAATAATCATTTTTTCGCACAACTTTAGAAGTTCATTTAGTCACTTTTTACATGCAGTTTAATACTTTTCTTTTGCAGTTTTATGCAATTCTTAACACTTGCTGTTTTTTTTTAACTGCATCCCACTTCTGACACCATTTGTGGGGTTCGTTTTGAATTAAAACACTTCTGTGTATATTTTTAATGTTCAAGTTTCAATTTAAATTCATTTATTTATTATTTTGTAGTTATTTTACTTATTGAATAAACTTAAAATAAGTTACAAATCTCGGTGGATATTTATCACCTTTTCTTTTCGAGCGACGCACAACGACTGCCTGCTCTTTTGTTTCTTTTATTCTGTTTTGTTTGGTAAGTGTCACGTCTGTCTCTGTCTTGCCGAAATAGTGTTGTCGCGTTAATAATTTTGTCCACTTCTTGTCAATCGTCCTGTGGTTGCCACCTGGTTGTTCGTCTGCTTTCCCACATATATCAAATTTTTGAACTATTATAACTTCTTTGTTTTTAAACTGAATAAATAATTTTTTGAACACAAATGAAACAAATTTGACGGTGTTTAATTATATGGGAAAAAAAAAGAAATTTAAGGGGGATAAATCGGACCAATGGGGCTTACTAATTGAATATGACCTCAAAAGTAAAAATGTTCTAAGAAGACATTGTAGTGCTCGTAAAGCCCTTTTCAACGACATATAAGTTTTTAAGATCTGACATGTAACGCTTAAGTTATGCAAAAAAGACCATTTTGGCTGTTTTTCCGGTGGTCCAAAAAAAAATTTTTTTTTGTTTTCGGAATCCTCTCGAGGTCAACTTTAAAATAGGGGGTGGTTTTTTCAAACTTTTTTTTTATGGAGGCCGACCCACTCTAATGTACATATGAATTATAATTATAGACACCAAATTTACAAAAGAAAAACTAATTATGATATTTGACGAAGCATTCCCGTTTGCTGCTAAGTGTTTTTTGCATACGGCGCACGACCACATGATTCGTTGATGGCAGACAACATAAAGGAGCTGTGATTCGTTCTTTACTGGAATGTGACCACTTGCTTCTCTTTCAACTGCTGACGCTGGATGGCGCCTTTTTCTGGAAGCTGTAACTTTCCCTTCAGTTAAAATTTTACGAACGATAACACGTCGGAAATTTAATTGTGGTTTATATTCGTCAGAGTCAGGATTACACAGCATATACATATAATTTCCAAGCGTTGGTAACATCAATGAGATATGTGAAAATTACCCACCACCATTTTTCCCCTTCAGAGCTATACGACAAGCATACATGTTTTGATTAACAATATCGACACCTCACATATGAGAATTCCCAATAGGCAATTAAACCAGCGCTCTTCATTCAAAGGCCTGCATTGACTGCTACTTTTGGAGACTAAACACATCCGTTCCTCGCTGCTCTTATGAGCACTTCTTGAAGGCCTTCCTTTTCTGCACAAAAGGCTGCACAACAAATTTGTTTTCCCTACAAAGACTGATTTTTCATATACTTCAGGGCAACTTTTTCGTTAAAAGTTAGAATATATATCAGTTTAAAAATATGACGCAATAATGGCCCTTCTTACTGCTATATCAAAGATTATAGATTGAAATTAATCTAACTTAAAAAAACAGAGGACAGAAGATAAAATCATAGAATATATTTATAAATAGAAAAAGGTGTAAAAGAAAAAAATATTTTTTCAACACTTTTTGCTTACCCCTACTTTAAGCCATTCTAAAGAAGTGCTTCTATCAGGCCTCTTTTGAGCTATCGGAGCGGAAGGCCTGCGAAATTTTCCCACTTCATATAAAAAAGAAAGTGTAATTGTATATGAGTGCGGCAGTACTACAAAATCCACAGGAAGGCCTGCTAGCAGCGATGTCATTGTCTACTGGGTTGTATGTTGCATACACATTGACGTTGACGTCGTTGGCTGTGTGGTACAATTAGCATCTTCATTGTTGATGAATTCTACCTCAAAAAAAACTAGTAAGGTATACCTTCGACTTGGCCGAAGTTAAAATACCCCCACGGCCGATTCTTAAGGGTAAAAGAATCTTAAATTTGAGAGCTTTTTGAATGAGATTTTAAAAGATTTTGTTATTTTAATGTGTCTAAAATACATACACAACAAATTATCTTCCTGCAGCTTAAATATAAGCCTTTTTATAAAGTTTTAAATTTTGGGGTTGTATGGGAGGTGGGCGAGTTAGTGGGTGAATGACGCCCATTTTTCTAAAACATCTTAGTTTTAACATAGAAAACACAAGTACCGAGTTTTAGTTTTATAATTTTAATATTAGCCTTTTTATAGAGTTTTTAATTTTGTGGTTGTATGGGAGGTGGGCGTGTTAGTGAGTGGATGACGCCCATTTTTCTAACACATCTTAGTTTTAACATAGAAAACACAAGTTCCGAGTTTTAGTTTTGTAACTTTAATGTTAGCCTCTGTATAGAGTTTTCAATTTTGGCGTTGTATGGGAGGTTGGCGTGGTTTTCATCCGATTTAGCCCATTCTAGAACCTGATCTTAGTTTTTAAAAAAAAACTCAAATATCAAATTTCATTACGGTAGCTTGAAAATTACGGCTGTAATCGTGTCCACAGACAGACGGACAGACGGACAGACAGACGGACATGGCTAAGTCAACTCAGGTGGTGATGCTGATCAAGAATATAAATACTTTTCTATACCTACCACGCCTCCTTTTGGGCGTTACACACGTCGTGACAAAATTAATATACCCCTTACGCAGTACGCGTGGGGGTAGAAGAAGTTACGAACGATTAAGTGAAATGTATATCAGAAAAAATTGAGATTACTAAAAGCATTTGGCCATTATAATTTTATTTTGGTGGAAACTTAATTTGTTTTTTAAAATTACAAAAAAAAATTCAATTTTTGAAATGTGAGCAAATTCGATTTTTTTTCAAAACGTAGGAAACTCTAGCATAAGAAACACTAACAATAATATTTTACATGAGTTATAAAGTTGTGGCAGTTTAATTTGTTTATTTAAGTTTATAATATGTTTTTTAAGAATTATATTTTGAGCTTTTAATGCCAAATAATTCATGAAGTAACAAGCTTTCTACAACAACAAAATTCTACGCAGAACAACCGAGCAGACTAGACCATGGTTTCGTCCACCAGAGACTACTGATGAGTCGGATGAGTCAAAAAAAATTCGTGTTATGAGAACCCCAATCTATTAGAAGAAATAGTGAGATGCTGTGTACAAAAACAGTTGCAAATTGTACAATTTTTTCTCATTTCGTTTTTGTACAGTTCTATTCATATAAGTCTTTAAATCCATTTTTGTATAGAAGAAATGTGTTTTTTTAAATAGATATAAAATGTTTCAAATTTCAGCTAGATGTAGTAAATAATTAAATAATATTAAAATTTTTACGTTTTTCTTTTGATTTAATAGGTATTCAATAGGTTTAAAACTTTCAAAACACATTAAATTTGTAGAGTAATGAATAAATAATTGTAGAATACAGCATAAAATAAAATCAACTTAATTAAAAATCAATCACTCTGTTTTTAAATCAGTCACAATTACTTTTTATCGTAAAAAAAAAATTTTTTTTGTTGACAAAGACATCCACAACAACACAATGCATTATAAAATCTCCGTCATTTTTGGCCATTTGTGTAATTTTCCGTTAATTAAATTTCCAATTAATTTCTTTGTGTAAATATGTGAGTGTTAAAATGAATGTGTGCCCTACGGCGCTATGCATCGAATCAATTTAATTTAATTCCAATCATTGACAACGATACCTCACACCGTAAATAAGCTTGCACAAAAAGTTGCATCAACCCATGATAGTTGTTGACCAGAAAAATGTTTCCAAGGGCTTTAGCATAACGATTATGAAAATAAAAAAAATCCACTTTGAAGGCTAGAAGATGTTTAATAAATAACAAATGTAAAAAATTTCACTAAGGGCAGATTATATGTTGAGATGTTTCTGTATATAAACAGTACTGAGACATCTATGTTGGAGCTATGTACTACAACCAGTGCTGTCACTTGAAAGTTTGAAATGTTGATAGATTGTGTCTAAAAAGAGTTGTATAATAATAAAATTTGTGGCAGATTTATCTCAATATTCATTTAATTTCATTGAAAAAAAAAAAAAATTCTCAACTTATTTTTCAAAATAACATAACATCCATTTCAGCATGAATACCTGCCCATTAATACAAGTACTTACTTACATGATAACCTGTGGTCGTGTTGCAGCCAACTTCATCAGCTCTCGCCTGGCGACTCTGCTTCGGGCGTGCCGTCTCCAATCAATCTCTTTCACCAAACGCGGTTAGAGCTTCCTCGGCCTTGTCAATCCATCCGAAGAGGAGGCATGGTCTTCCTCTTCGTTGTCGACTCTCGGCTTTCCCCTCAAACACCTTTTTCGATGGAGCTTCTCCATCCATACGAAATACATGATCCAGCCAATGTAGTTACTGAATTGTTATTCGCTGGACTAAGTCATTGTCGTCGTAGAGCTCGTACAGTTCGTGGTTCATTTGAGTGCGGTAGTCGTCGCTAACTCAAACAGGAGCAACGATTTTGCGAAGAACTTTCCTCTCGAACACCCCAAGAACGGCTCCATCTGTTTGCGATACCACCCGTGCCTCAGCGCCATAGAGAATCACAGGTATAACAAGCGTCTTTTAGAGTGGCAGATTTGTCGATCGAGAGAGGGCTCTAGAATCTAATTGCTTACTTAGCCCATGCCCATAGTAGCACCTGTTAGCAATTGTTATTCTTCGCTTTATCTCCAGGCTGACATTGTTGTTGCTGTTTACGGCGGTGCCAAGGTATATAAACTCCTTGACAACTTCAGAGTAATATTTGCCTGCTGTAACATGGGAGCCTAGATGCCGCGCTTCTCTATTTGCAGACAGCATATACTTTGTTTTGCCCTCGTTCACCGTCAAACCCACTTTGGCTGATTCCTTTTCGATAGCGGCGAAAGCAGCAGTTACATCTCTCTTGGTTCTACGGATAATATCGATATCATCAGCATACGCAAGGAGCTGGACACCTTTGCAGAAAATGGTACCATTTCGATGTACACCTGCCTTGCGTAGGATCCCCTCTATGATGAAATTAAAGAGATCGCATGATGACGGGTCACCGTATCTCGTACTTCATACGAGATTTGATGCACTCGAAGTGCATCAAGAGATGAAGAGAATCGCATGATAGCGGATCGCCTTGTCTGAAACCTCGTTCGGTATTAAAGGTTTCGGAGAGGTCATTTCCTACCTTGACGGAGCTGCATGTATTTCTCTACGTCATCTTGCAAAGCCTTATCAACTTTGCAGTTATTCCGAACTCAGACATTGTTGTGTGCAGGCAATTCTGAATCGGGCTATCGAACGCAGCTTTATAATCAACAAATAGATGGTAGGTCGATTTGATTTTCGTGGGTTTTGATCATGGGACAGCCAGGTGGCCTTTTGGATGTAGAGCTGTTCGAATCTGGTGCTAATAACTACCATGTTTCGCGCCGCGTCGAAGTGGATCAGTCTTAGACCGTTGTTCGAAGTGGTCTCGTGGAGACTGAACTGACCGGCAGTGGAGCCAAAGATGCCTTCTTTTCCAACCTTCGCGTTAAAATCGCCGAGAACTTTTTACACGTCATGGGCCGGGCAGCGATCAAACACGTCCTCTAGGCTGGCGTAGAAGGTGTTCTTGACAGCATCGTCATTTTCCTCCGACGCGTAATGTGCGCAAATAAGGTTTATGTAGAAGAATTTCGCCTTGATGCGGATTGTCGCCAGCCTTTCGTTCACAGGTGCGGACCGGGCAACAAAATGGCGTAGTTTCCGGCTTAGAACGAAGCCGCATAAGAATTCGCGCTTGGCAGCTGTAGTAGATATCGGATGGCGGTGATGTCAGCCTTTATTTTTTCGAGGGCTTCCGCCAGTTGGACAGCGACACCTTCCCTATAAAGGGTCCGGACATTCCAGGTGCATATCCGTACATCATCTGTTTTTCGTTTGCAGTGGTCGTTAACGTAGTAGGGGCTCATATCCGAGGCTTTTTAAGTTTTCAGTGAGAATTAATAATGTGGTTGTGACCCAAGCCCAACGCACATTCCATTTTTAAGGTCTTGAAGAGTCCCCTCAAGTTTATAGTCTAGAGGAGACATCGCCGCTTAAATCAGTCGTTAACTAAACGGGTGTTAGTTTGCCGTTTCCAGAAGACACCACTTGGAGGTTTTGAGTCGACTTGAGACGATTTCGACATGGATAATGCTGGCCACGCCAAGTTGAGGCAATCAGACAGATTGCCATGTAAAGATCGCCCCCTTGTCTCCCCTTGTTTTACTAGTTATGGATTAAAGTAAACCAAGTCGCTGTGCCAGCATTTTGAAATAGAGTGAGAGGAAAGATCGGTTAGACCGAAAAAACGATTTTTTACGAAAATATGTTGCTCTGAGTAAAAAACAATGTTTGGGGGAAATAAAGGAACCCAGTAGAATAATTGTCAAGCCCTCTATCTGAATTACTGACATAATTGCTTCAAAGCAACCACTCTACACATCTTATAATTACTCTATTTGCATTGATTCTGAAACTCCTTCTAAATTCAAAAATAGAAGTGAGACGAGAATGAGTCGTACGCCTTTTTTGCTAATCTACAAGCGATAGACAAAGAAACAGATCAACAAAATAATTTTCATTGAAAAAGTGTCATATTGAAAAATTATGATTGAGTACCATTGTCAAATTAATTTTGAATGCAGCGGTTGTTAATTTTATTGTTGAAGAAGAAATTAAAAAAAATATGTTGACTAAATAAATATAAAATTATAAGGGAAAGTGTTGTGCCCGATAATTCAGTATATCTATATCTATACTATTATATAAAATTGAAGTGGAAATATTAAGTGTAAAGTAGACTCAAAAACTAATGGACCGATTTTTATGAAAAAAAAATTTTAAATATCATATTTGTGCTACTGAATTACATAGGCAGACTTTCTTTAAGAAAATTTTACAATAAATATATTTAATCAGAGTGTTAAGTTTTTTAGAAAATACCAAGCAATTTGCTTTTCACGAGTTTGTGTTACGAGAGTTTCAACTTTATGTTGCTACCAACCTTTCTCTTTATGCTCAGCTCAGTGGTCGGCACCAGTGTGGCCACGACCTGAAAATAAAAGAAGCTAAATTGGCCAAAAAAAGAAGTCAAAAAAAGCTAAAAGTTTTGAAAAAAGAAGCTAAAAAAAAACCAGATTTTTCATACAACTTCAAGTTTTATTTTCGTTTTAACATAACATTCATTTTTAATATAGGTACATCAGTATCATAGGTACAAATTTGTAAAAAGCTAAAAATCATATGGTATATATTTATAAAGCAAATAATACCAGCTTTTTTAATTCAGAATGACTTACTTTTCATTAATTAAACTAACTTTTCATTGCATTAACTTTCATTTCATCATTTAAATATAAATGAAAATAATATGTATATTGAATTGATGTATATTGATGTATATGTATATTGAGTCCTATTAAGAATAATTTGTTCATGGGAATTGTAAAAGGGAGACAGCTGGATACAGACATCACATGTTATGTTAAAAGTTTTAACTTAAAACACTCATGAATATTCACGGCTGATGAACAAATTTGTTTAAAATTTTCCAAAATTTCTTGAACCTTAAAAATGGGAATCTCCTTTTTTCAATTCTCGGGAGAAATTTAAAATGAAATTGAAGGTTTGAAAAATTTATCACTGTCGGGCTAGGAACTTACATTATTTCAACATGGTTTATATCTCAGATATAATTATTCCCTCTTCATCAGATAAAAACTCAATTGTAGAGGACAGGCTTGACCATTTACGTGTCAATAGTTTTCGCCATTGAAGCTCAATCGAGGTAACTTCGTCTGTGGAATATTTGGACTTTTCATTTGCAAAATGAGAAAATATATTTGGCTTAACAACGTTATGAATATTTTCAATAGAAAAAAAAACGATCTAACATTTATATACTTACATGTGAAACGAGAGAGCTCTTAAGGGCCCAGCGTTGCTGCCAGATGCAAATTTTCATGACTACACACTAAAAAATTTGTATAGAATTTTTAAACCGATCAGTGTTCCAGGGAGTCCTACACCGTTCGGTGTTAAAAAAAACACCGTGTCAAAATGCTAGAATTTTATATCCGAAAGGGGACATTTTTTCACACCGATCAGTGTTAATAACTAAATATCCTAAGGATGTTTGTGTCAAACCCTGTCAGGTGTTTATTTAGAATACGCAAAATTATGATTTTTTTCAACACCGAAAGGTGTAATTTTTTACTATTCGGAAATATGTGTTTTTAGAATTTTAATATATTCATTCAAAATGCTAAAAATAATGTTATACCAAATATAATGGCATTCATGCTCGAAATTTGGATTGGATTTAATTCTATTTAAACCGTTTTTTTATTTTATTACTTTATGCCCCTATTATGATTTACAACCAAACTTAGTTGAGTTGACTCGGAGACAACTATCATTATTGTCATTTTATCATTAATATCATTCAATATCATTTTATTCACGGACAGGTTTTCCAGGGGTTGTGGGATGCATAGATGGAACCCATGTTCGAATAATTGCTCCAAAAAAAGAAGTTCAGCATCTTTACCTTAATCGGAAAGGATATTACAGCTTGAATGTGATGATTGTAAGTATGCATAATTAAATGTTGGTCTTAAAATAAATATATCATAAAACACTTCTTTTTCCAGGTGTGTGACTATAAAATGTGGATTCGCTGTGTTGATGCTCGATATCCAGGCTCCAATCACGATTCCCTGATTTGGAACATGAGCGACTACAAGCAATTCTTGCAAAATAACATTCAAGAAAACTCATGGATCTTAGGTACGTTGAGTTCATAACAACAATTTTTAAAATTAATTATATTTTTTAAAGGCGATGCTGGATACCCTTTAGAGCCTTATCTGATGACTCCTTTTCGAGCCACTAGCACTGATTCGCCAGAGTCTCGGTACAATCATATTCATGCGAAAGCCAGGAACGTGGTAGAAAGAACGATTGGTGTGCTCAAAAGCAAATTTAGATGTCTGCTTTCAAGTCGAGCGTTGCATTACACTCCAAAAAAGCAACGCAAATTGTAAATGTGTGTTGTGCTTTACACAACATTTGCCAACGTTTTAACGTCGAACCCGAAGATGAAGTACATTCTACTTTCACTGTCGAAGAAGACGTTCCAAATAATATTTCGAACAATAGCATTGAGCACGCCAGAGCTATAAGAAATGAAATCATGCTATCTTTATAACACACAACCGATAACTTTTTGTGGAATTAATAATATTACTTTTTGAAATTGAAATAAAAATAATGGAAATACAAAAATAATCGCACAAAATTTTATAAAAATGCCTTTATTTTATATAATAAACTAAAATTAAATATCACTTCATGTGTCTTAAATTTAAATGATTAATAATAATAGGTTAAAATAAAATATCACTTCATGTGTCTTAAATTTAATTGATTAATAATAATAGGTAAAAAAAAATATCACTTCATGTGCCTTAAATTAATTGATTAATAATAATATGTAAAAAAAAATATCACTTCATGTTAAAATAAAATATCACTTCATGTGTCTTAAATTTAATTGATTAATAATAATAGGTAAAAAAAAATGTCACTTCATGTGCCTTAAATTAATTGATTAATAATAATATGTAAAAAAAAATATCACTTCATGTGCCTTAAATTATAAAAACATAAATGTGCTTTAAACTTAAAAGAACAAAAAAAATATTAATATCAGTCCATGCGTATTAAAACTAAAACTTATATTCTATAGAAATAAAAAAATTAAGAAAACAAAAATTTGAAAAAAATAACTTATAATGAAAAAAAAAAAAAAAATTCACAAGCCACAAACTAAAACCCTATTTGCTAAACAAAAAGGCATTCGAACTGAAAAAGAAAATATGCTGCTCATGCTGGGTATCTAGCATTCAGCATTTCAAGTTTTTTGGTTTTGTATGCTATTTTTTATTCATGGAGCTCACTTGTAAGGGCCATTTGCTTTTCTAGCAACGCAGTATTTTTCTTTTGGAGTTCGTATGTCTTTTTGTTCAGCAAATAGTTTTTATAGTTGGTTTTTTCCAACACTTTCAGAGTCTGCAAAATTTCGCAGTGATTTTTTGTTTGCGTTTTTATAGCATTAAGGCGTTCCTCTTCAATGCTCTTTTTCTTTGTTCGTCTGCGGCTAAGATTTGGAGGAGATTGTGTTGGATGTTGAGTAGATGGGCCTGGATGTGTAGGAGATCGGCTAGGCTGTGGAGACCAACAAAGATCTGTCTGAGATTGGCTTGGAGGTTGGGCAGAGTCATTATGGAGTTGGCAGTTCAACAGGTTGCCATCATTTTCCACGTCAAAACTAGAAGGATTGGTGTACGATCTGCCGGATGGTGCAACTGAGTTTTGAAATTTCATCAAGTCTGCAACACTTTGTTCAAGTGGACTCAAACTTATTTCTTCTGATGGTCCTCCTCCTGTTGCGGAAATATTTTTTTTGTTGTTTACCAACTTCCTTTTCAAGTTGGCCTTATAGTGTATCCACACCTATTGCGAGAACAAAAATATTTTAGCAAAATATGATTTCATTTATTGCTCTTTATAAACAAACCCTTTGCCATTCTTGCGATGAGCGTGTTGGAGGACCAATGCTATTGAGCTCAACTGTAAACTGCTCCCAGAGCTCGTTGGCCAGCTGCTTGCTTGACCCAAAATGGCCTTTTCCCCTAGCCACATCTGGGTGCTTCTCTAGCAACGAAATCATTCTTTCGAATTGCTTCTGGTTAGTTTGTTTTCTAAAAGTTATTTGTTACAATAAAAATAGTGGTTTGTTAATAATTATTGCAACTTACAAGATATTCGCCATATTCGTGTTTAACACAACCTGAACACAACCTCAAAAATGCAGTTGTCTAATTTTGACATCTCATACAACTGCAAAAAAGTTGAGTTGTCACTCATAATACCAGTTTTACACTGGAAAGTTACATACACAACTGGAGAGACAACTTGACAGACAACTAACAGACAACTGACAGACTCAGTTGTAAATCATAATACCGATTTTTTAATTACAACTCAACTTTAACTTCAGTTGTAAATCATAATAGGGGCATTAATGTCAATTTTGGCCAGAACTGATTTCACGAACATGACTGATAATTCTGGACATTTATTTTCAGTCTTGTGAAATTTCAATTTTCAATTTGTTTGTCAATGCTAACGTGATTTCCATGTTGCTTTTCTTCTATGCCTTTCTTATTTTACACCGATCGGATAAGTTTGTCATATCACACCAGGTAAGCGGTGTAAATAAACTCCGTTCGGTGTAAAAAATGTAAATATTCGCTCACCGGTGTAAATTTATTTTGGAAATTTTTTAGTGTGTACTTATTTTTGCCTTACAGTGTTGCATTTAATAGGCAAATTTTTTAATTGTTAATAAATCTAAAAAAGGCTGTTTTCTTAGTAAAAAAAGGCTAAAAAATCACGAAGCTAAATCGTAAATTTTGAGGCTAAACCATAAATAAAAAGGCTAAATCTAGCCTCGAAAAGGCTAAAATGGCCACACTGGTCGGCACACATGAAGCACATGCTTTGCCAAAACTCTTAGGTATTTTCATGCTCTTTCACTCACTCGCCAAACAACTATTGCCGAAACAGCATTGTTTTGAAAGTTTTTTGATCTCGCTTAAAAAAGCTTGCTGAAAGTAGTCGGTGAATCCCCCATAAATGTATGCTGTTGTTGCTGCAGAATGATGAGCTGCAAACCAATGTGTGAATATTTGTTTCCAGGCATTCGAGGCATGCAACTTCTGCACATGTTTTATTGTAGTTTTCCAATTTTTAAATTTACACATGAGAAAGACAGATATTTTATATATTTCAAAAGTGGCATTCAGAAGTGTGATATCATATTTTTTTATAGATTAAAGATAAATTAAAAGTTTGAAAAATAAAGTGTTCGTATTTTGGCTGAAAATGATTTGCTTACACGACAAACTGCGATTGGAGTGAGGTATGCTTTTAACTATCGACCTCAAATTAATTATATAGGTGGGTTATTATTATTAGAAATGCAACGGATATCCGACATAAATTTACTATTCGGCCGGATACCGGCGAGTAACTTAGTATTTACACTCATATATTGTATTTCAGTAAAAATTATTTTAATATAGAATACACCAATAAATATCAATTAAACAGCCACGCTTGACATTTGAAAGGGCACATTTGACATGAATATTAATGCTTTTTAATAAATCAAACGACCATCATTATTCAAACAAAAATTCGATATATCTTTTATTCGTGTTTGTTAGATTAGAATAGAGTTAAACAAAATAATGTAACAAGAACAGCTCGATACTACTGATGTCGGAATGAAAATTAGTTTAATTCGATCCATTCAAATAAAAAATTGTTAACGTTACTGTTATTTCAGTTAGCGACGCCTAGCTAATCGAAGTTAAGCTTCAAACAAACATCTTTATCGAACTGTCAAATTGAGGGACAAATAATGCTAGCCTAAATGTTAAGAATACCAGTTGTCAGTAAGTTTTTAAGAGTCAGTTAACGAGAACCATGAGTGTCTTTAACGCGTTTGGGAATTACACTGCTGATGTTGATGCTCTACGGAAATGATAATATTAAAAGTGAAATCACTGATCACTTGGGTAACAATTAGACCTGTATTATAGTCGTTGCCAGAATAAATAATGTCTTTAGATTTTCATTCTTTATTGGTCAACCAACTTGATGCCTTATTTTTCTGCGGCTTATAAAAGTCTCTTTCCTGATGTTTGATACCACTTTTTAATTATATTCAAAAGCACTACGATTGTCTTCTGTTTTGTAATTTCGAACATTTCTGTTAAAAACCAATATATTGAAAATTTACATTTTTAAATGAATTGGTAACATCGGGTACAATAGACCTTTGTCAAAAGAGCCCCATTCAAAAATGTCAACTGTTTCCCATAAGCCCTCAGCTATTTTAGTTTTTTTTTATTAAGTTTTATTAAAATTCATTCATATTTTCAAAAACATAAATAATTCTTTAAACCTTTTTCAAAACATCTTTGATACATCTGTTATAACTCGATCAGAAAGTCCATACGATTCAATACCGGAAAATAACAGTTACGCGTGCAAAAAACAAAAACACAAGTGTCAAACTTCGTGACAATTACTGAAACACATAGATTAAAAATTCATAAAATAAAATATTAAAAAAAAGTAAATTTTGCCCCAAAGTCAAAGGTTTACCCCAGTTTACCCTAGTAATTATTGCAGTTTTTATATTCATGTGTAAAAGTTTTAACAGATTCACAAAGTATCTTCCTAAAATCATGAATAACATTCTAAGATATTTACTTTAATGATAATTAAAAGACAAATTAAAAATAAAACCATTAACAAATTATCTTCGACTTGCCCGAAGTCAAAATACTCCGGTTGAAATTTATTCGAATTTATTTAGGTTATATTAATTTCATATTTCAAACTCAGAGTACGTTTCATATATCAAGAAAACAAGACTTATGTATGAACTTTAAATTCAACACATTAATTTTTGTGTAAATAATTAAGGTTTTTATATTTTGGTGACGTCACGTTCGTTGGGAAGTAGAGGGCCGGCATCGAACGAAATCACAACGATTCCAAGGATACCAATGATCCCAACGGACTTACCGTTTACCTTTAAACGTGTATAATTTCCAGTGCTTTGCCATTACAATCAATAAGTCCCAAGGGCAAACTTTAAATGTTGTCGGCATAGACCTTCGTACTGAGGTGTTTACCCATGGTCAACTATATGTGGCGCTCTCCCGAGTCGGTACAGCAGAAAATCAAACTTTTCTTATTCCTGGTAGTGCCAATGAATCAAAAAACGTTGTTTTAACTAAAATATTCAATAACAAAAATGAAAATATCTTCACTTTATTATTATTGTACTATTTTTTAATTTGCTTCCAAACACAAATAACATGCAAATATTTTAAAGTTTTTTATTATTAAAATTGTCTTACGACTTTAACAAAGGTATTATTGATAAAGAGAGAATGTCGTGGCGAGGTCTCAGACCACTCTGGCCTGCTAGTATGTAATAAAATATAAGTTTTAAATACAATTGGATTGATTGCAACAGATGGTTTAGAATGCTTTGGATGCTGTATAAGATACTTAATCCTACATTGTTTACTATATTTTTTTACAATTCTTTTCCTTAGAATTTTTTTTTTACAATTCCTTTATTTTTATCAAAGTTTCTTTTCTATATTGTTGTTTATAGCTTTATTGCTTATAACTATTAGTACCTGGGCGACCGAGCTCCGCTCAGATTCCTACCGTATATTCAAATGTTTTACGGTTTTCAATGTATCGAAAATGCCAAATTTATCTTAGAAACAACATATAAGATCATATTTTTCAATAAACTTGAAATGCAAATGAAGATAGCAAATTTTGATCAAAATGAAGTCATTTTCGGTTTGTATGGAGTCGCTTTAACAAATTTTAGTAAGTTCATACCTACAGCCTTTAATACTCATCGTTCAAGCATAATATACCTATATACGAATATAAAAATCGAATATCTAATATTGGATTTTGTTACTATTATATTAAAGTCACAAAATAGCAAATCTTAGAAGAAAAATCTAGATTTTTATATAAGAAAATCAATTATTAGCTGCTTGCATGTTGTGTCTGCTGCTTTCTTTGTTTTTGTTGTGTTGTTTTTGCTTGTGTTGGTTTTTCGTTTCATTGATTTTCGTTGTTTTCAGTACTAAAGTACTGAATTTGGTACTTTTCGCTTTTCAAAAGTACCACAGTACCCACGCGATAATTTCAGTACTTTTTACAAACATTGTTTAAAAAAATGTTTACTTCACGGAGAAAATTACTTACGCGTGATTCATGCAAGTCGACTCATACATATAGAAGAAGCTCCTTTTTTTCAATTTTAATACTTAAATTGTGGCTTTAACTAACGTGTGATGGATGGCATTCTTATACATGCATCATTCTTGAATAGCCTCGCACATTCAGTTATGCATGCCACATGGTTACTGTATGCACACACCACATTCAAAAATTCATGTGTTAAGGTCTTTTTGCTCATGAATTGTGAGAACTATTTCGAAAGGTATATTTTTGTGAATAAGGTCACAATTCCAAAACAACTATTGTATGACTCATGTCTTAAATTATTTCAATTATTCTGTTTATGATTCTATAGTGAAATAATAGCATAGAAATCCATTGACTGCGTCGAGCGTGTTGAACGTCGAGTTCGAGTTTTTTATAAGAACTTACGCGTGTTCGAAACCTGGTGAAACAAAATTTTTTTTCTAATTTTTCGATATTAAAAATGACAATGAATAAATTTAGCAAATCAACTATCTTGCTGAAGTTGTTCATTAAGGAAAAAACTAAAAAAATAATGTATTTTCCCAAACTGTCTGACGCTTTTTGAGATGAGCAGTTCTTAAATTTGTTTTCGTATAATTTAATTATCCTTCAGAATTTACATAATAACAGAACAACAACAAATCATGCGAAAATATGTCATATAATGAATTGTGTTTTAAGCATAGAACAGGCATGCGCAAAAGGCCGCCCATGGGCGGATAGCTTTCACATGCAAACGACAGCTTTCAGTCAAAAAAGCTTTGCAGTCGAGACTCGCACTGTTACACTAAATATTTATTCACATCAGTGCTGCCGTTTTACAATTTTGAATAGTAGTAAATTTCTAGTTTTTGGGGAGTATTTTGTTAGTTTTAGGAGTACTTTAGTTCTTGGAAATAATGACAAAAAATAACTTTAGCAAAACAAACTTATAATTATATATAAAATGTTATTATTTTCTCCTTTTTATTAATTTACCTTGTTTTTCATTTCATAACAAAGTTTTTTCATTAAAATAGCTATAATTTTTGACATGATGGCAATATCACATAGCTTCATTCGTAATAGTTGAAGCATATTAAGCATACATTTTTATTGGTTTATCCAAGTTATAATTTTTCCCATCCGGTTCAAAATTACACTCGAAAAACGAAACCCGTCCCAACGTTTACGATATTTCCTTATTAAATTAAGCCCTGAAAATGTAATTTCTGCGTTGCATTGCCATGTGGAAACGGCAATATTGTGCTTAGTAATTGAAAGGCTTATTGCATAAACATGATAAGCCAAAAAAAAAATTTTGAAATAATCACCTTTGATTCATTTACTCGTTGCATGTTGTGGTACCTTTAATACATGTAAAGGGTGTCTCAGTAAGAGTGCACTTTCTAAATTTAGTGTTATTTTTATTTTGTGCAACTCTGAGATTTCGCAGTTGGAACATATATTTATTCCGATTATTAAAAATGGAGCGCTTTACGAAAGAACAATGCGTTATAATTGTGGAAAGTTAATTGTGAAAGACCGCTCGCAAACTTCGAACCATTTTCAGTAGAGAAAGTGCACCTATGTGTCAACCATTCGAAGAGTGGTCAAAAAATTTGAAGAAACTGTGTCGGCTATGGACAGTAAGACTACTGTGCGTCAACGTACTGGTTGGTCTCTTGAAAAAATTGCTACTGTAAGCGAGAGTGTCGCCGAAATTCCGACAACATCAATTCGGCATCGTTTTCAACAACTTCAAATTTCATTCGTTACAGAAACATGATAACAGAGTTCTTGTGGCCTCAACTGGAAGGCATGGATCTGGACGACATGTTGTTTCAGCAAGATGCCGCCACCTGCCACACCACGGATTAATTGCATTTATATCAAACAATGGATTTATTGCAGGAACGATTTCCATAACAAATTAAATCAATAAATGCTGATGTCAACTGGCCACCACGATCATGCGATTTAACGCCGTGCGATTTTTCTTTGGGTTTTCTGAAATCACAGGATTATGTGAATAAACCAGAAACAATTCCTGAGCTCAAATCCGAGATCCGACACGTCATCGGTGAGATACAGCCACATCTCTGTGAAAATGTCATCGAAAATTTCAAGAAAAGTGTAATGGTCTGTCATCAGGGCCATTTGTCGGGTATTTTATTCCATACATAATCGGAACATGTCTTTTTTACAATTCAATAAAAAAATCACGACTCTCTCAAAAAATACGCATCTTTAATTTGAAATAAGAAAGTGCACTCTTACTGAGACACCCTTTACACGTTGATTATCTAACATGTGAAAAAGTTAATGAATAAAAGTGGAAAGCATAAATTTTTTTAAAGTATATATGTACAACTTTTGCTGTTTTACGATTTCTTGGACTTTGTTTTGGTATAACAAAATGTTTGTAATTAATCGTTTACTATCTTTTGTTGTTGCTTAATCTAACGATATATAATCTTCAATACTAAACTGCAGAAACTGAAATTTCGTTAAATTTAAATAAATGAGCATAACTTCGATAAATGGAAAGATATCGCCGAATGGAGTTAGATTCACATAACGTATGTTATTAACTAGAAGTTTGCTTACTTATTTTCCAAATTCGCGAATTTTTTTCCATTTGGCCGCCTCGTTACACTGTGCGGCATAATGAAAGACAAGGTGAACAAGAAAATTAACGAATAAAATGAACGAAAAAAGGAAGCTTTCAGAAAAAATTATTTTTACATTAATGGCGAGAACAAATTAGGCCGTTTTGAGCTATTAATAAATAGTAGTACTTTTTGTGTTTGGGGAGTATAGTAGTACTCAAGAGTCAATAGGAGTAAAATACTCCGATAGTAGTACTTTCGGCAGCGCTGATTCACATTCGTGCTATCACAGCACACGATCAGTCGCTGTGCGAACTTCATGCTGTAAGGTTGCGGTCGCTTGCTCCTGCGTAGCCTTATTAAAATCGACAAACTACCATTCATACGAATGAATATGCGTTTGTTTATTGTATTTGTTTGTCTGTAATAATTTTTTGTTTTTTAATAATAGGGATTTAATTAATTCGTAGAATTTTACTTAATTTTTAAACGAAGCTTGTAGTATTGAATATGTCAACGCAGTAGCAAGCGACCGCAACCTTTAATCATGAAGTTCAAACAGCGACTGAACATATGTTGTAATTGTAACAATGAACTAACTCGTGCTTTTCGTTCAGTGTTAACTTGAAAAACAAAAGCTTTGCAATACAAACACAAAACTTTGTATGTATTAGTTTGCGCACCCCTGGCATAGAACAATCAGTGTTGCCGTTTTGGCTATTTATAGCCAAAAGTGGCTATTTTTTTTGCTCGTATTGAGTTTTGGCTATTTGGCGATTTTATTTTTCATTTGGTTATTTTTTTTTAACTCGGCTATGTTTTTGCATTCCGGCGAAAATTAATTTTTTATTTCACATATAAATTTTTCAATTGCCAGAGAACCCCCAACGAATTGCTGGGAAGATCAAGCAATTGCCTTCTATTGTAATCTGCTTAGGCCGATTCGCCGGGAAGATTCGCCAATGAACCGCCTAGAGGAGTAACAAGAAATTGGCCGAAAAGGGTGTCAAACGAAGTCCATTTAAGAGTCCTCAGCAATTTATTCCAAAGCATCGTTATTTTGTCCGATTTCAATGAATTTTTTGTGAATTTGTTTTTATTTCTCTTCGATATAATGTGACGTTGCTTCAAAACTATACTAGTTCAACTTTATTATTGATTTTACGATTTTTCAGAGCCTGCTTCATATTTCCATGATAGATGTTGAACATTTTTCAAAAATCCATCTTCCAACAATCGCTGAAATTAGTAAAGGAAGATTTTGAAAATTTTCGTGACTAGCGCATTCATTACTTTAGCATTTGAAAAGCGATGCATTTTCCCAAAAAACACTTGGGCGAATTACTGGTGCATCGCAAAATCCACGTCTCTGCCAATTGTCTTCCAAATGTTTGCAGGGAAATAATTTAAAATATTCACGTGAGGGTGAATTCTCTCTTCATTTGAACACGACCTGCCAGTGATGCTAATCGTGCAGCCGAGCACAAGAATATCCAATAATTTGACATCTATAATCATCTGCCCAGTGGCGTACCGAGAGGCTAAGCCGCCCGGTGCGGATTCCAAATTTGCCGCCCCTCTCATATGCAATAAAAAAAAAATCTTTGATATTTATATAGGGTTTTGTATGCATAGTTTTCACTTTAGAATTTGGTCTTTCATTGTTCTCAATTATATAAAAAAAATTCTAATATACATATCATCAACCTATTTCTAATACGACGCAAGTTTGGAAAAAATGGAGCAAAACGCGCGCATGAGTCTATTTTTGCTCTCATTTCTTCCGTGGTTTTGTTGTTCTATCTATGTTTAAAAATCTAGAGCAAAAAGTCTACGAGAAACTTCAATCCATTTTTGCCTATCTCATTTCTAAACACTAATATTAAAAAAAAAAATACAACAAGTAACTTGAAATGCCTTGATTAGATTAAAATGGGTTACAACAAAACCAAGTTACTTCAGTACTTTTCAGCACATTACTTAAACGAAGTTAAATTTTATGCGAAAAAATTCACTTCAAAATACCGCAATCGAAAAATTATTTCAAAAATTTATTGAACATTTTTTCTTAGTCACATCTTCTTCTTCAAACGTATCGAATATAATCAAAAACAGCGTACAATGTCGTCACTTGAAAAAAATTTCGATTTAATTGAAAATTTGAAAGTCATAATCTATCAAAAATTATATGATAAGTTCCTTGAATTTTTTTTTGGAAATTATTACAAAAATATAAGTATACTCTCCAGTGATTTTTGCAATAATAACGGAGAAAGTAAACTTGATTTTAGTCCTGCATCGTCGTACTATGATCCTGATTTTGATCCACAAATGAAAAAAGGTGACGAAGAAGAGCTCATGGACAATCATTTCATGGATACTCGATCTGAAGATTCTCAAACAATCTTTTCCAATCGTACTACAAAGGATTCTCAAACATTCGTTTTCAATCGTGCTACAAAGAAAAGATTATTGCATCCAGCATACAGCAATTGCCGAAAAAAATGAAATGCAAAATTTTCGAAAAGGATTATTGTAATTTTTTATAAAACTTCCATCGAAACCGATGCAAAATTTTTTTGAATGCACATTAGTTCATCAAAAAGATCTTCTGAAATTTTCAAATATGTACAATTAAAGGAAATCGTGAAAAACCCATCTAAAAAGAAGTATATTATAGATAAATTAATTCCTTTAATACATGATAACACAAAAATTAATTTTTGGGAAGATTTTAAGGAATGTGCAGATTCTAAGGATCTTTCTATTGGTTTTACAAGCCATGAGTAAATACCAACATTCATGAATTTATTTATATGTTCCATTAATTTTGTTAAAAATAGTATCAAAAGATTTTTTATTGAGTTTAATGAATAGATTTATATATAATTTACTTAATAAGATACTTGTGTAGATACTTAATTATAATAATAAAAAAAAAAAAAAAAAAAAAAAAAACAAATTGGCCATTTCAGCCCTTGAAAGGACTTTGACCGAGCTTCTTAGGATCGATTGTGTTGTGTGTGTTATTAAATTTATGCACACAATTGACCGAGAACTGGACCTACATGTTTTATGCTGACTCCGAACGGCTCATGTTCTCAAGAAGCTTTACATGGCATTATTTACTCTCTGAGGTTTGCCATTGTCTGCAGAGAGGTGGTGACCGATCAGAAAAATTTTGTATTGAAAAACTTTTCGCCACGGCTGGGGATCGAACCCGGGCTCCGAGCATGCTAAGCCACACACTTAACCTGCATGCCACGGTCACCAACCAATAATAATAAGATACTTAATTAAAATTGTAACAAATGTTCAACTTATTTTCTAAACAATTGTGTTTTAATCTTATTCTATTAAACGAGCAATATTTGTATATATATTTGCAATTGCGTTCTCGAAAACGGCACTAACGATTTCGATGAAATTTACAATATAGATGAAGAGGGGGCTGAAAAATCGATCCAGCTAGGTTTCATCTCTGGGAAAAGCTGTTTTTCCGAGTTTTCACGCATTTAATAAATAAGTTAATTTTTCTGCCGAATATGTTATGTTAAGTTTGCTTATTTTGTTGTATCGGTGATAGCTCAGAGAGTAGAGCTTCTCTCCAATAATTTCAATGTAGTGAGTTCGAATCCCGCCGTGCTCAATAAGTTCTTATTTTTTAAACTTCACCAAACAGTGATTTGGTGAATTTGTTATATTTTTCATTTATTTTTTTTTATAGAAACGTTTTTAGTACAGTTGTACCAATTTTGTTGGTACAGTTGATGTACCAATTTTTGATATAAAAAGCAATCTTATAAATAGAGTAATTTACACTTAATCTTAAACAAATTTTAAAAAGAAAAATTACTCAAAACTTAAATTAATTACTTTCACATTAAAATTTTGAAAATATTTTTGTAAGAGTTTCCTATGCTAGAGTTTCCTACGTTTTGAAAAAAAAAATCTAACTTGCTCACATCTCAAAAAGTGCACTTTATTTTTGTAATTTTAAGAAACAAATTAAGTTTCCACCAAAATAAAATATAATGGCCAAATGTTATGCTTTTCGTAATTTCAATTTTTTCTAATATACATTTCACTTAATCGTTCATAACTTCTATACCGTTTGAGATATTGTTATAAAATCTGGAGCAAAAATGTTTTTCTTATTAGGTCAAATAATTATTTTGTATATAATAAAGGAATCTTGGACCATAAAACTGTAAAAAGCTTGAACAAAATTTTTAGTTCCTTCTTTTTTATTTGCAGTAAGTTTACAAAATTTTAAATGCCTTATAAAAATTCGAAATAAATTAAGATCAAACTTACTCTAAGAATTTTTTAATCGGTCTTAAAACAAAACAGTTTTAACATTTTTCAATCGGCCGTCTGGGGAGGATGAAGTGACAAATTCACATTTTGTAAATATCTTAAGGTGTGAACAGACCACATAGTACAACAACTTTACGGTTAAAAATCTTAGAGTAATTTTTAAACAATACATTGAACTAATACATATGTTAATCCTTTTTTTTAGAATTGATACGATTAAAAATACTAGACATATTTTTAGTCAAAGCTGTACGTAATTTTAATAAATTGGGAATATAATTTCAATTATAGTGCCTCAGGTTAAAATTCGAATACAAAATAACTGAAAGGGTAATAAAAACTGTATTTTGCTTACATTTTGTTCATGCTATCGCAAGCAACAGGATGTGACAAAAATAAAAATATTGCACTATGCAATTGTTACATTAAATAATTAATAAAATAAGATTATAATAATAAAAAATTAAAAAAAAATATACTTTTCATCCAGGCTGAGGATCGAAACAGGCTTATTTGATTCTTAACGTCTTCACGACAACAGCTTATCCGACTGAGCCACGACTCTGTTGGTTTTCATTTAAACCCAATAACAACCGGTTGCTGTTTTAGATGCAAAGATCATATTAAGTGAATAGAAAACGACATCTATTGGGTAATAGCATACAACGAAAAATAATGCCAATAGTTTTTTTCATAAGTGTTAAATCTAATCGGAACACCCTCTTAACTTAGAACACCCTCTTAACGTGGAGTAGAGCACCAATGCTGCGAATCAGTTCGTTCAAAACAAAACCAACACAAGCAAAAACAAAAACAAAGAAAGTAGCAGACACAACATGCAAGCAGCTACCCAATCAGCCAAACAAGCTTGGAATAAGCTTTAAACAAGCTTACACACGTAAGCCTCAAGCTTGGATAACGCTTTCATTTAGTATTGTAGAACGCTTACATGTAATTGTAGGAAAAACGAAAGTGAACGCTTGGAATAATATTCCTTACTTCAAGCTTAATCCAAGTGTTGTTTTTACAATTGGATATAAGCGTTTTAATAAGCTTTTTCCAAGTGTGCTACATTCAACAAATCAATTAGCACTCGCGAAAAATTTTTATTCCGTGGCTCAGTTGGTAAGCCACTGGTTATTTGATTTGTTGTGATTTGGACATCCAAGGTTCAAATTTCCAACCGGAACATTTTTATTTTTATATATTTTTTATTTTCGTTTGTTAAAATTGAAGCATATATTTATATGAAAAATTGCATGCCTTCAAAAATTTTTGTGTTTGCTACCCCAGGGATCGAACGCGCGAACCACCGCATATGAGTCGGACACTCTAACAGCTTGCCGTTAGCCTTATGGCTGCTGAGCGAACAAAATGAAAATCTATGTATATATGAGAGCATCATAACTTTGAACAGTTGTGAAACTATTACCGTTGTCAGCGTTATCTAAGTATGATTGCAAAACACTTACTTAATGCAAGCCTTTCCAAGTATTATTGTACATCACTTGCTTTTGGTGTTTTACGCAATAGTTATACAAAGCAACTTGGAAATTTATTACCCGGGCAAATGTTTTTCAAGAGTGCTTGGATAAGGCTTGCTTTTTGTATTGCATGTAAGCTTAATCCAAGCACTATTTCTAAATGGTTGATTGGGTAATGATTGATTTTCTTATATAAAAATCTAGATTATTCTTCTAAGCTTTAATATAAAAGTAACAAAATCCAAAATTAGATATTCGTTTAGCGCAGGATATATATGATACTTTAGTGTAAATATTATGTTTGAACGATGAATATTATAGGCTGTAGGTATGACCTTAAAACAATTTGTTAAAACGACTGCATACAAACCGCGCTGTAAGACGTAATTCTACGTAAAAAAAAACCGAAAATGCATTTTTTGAGCAAAAAAATTCCAAAAGTATTTTATTTTTTATTAATAATCGCTTTTCAATTGCTTTATAACGATACTTCATTTACAAAAATAGGGGTAACAAATGACAGAGGTATGATTTATTGAAAATGACTCCATTTTCAAGACTTTTACTTTGATCAAAAATTGCTATCTCCATAACTTTGGAAAAAATTGCGACATAAAAAAATAACTTCTATTCTTGTAAGTGGAAAAGGAGCATGAGGATAATTTTGGGAAAAAGAAAATTATTTAGGCTTGGAATGGCCGGCATAAGTTAATAATTAAACCAAATATAAAAAAAATATAAAACCAAAACAAATTTCGTTTAGTTGAAAAACGAAGTTATCATAAAATAAAAATGCATTTAAAGTTAATTGAAAAATATGATCTTATATGTTGTTTCTAACATAAAGTTTGCATTTTCGATACATTAAAAACCGTAAAACATTTGAATATACGGCAGGAATCTGAGCGGAGCTCGGTCGCCCAGGTACTATAATAATAAGGTAGGTTCATATTAATATGGCTGCTCAAAAGTCTAATTTTACACAAACAATGCTGTGAGTGCTATAAACGTCAAACAAAAAGGCAACAACACCAATTAGAACAACTCAAATTCGAACAGCTGTTTTTGACATCTAGCTATTACACCTACCTTATTATTCTATCATGAAAAACAGTAGAAAAACACTGCTTGAACAAGTGAAAAGCTTCTCGGTAATTCCTTTTTGGTTTAACTGCAGTTGAGCTTATTAGCTTTTCAAAGTTAGTTGTCTGCATAAACCACAGAGACTACTGATGAGTCGGAGTAGCGTCCGACGAAACCATGGTCTAGTCTGCTCGGTTTGTTCTGCAAAGAACATTTTTGTTGTAGCAACCTGTTTGGCTTCAATAAATTATTTGGTCAAGCTCTAAAAATAATTCTTAAAAAATATGTTTTTTAAGAATTATAAACTAAAAATAAGCTATTAAACTGCCACAATTTTATAAGTCATTTAAACAGTTAAAGATTCCAAATAATATAACACACTTACTATTTTTATACCACCTCGTTCACTACGTAAGGGGTAAATAGTAGATAAATTTTGTCACGATGTGTTAAACGCCCATGAGGAGACATCTCAGGTAAGAAAAGTATTTATTAAAAGTATTGATTAAAAATCAGCATAACCACCACAGTCGATTAAGCCATGTCCATCTGTTTGTCTATCTGTCTGTCGAAACGATTACAGCTGTAATTTTAAAAATATCGCAATAAAATTCGACATTTAGCTCTAATCTAATAAATAAAGATTAAGTTCGAAATTAAATTCTACAAAAATAATTCGAATGTCTTGAAATTGTGCACAAAAGCTGTGATCTTAAATATATACTGAGTTGGAAAAATTGGATGAAAACTACGTCTATCCCATTGTTGCCAGAGAGTCGAACTGAAATTTACTACTATTTGGGAATAAATATACCACTTTTGGAGAAAATGTAAAAACAAAATATTAAATTATTAAACGATTATCAGGCGTCTAATTGACTTCAATACTTTAACAATAAAACGTTTCTTTGCAAGACATGTAAAATCTTTTTTGTTCCAACAAATTGTTCCGCTGCTGTTCAGCAGCACTAACATTCGTTATATAAGGTGCGATTTTTCGATCATAATCAAAAAGCCCAAAAATGCAAATATTGTTTTTTGATTAAACAGCACAACCCCTAAGATTTTATTCCGCTCTCTTTCTTCTGCGTGGTAGTGATCAGTGCTGTCACTTTACCACAATTGTGGTAGATCTACCACTTTTTTCGACTTTTTTGACTTCTACCACTTTTACCACCCACTATTTACCTTTTCCCAAAATCTACCACTATTTTCTTTCTGTCATAATTTCCATCATCAACCTTTTTTTAAATAATAGGTGTATTAACGTACTTTTTGGACTACAAATGGTAAAACTGTCAAAAGTCTGAGAGTAAGAAAAAATCTCTCGAAAATAGAGAAAAACACAAAAAAGTACGGGAATGCTTCTCGGACTAAAATTGTAAAAACTGCCAAATAAGATTGTTTGTCCGGCGTTGGCTTGATGTGGAGCATAGGTATTGTAGACGAAATGCCTTAGATTTTTAATAATATTGAAATGAATTCTCAAGTTAAGCATTTATGTAAGTTCCTACACATTTCCCCATGTTTCTAGTTTCTATATTATTAGTTTATATAAGAAGTTTTGATGTGTCGAAATTTCTTTGCTTACTTGTAAACAGCTGATTTTAAGCTTTTTGACACTTTTACCATTTTTACCCGAAGAAATTTCTCGGACTAAGACCTGCAACTTTTGACAAGGAGGGGAAATTTTTTACTCTCTCGATTGCACTCTCATTTACCATTTTTTCGAGTACGGGAACGCTTTTCGGACTAAAACCTGTAAAATTGGTAAATTGGACTAAAACTTTTGAGTACGGGAACACACCTAATAATTGCTGTAATTTGTTTCTATAATTTAATTTTAAGAATATTTAACGGGACAGGAAATGGAATTTTTTTTTAATGTGTGATTAGATTTGAATTGTATTACATTGGAAACGAATCATAAAATTCGTGAAAAAAAAAATAAAAATTCGTTTTTCAGATTTTTTTTAACTATCCCGCAATTTTTTTTAATTTCGCAGGACTCGAAAAGCTAAGTTATAGCTCTATAAAAATTTTTAAATTCAATATAACACCTTAGCTAATAATTTTTTGGTGCGCATGAAATCTTTGCTTGAAAATTGCTGATTTTCTGGTTCGCAAGCAGCTCCTAACTTCGCTCTGGGCTTGCTCGTGGTTCGATTTGTATTTTTCAGATCATGATTGGCAGTGGTACTAACGGAAATTGAAAAACCGGATGGGCCACGAGCGTCTAAAATTTATACAAATATCTTCAAGTTAGATCCAAATAAGTTAAATTGGCAACAACTCAAAAATTCAAATAAATCTAAATTTGTAACTAAGAGTGATTCAAAATATAGAAGAATGCTTGTTAGTTCGTTAGAGAGGGTATTGTGCTGCTGATAACTTTCAATATATAAAAATAATTATTTTCGCAAAATTTACAATTTTAGTCAAAAATTACGGTTCTTACCTCTGCCCAAAAGATAGATGCAATAACAAAAAAGAGTTCTGCTACAGCTTTTTCGAGCTTCCTCAGCATTAACTCATTTAAAGCCACAATCCAAAGCATCAAAAATTTTGAATGATAAAGATTCCAGTGGCTCAAAACAAAGTTAATGTGAAAAAAATTTACCCACCAAAGTTTGGGTTGGGCTCAGGGACAACACAGGACGTAACTACTAACCATGCGCACATAGATCTAATAACAGAAAAGCTTTTAATATACTTTTGAGTTGATCTTTTGACAAGTTAAAATCAAAAACGCTACAGTTGTTAACAAAGGTACACATGTGGTTTAAAGGAGCAGTTAACATGTAGTTCGTTCTACTAAAAGGTAAATTAATAAAAGTGTTAGCGTTTCTACTGCTTCTACGGTTAGAGTTAAAATTAATGAAAGAAAGAATTTCCGCAGAATCGAAAACACCGGTCATGAGTTGGTGTAAATATACGATATCTGCGTATCTCCTTCGCTCACTTAGTGACTGCATTCTGAATAGTTTTAAACGATCCTCATAACGAGGAAGTTTGAAATATCAGTTCCACTTAAGCCCCTTAGAGCAAACCGAACAAAACGTTTTTGGATCCTCTCTATTCGTTCAACATGCACATTATAACTTGGGGACCAGACTTGACTTGCGTACTCCAAGTGAGGACGCACAATTGCATAATATAAAGTTGTAGTTGTAATTATGCTATTGAATGCTTTGGTCCAGAGTTTTATAAATTCAAGCATTGAAGACGCTTTTTTACATATATTATCAATATGAATGTTGAACGATAACCTCTACACGACTTAAAGCAGTATCTTTTATATTGTAATCAAATAATAAATTATTCCTTTTTCACGAAAAGGTCATAGTTTGGCATTTATTAGGATTAAGAAACATATTTTTTTTAGAACACCAAACTTCAAAGGATTTCAAATCAGCCTGGAGTAGGTTGGAATCATCTTTTGTATTTATTTTTCTGTTTATTTTCATATTGTCTGCATAAATCAGCAGACGAGAGTTTTCAATGACGTGTGTGACGTTACTAATTGCTAAAATAAACAGAAGTAGACCAAGGTGGCTACCTTGAGGAACACCTGATTCAGCAATAAATTCTGAAGACAACACTCCTCGGAATCGTATTTGATAAGATTGCTCAGTCAAATACGATTTTATCCAGCATACAAAATAATGTGGAAATCCCATTAACTTTAGTTTGAATAAGATTAAATCATGAGGTAATTTATCAAATGCTTTACTAAAGTGTAAATACAGTGTAAATACAGTCGACTTGGTTACCAGATTCCATTGAATTTAAGCAGAATGTTGTAAAATCGAGAAGATTAGACACAGTGACTCTTCCATTAACAAAACCATGCGGACGAGTTGTTATGACTTCTCCACAATGAATTTTAACACGATCGTACACAATTCGCTCAAAAAGTTTGGGAATTGATGAAAGCTTAGTGATGGGCCTATAATTATTAACATCATTCCTGCAACCTTTTTTATATATAGCACTTATAAATGATTTTTTCCAAAAAACTGGAAAATAACTTTCTGTAATTGATTTATTAAATAATAAAGAAAGTAGTTGACACAAAACGGCTCCGCATTCTCATCGATTGTCCCAATATACTTTAAAATATCCTCAGAGGTAAAGGATATAGATTACAAAGAGACCCTGGGTGAAGAGTTCATGTAGTCAAAATACACGGAGAGAATTGTGAGCAGAAATTATGCGCTATGGGCACAACTTATGCAAAAATTGTTCACGAAAAATGACCAAGAACAGTTGTTCATAATCTATGCACACTTGTTCATCACTTAAGTTCAGCACTATGAGCATGTTTTATGAACAACTGGGCATAGATTATGAACAATATTTTCATAGATTCTGAACAACTGGGAAAAGACTATGAACAACTAGGCATATTTTATGAACAACTGGACATAGTTTATGAACAACTATGCATAGGTTATAAACAACTATGCATTGGTTATGAACAACTGGGCATAGGTTATGAACAACATTATCATAGATTGTGAACGAATAGGAAAAAATATTTACACCTCCTGCTAATATTAAAGAAACAAAATTTCATATTATTTTCAAATGTCTTTATTTCAAAGTACAATTACTTAATAACTAATATTATATATATACATATTAAAATTCAATAAATCATATACTTCAGTATTAACATGCTTATTTTATATAATTTATAAAGTCATTGATTTTTTTACATTTCTATATAAAAAACATTTAGAACAAAGTTCCAGAAAATTGTGTTTTCAAACGGGTAATCTAGGTTGAAGACGAAAAAGCACTTGAAACTAGAAATCAAAAGCATTAAAAGCGTCAGCAAAAAGATAAATGAGACTTTCCACGACTAGAACATACTGATATGAATTGATATCATTTCGATCCTTAAGAATCGACCACACGGACTCGCACACATGCATATTGTCTAGCAACATCCACATGGTCTCACATTTTTGTATTATGTGCCAATGCAGATTTCTACAACTTCTATGTATGTACACTATTTCGTCATTCAAAAAACCATCGTTAAATGTCATAACTGCAATGATAAATATATGAGAATAACTCAATACTTACCTCTGGTTTTCTTAATTTACAAAATTATATATTTCTAAATAATATTAAATGATATATAACACACTACTGTCGCTTCTAAGCATAACCAGCACTCTTGACACATAGAACATAAGTCCATTCATTATCCATATGTGTACGCATTGTTCATAATCTATGCAAAAATGGGTACAACTTATGAACAAGATACACACATAACAAAATGTTGGGCAAAATCTATGCACAAGAAGGCATAACTCATGAACAATAAGTGTTAATAGTCGTTCATACACAATGTTCATATATTATGATCAATTTCTTTAATTTTATTTCCTTTATATTTCCAAATAATTAGGCTATGAACAATGTTCACAAACTGTGCGCATTTTTTGTGTATAACTTATGCACAATTTTATTAGATTGTGCAGAATTTATGATAATTAGGCATAATTTATGCGCAAAGCTGCATATTCAAAAATGTACCTAAACATTTTATAGTTATGAACAGCTTGTGCATTAATAATGCACAACAGTTTTCTCCGTGTAACCTTCATCAGGGTTAAATGAATCTGATCAAAAAGATTTCTTGAAAAGATTGGCAAAAAGGCCACAAATTATAGAATGATCGTCCGTAAATCCATCAAGAGTTTTGAAGGATGAAGGAAATCTATCAGTTTTTTTCTTAGTATTTATGAACCCCGAAAATCTCTTTGGATCAGACAATATTCTCAGCTTAACATTGTCTAAATATTCATTACACAAAACAGCTGACTGATTTTGAAATTCCAGAAACAAACGTTTGTAGAGAGAGACTAAAGACCTGCACAAGCATAAAAAAATGACTTGCAAGCATCTGCCATGCTTTCAAATACTATCAAATACTATCAAATAACATATCAAACCAAGCACTGCAGTAAGATATGTTTTGGTATTTAAACAAGCAATGCATAAACAAGTAATATAACATTCAAGCATTGGAATTTGTAAACAAATCTGAAGTAGAAATGTGCACTTACATACTGCAGAATGTGCAGTAACATACTGCACCATAGTACTATATTCGTATGTTTTGATTTTTTTTGTCAGGCGACTGCGGAAGCTAGCAGCAGAGATGTCACTTACACATATTTAATAGTGGTAGATTGTGTCTAGAATTAGTGGTTAATGTTGGTAGGTACATTCTTCCCAAGAAGATATTATTGAAATGCTGCATTCTCATAATAATTCTAATACAGTTTTTTTGCTAACCTGTATTTATTTTATATGCAAAATAGAAAGAAATAATTCTGAAATTATGTTAATTGTTTATCATAAACATAGGTTTTTTAAGAATACTTAAATAATATGAAAAATATATATAGTACGTGTAAAAGGTGGTAGAAGTAAAAAAAGATAAAAAAAAAACTTATAATAAAGTGACAGCACTGGTCATTAGTGTGTCCCAAAAAATAAAAAATTTTTTTGCTCAACCTTTGTTTGAATGCTTATACTGTCAAGTATTTTTGAGAATTTTTTCAGATTTTTTGGAGGACGTTTAGAGGTCGCGCTAATCGGATTTTCCGTAAAAATCAGGTTTTTCTGAGATTTTTCGAATTTCAATCATAAGTTGGTCAATACAGATATCTTGTTAGTGTTCGAGTCATCATTTTGAAAGAAAAATGTCCAAAATTTACTTTACCGTACATAAATTAGAAGTTTTGGCTTTTTTTTTGTAATTTGGATGTGGTACATTCAATTTTTTCGTGAAATTTTCGTTATTTTTTTTAAAAACGCTTAATAACTTTTAAAAATTCTATCAAAATATATTAAAGTAATGATGCAGTTTGAAGTATGGTAAAATTCTAAACAATTTAAAAAAACAATACTTGATTTTACTTGTGCCGTTTCAGAGTTATTACTATTAATGCTGTGTTGCCATTGTTGAAAATAAAATAATATATAAGTTTTTCGTATTTCTACAAACATATATAAAGACTTTACGAATTCTTATAAGGCATTGGTTTATTTTGGTTACTGGGCCTTATTTTTTGGGGTGATAATTAAGGAACCGGTCATTCAATCAAAAAACTAGGAGCTATTAATAGGGCTCGCTGGATGATGAAAATTATATACTCGTTAAAAATATGCATTTTTCAAAACCAGCTGCGATCATTTGTAGGCAATTCAAAGACTGATGCCTTGCTTGAGTTTAGCTCATTCATTTTAAGAGTGTACATAAAAAATGGTACCTCTGTCAGTGCCCTCGATACGCTCCTCTTAATGACCTCAATTTGATTATAAAATTGACTAGCTACAAGCACTTAATTGCACACGTTGCAAACGCCACGCTGAAAACTTTTTTGGGGCATCAGTGGTACCTATCCGGGGAAACTAGCTCCCTCAGCTTTATGTGATGAACGCATAAAAACCAAAACTTTGCGTTTGATGGTAAAAAATATTAATACGGCAAATAATAAAACCGAACAAACCAATATAACACAAAACATGATAAAAAGTATGAAAATTCAAGATTTCATTTCTAAATCCAGTCATACTTTTTTTGAAGCCTGCAACATCTCAATTGTTTTTTTTTCAAACCGACCCAGAAGAATAGATAAGCAACGAATCATTCCAGGGAACAAAGCATATAATTCAACAACTGCAAGTGGTAAATGATGTCGCAGAACGTGGTGTGGCCTTGGCAAGCACTTGCATCGGTCTTAGAACTTCTGAAACGGACTTTCGAAATCTTTTACAGGGCATAGAGCTACATCGTACGGAATCAAATAAATGATTTTGTACCATGTACAGATTCCTCTTATTTTTATTTGTGTTTTTGTGGATTCGGTGGTAACCAAAATAAACCAATGCCTTATAAGAATTCGTAAAGTCTTTATATAAGGAAAGCATATGTTTGTAGAAATACGAAAAACTTATATTTTATTTTATTTTCAACAATGGCAACACAGCTTTAATGGTAATAACTCTGAAACGGCACAAGTAAAATCAAGTATTGTTTTTATAAATTGCTTAGAATTTTACCATACTTCAAACTGCATCATTACTTTAATATATTTTGATATAATTTTTAAAAGTTATTAAGCGTTTTTGAAAAAAATAACGAAAATTTCACGAAAAAATTGAATGTACCACATCCAGATTACAAAACAAAAAGCCAAAACTTCTAATTTATGTACGGTAAAGTAAAGTTTGGACATTTTTCTTTCAAAGTGATGACTCGAATACAAACAAAATGTTTGTAATTGATCAACTTATGATTGAAATTCGAAAAATCTCAGAAAAACCTGATTTTTACGGAAAATCCGATTAGCGCGACCTCTAAACGTCCTCCAAAAAATCTGAAAAAATTCTCAAAAATACTTTACAGTATAAGCATTCAAACAAAGGTTGAGCAACTATGAAACTCGAAAAAAAAATTGTTTTTGGGACACCCTACTGGTCATCATGCAAGATTTTTCACGCTGCTGCTGCTCAAAAGCAACCAACTTAAGGCCGCGTTCATAGTGGAAGCTGAAGCTGAAACTTTTGACAGCTGCTGAAAACGCTTTGTGTACAATCATATGGAAAAAGCGCAAAGTGTTCATAGTGCAAGCTTAAATTCAAGGTTACGCCAATTTTGAGGCTTTTTGATACTTTTTTCTTCTATCTCACTTGGGCACACGGTGTTGATTTTTTGTTTCATGTCGTACTTATGCTTTGGGTTTCAGCTTGTTTAACATACTTTTTGGCACTTTTTCTTCCATCTCGTTTGTGTACACAGTTTTGATTTTTTGTTTCATTTCGTACGTACGCTTTGTGATGTAGGTTATTTTCATACTTTTTAACGCTTTTCTTTACTCTTTTTTTTTTATTTCTTGTTTATGTTTTGCCGCATTGATTTTGTTTTTGTACTTTTCGACAGCAATGCCCAGCGCTTTAGTTTTATTTTATTGTTTTATTTTCGCATTATCGGTTGATACGTGTTGTTGTTTTTGTCTATTTAACCTCGCAGGCGCTGCCAGCATTGCATGTCCTTTTGTTGTTAGTAAATTCAGCATATGCGATGCGCAAAATATGAAATCGTGCACTATTTCGACTTTGTCTCAATGCGTGTTGTTGTTTAGATTCGTTTTGTTGTTGGTAATTTTTTGTGGGCATCGCTAATTTTCGACGCTCTTTCTTCTTCAGATGCTTACTTCATTCTTGTATCATTTCTTGGTATATGTATGAGTTGCACGTTTTCAATTTCCTTTGAATGCATTTTTTGTTGTTATAATCTTATGTTATTGATCTTTATTTTGTGCTTTGTGGAGGATAGGTTTCCAACTTTTTTCTACACTTGTTGCTTTTGAGCTATTTCGCCGTAGTCTTCGTTGTTCTTTACCTATTCTTTGAATATTTGTGTGATGAACTTCAAAGTATGCATTACCTTTCCAAATTACAAGAAATAATTAAAACAAAACATAAGCCAAGCGCATGCAATAAGAGCGCACTATGAACAACAACAGCAAGAACAAGTAAAGAAAGTCTAAAGTCGGTCTAGGCCGACTATGAAATACCCTAAACCCACTTTTCAAAAACAAAAAATTTTTTTTGTAAATGGGCGTGTCTGTGGGTGGATGAATCCCATATTTTATATGCATTTAAATGTTTATGAAAAATTTACACATACCAAGTTTTATTCCTGTAGCTCACAGTTAATGCCTTTATTGTGCTTTCGCTATGGGAGGTGGGCGTGTTCATGGACGGATTACTCGAAATTTTTGAACGCTCCTTAGTTTTGGTATGAAATACACACATACCAAATTTAATTTCTCTATGACAAACATAACCTTATTTATTGAGTTTTAAACTTTTTGGGTTGTATGGGAGGTAGGCGTGTCCGTAGGCGGATGACGTCCATTTTTCAAAACCATCTTTATCTTGTCATAAAAAACATATGTGTCAAATTTTAGCTCTGTAGGTTAAACAGAGGCTTATTTATTGCGTTTTCAATTTTTGGGTTGTATGGGAGGTGGGCGTGTCCGTGCACGGATGACGTCCATTTTTCGAAAACATCTTTGTGTTTGTATAAAACACATACATATCAAATTTTATTGTTGTAGGCTAAATATGAGCTGAGTTATGCAGTTTTCAATTCTCGGGTTTGTATGGGAGGTAGGCGTGTCCGTGGGCAGATGATGTCCATTTTTCAAAAACATCTTTGTGTTGATACAAAACACATACATACCAAATTTTATTGTTGTAGGTTAATTATGAGCTGAGTTATGCAGTTTTCAATTTTTGCGTTGTATGGGAGGTAGGCGTGTCTGTGGGTGGATTCCAAAAATATTCAATAGTGCAGATCCTTGGGTTCATGTGACTATGTGTACCAAGTTTCATGTAATTATCTCAACTCCTTCTTCTTATCCTGTGTATACGGACAACACACAGACGGACAGACGGACGGACGGACGGACATGGATAGCTCGACTCAGGTGGTGACGCTGATCAAGAATATATATACTTTTCTATACCGGACTCGCTTCGTTCTATGCGTTACAAACGTTTGCACAAAGTTAATATACCCTGACCTTTCAGGTTTAGGGTATAAAAAGTATCTAAAAGGGCAAAAAAAAGCGCGCACTATGAACAGCAACAGCAAGAAAAAGTATCTAAAAGCGCTAAAAAAAGCGCGCACTATGAACAGCAACAGCAAGAAAAAGCGTCATGATATCGCTTGAAAAAGCTTAGCCAGCTTCAGCTTCCACTATGAACGCGGCCTAAAGGGCAAAAACAACAACACAGCATAAAACACATAACAGCAACAACACACACGTGTTGTATTGTTACCTGCGAACGATTCGGCGAATTGCAACAATCATAGAAATATTGAAGTTGTTGTAAAAGAGTGGAAAGAGTTCATAGTTATTCATAGAGTGCATAGTGGAACAGAATTTCTAAAAAATCGAATTCTTTTTAATTCAAATAAACAACTAATTTGGATTTATAATTTCTAAATTATTTGTACATTTAAAACTACACAGCCATGTTGACTTCTTATTTTCTCCTACCATAGCCATTAGAGGTGGAAAACTATCGATAATCAGCCCTATCGATAGTATGCGATAGTTTAGAAAAAACTATCGATAACTATCGATAGTCTTAAAAGTTGAAATTTTGTATAAATCATTTTTAATTATGAAAACTAAACATAAATGTTCATACATAATAATATAAAACTAGTAAGGTATATCTTCGACTTGGCAGAAGTTAAAATACCCCCACGGCCGATTCTTAACGGTAAAAGAATCTTAAATTGGAGAGCTTTTTTATGAGATTTTGAGAGATTTTATTATTTTTATTTGTCTAAAATACATACATATCAAATTGTTTTCCTACAGCTTAAATATAAGTCATTTTATAAAGTTTTCAATTTTGGGGGTGAGGTGGGCGTGTTAGTTTGTGTATCACGCCCATTTTTCTAACACACCTCAGTTTTGTCATGAAATACACGAATATCGAGTTTCCGTTTTGTACCTTTAATATTAGCCTCTTTACAGGGTTTTAAATTTTGGGGTTGCATGGGAGGGGGGCGTGTTAGTAGGTGGATGACGCCCATTTTTCTAACACACCTCAGTTTTGACATAGAATACTTAAATACCGAGTTTCCGTCTTGTAACTTTAGTATTAGTCTCTTTATAGATTTTTCAGTTTTGGGGTTGTATGGGAGGTGGGCGTGTTAGTGGGTGGATGTCGCTCATTTTTCTTACAAACCTTATTTTTAACATAGAATACACAACTACCGAGTTTCAGTATTGTAGCTGTAATATTAGCCTCTTTGCAGAGTTTTCAATTTTAGGGTTGTATGGGAGGTAGGCGTGGTTTTCATCCGATTTAGCCCATTCTCGAATTTGATCTTAGTTTTATTAAAAAAAGCTTTAATATCGAATTTCAGCACGATAGCTTCAAAATTGCGGCTGCAATCGTGTCCACAGACAGACGGACAGACAGACGGACATGGCTAAATCAACTCAGGTGGTGATGCTGACCTTCCAAAAATTCAAAGGATCAGCCTGTTGCGAAATGTTTTGCCGTTCTAAATATTCTCTTACCAAAGTGATAATATCACTTGATTTTGATTTTTGCTTTTCCTGGTTCTTTTCTTTTAGAAATGAAAAAAGTGGGTTTGTATTTTCACAAACTGTTTCTCTTGAATTCGTGTGTTTCCGTCTCCAATTTTAGTACAGCCTTATTTGCGATTGGGGTTGTCATAAACGCCTCTTTCTTGAAGCGGGGTTCTAAAAGTGATCCCATCCAAGCAACACTCATTTCTTCGAAGGGCAAAAGCCGTTTGGTAACTCCGTCGCTCAGCTTTTTGCATAGTAATAGAGAGTCATGTTCAATAATATCCAGCAAAGTGTGTAGTTTTTTTTAAATATTTCATACATGCCAGAAACATGCACATTTCTTAATGTTGTTTTAGAAGGAACCACATAACGCGGATCTAGTACCTTAATCAGATTTTTAAATCCTTCATCGTGGCAAATACTAAATGGTTGCAAGTCAACAGCAACTAATTTGGCAACAGCCACATCAATATCTTTTTTGGGCAATGAAGTTGAGTCATATTCAATCTTTGTATTATAAACTTATCCATCTTAACACTTGTAATGTAATGAGAAAAAGTATGTATAATAAAAAAAACCGACTATCGATAGTTTTGAGCGACTATCGATGTTAACTATAGTCTCATACCATCGATAGTTTTAAACCTCTATTAGCCATGTAGACTCTAGAATTTAACTATCTCATATACGTGGTTTTCCGGAAAAGTTTTGATCCAATGAAAATTTTATGAACCATCTTTCTTCTGTGAATTTATTTATATTTGGCTTACATAAAAATAAACTATGTTAACGATCCTCTTTCCGTATTGTCAAGAACTATTAATATATTCTATATTAATCTATATATATCTGATTTATTTAATATAAGACTACTTTAATTTTTACATCCCACTTTTTTTTATTTCAATCTTAACGTACAATTGGTTTTTATAAATAAGCATCTTAATTAATAAAATACGTTCAATTGCTTTTGCTTCACTGTGCATGGCACACGTGCTATTGAATGAAAAAAACATGCAACGCAAGATATTTAGCTTGAAATACTAAGGATATAAAAATATAAACATCAACGTCGCTGCAAACTTATCGATGCCCCAACAGTATTGCACTCGATATACTTGCTATGATTTACCGTTGGTTTACTTCATTGTCAGTCTATGTTAGATATTTTGTTCCACATCAAACTGTTGCGCTACTGCAGCAACTATAGCGAATAGTGTTCAAGTTATCCAGGGCAGCGCTTGTTTGCTTTGCTGCATTCAAAACAATTTTATTTCGAATCAATCTTACACCGAAATACACTGCACTAGAGTAGTGTGCAATAGTGTGGTGTAATAAATAGAATGCTTTGTGCAGCTCTCTAGTACAGACTGAGAAATTACAGCAAAGAGTTCCAAATAAAAAAAATTATTGGATTCATCAAGATTATGTTCATTTACATATTCTAAAATAACGTTAAGTTTATTGTGAAGTAAATGATTCAACTTCAAATAGTCAGCTTTTTTAAAATTGAATTCATAAACCTTGTCCATTGAACTCGAATTTACTATATTCTCCCTATCCAATTTATACCAAACAGACCTTGGACTAATGCATTAAATGACATAATGCAGACATGAGCTTCCAGTAGCTCACTTAGCTCAGTTGGCTCAGCTACAAATTTGTTTTGTTTTTTCAACTTTGTGTTTGCACATTTGTAAAAACAACAACGCATGCAAAAAATAACAACAACACGTACAAAAAATAGCAACAAAAATGACGTTCACCAAAATTCTAACTTGCTAACAACAACAAATGCATGCATGCAAAGCAAAGCAAGCGTAACTCGCTTGTGCTGCGCTTGAAATATTTGTACATGTGTAGCACAAAACGCACATGATTTGTTTTTGTTTTGCTGGTTAATTTTTTTTTTTTTGCAACGATGAGCAAAAGCATATATGAGGATAATTTTGTGTTTGTTTTAAAAAACAAAAACCTTGGCTCACTAAATTTATTTTCCTGCTCATGACTGACATAATGCATTAACCATAATTTTATCATTAAACCAAATCAATGATAATGGAACTTTATTTCATTACCATTAACTGTTTCATCAATTTTAATGCATTGTTTTTTACATTAAATTATTTTCTCATCAAAATAATGCATTAATTTTCCATTACCATTAAATTGTATCGCAAATAATGCATTGATTTTACATTATCATTAAAACGCATTGTAAATAATGCATTATTATTGCATTATCATTAACAATCTACCAAACCAATTTTGATGAAAGGTATTTTAACTAATACTTCATTGGAACTTTAATGGATGCCTGGTGCATTTGGACAAAAATGGATGATTTTGTGGCCAATCGGATACAATGGGATTATCTCAGGTCATAGGCCGCTCATTGGAACTTTTATGGGTTCCATGGAACATTTGGACAAAATTGGATGATTCTATGGCTAATCGGGTGAAATGGGATTATCTGAGGTCACAGGCGGGTCAATGGAACTTTTATTGGTTCCATGGACCATTAGGACCAAAATGGATGATTCTATGGCCAATCGGATGCAGTAGGATTATCTGAGGTCACAGGTGGGTCATTGGAACTTATATTGGTTCTATGGAACATTTGGACCAAAATGGATGATTCTATAGCCAATCGGATGAAATTGGATTTTTTTTTAAATCCGTTAAAATTTGACTGAGTTGTTTGCTCGGAAAGTGGAACTTTTGATTTTGGAACTGCATTTTTCGGACAATTGACATTTGAGGAATGCATAAAAGATAATTTTGGTTAAAAATTTTTAATTTTGAAAAAAATTAAAATTCGATCAATTTATAAGCTCTTCTTAAACTAAATTTCAAATCGATTAAATAGCGGATTTTTGAACAAAAATTTTATTTCTGTTTTAAAAGGTTGCGAACCCCCTGAAGTGAAATCACAATTTTTAAAAGTGGTTTGCACAATTTTAGCCAAAACCTGATTAAATGACATCTGAATCGATAAAATCGGTCTATAGGTCTGGGAGGAGTTGAAGTCACAAAAAAAACCTTAGCCTATTAATTATATAGACTAGTAAACCTGTTGCCCGAATTCGAGCAATTCTAGAAAATTTAAGTGTTAGAAACATTAAAGACGTTTAATATATGATATTCTTTTCAAGAAGTTATTATACTCAATAACGATATATTCAGTCTCAATAATGATATAAAAGATCATTATCTGAATGGTTTGACTTGAAACGTATGATCTGACACTACATTTTTTAATGTAACTGTCAAAATACGAAAACGGACTAACACTTATATTACTACTGAGACAAACATTATTACTATTCGAAAACATCTCAGCTTAACTCTTCCACCTATAAAACATAACTAATTTAAAAAAAAAAAACGCAGTGAAAAATAGATTTAAGATATAATAACAAAAAAAAACAAATTGGCCATTTCAGCCCTTGAAAGGACTTTGACCGAGCTTCTTATGATCAATTGTGTTGTGTGTGTTATTAAATGTTTGCACACAATTGACCGAGAACTGGACCTACATGTTTTATGCCGACTCCGAACGGCTCATGTTCTCAAGAAGCTTTACATGGCATTATTTACTCTCTGAGGTTTGCCATTGTCTGCAGAGAGGTGGTGACCGATCAGAAAAATTTTATATTGAAAAAACTTTTCGCCGCGGCTGGGGATCGAACCCGGGCTCCGAGCATGCTAAGCCACACACTTAACCTGCATGCCACGGTCACCACAATACTTAGATATAATACTAAGAGATATTTCAGAAATTAATAAAAGGTACTTACAGAACACTTACAACATCGATTTATAACACTTTTGATGAAAAAACACCAAAAAAACCCAAAAATTTTTTTTTTTCGAAAACCGTTAAAATTTGACTGAGTTGTTTGCTCGGAAAGAAATTTTTGATTATGGAACTGCATTTTTCGGACAATTGACATTTGAGGAATGCATAAAAGATAATTTTGGTTAAAAATTTTTAGTTTTGAAAAAAAATCAAATTCGACCAATTCATAAGCTCTTCTCAAACTAAATTTAAAATCGATAAAATAACGGATTTTTGTACAAAAATTGTATTTCTGTTTTAAAAGGTTGGGAACCCCATGAAGTGAAATCACAATTTTTAAAAGTGGTTTGCACATATACAGCCTAAACCTGATTTAATGACATCTAAATCGATAGAATCGGTCAATTGGTCTGGGAGGAGTTGAAGTCACAAAAAAAAACTTAGCCTATTAATTATATAGATAAGCAGGATGATTAAAACAGATTCGTGGCTATAACTTTTAATTGGTTGTAGCTATAATGAAATTTTTTTCAAATATATTGTTTTGAAGCTTGTTGAAGATTTAAAAAATATAAGAACAACATTTTAAAAAAAAAAATTTCGAGCAAAAAACCATAGTGGGTAGGTAGCCTTATTTTTTCGATGACGCATTATTAATTTTTTTGCCATACAAAAACAAATTCGCCTTAAAAAAAACTCAATATAATAAAAGAAAATCAAAAATGCAAATTTGAATTTTTTTTTTATTTTTACAACAAAAACAATTTTTATACCATTTTTTGAGAAAACATTCAATTAAGTGGACTCTTTTTAAAGGCAATGATTAAAATATAAATAATAAAGTAACGGTAAAAATGTTAAAATTTTTTAAGTCAATTAATTGCATTTAAATACAAAAAAGAAATAAATTAAATTTTTTATAAACTGACAGAGATATTCGCTTCCAAATATAGAATGTTAAATTTCAGAGAGTTTTTTTCTCTGTATTGGCGTTTGTTAAAAATACACGTTAAACAACTACAGGCAATATTAAGAAAATTCATTAAAAATACATTTGGTAAGATAATTACTGTAATTGTCAACACATTTCAAGGAAAATTGAACAAAAATTAAGAAAAACAAAAAAAATTTTGAAAACCGTTAAAATTTGACTGAGTTGTTTGCTCGGGAAGTGGAACTTTTGATTTTGGAACTGCATTTTTCGGACAATTGACATTTGAAGAATGCATAAAAGATAATTTTGGTTAAAAATTTTTAGTTTTGAAAAAAATTCAAATTCGACCAATTCATAAGCTCTTCTCAAACTAAATTTCAAACTGATTAAATAGCGGATTTTTGTACAAAAATTTTATTTCTGTTTTAAAAGGTTGGGAACCCCCTGAAGCGAAATCACAATTTTTAAAAGTGGTTTGCACAATTTCAGCCAAAACCTGATTAAATGACATCAGAATCGATAAAATCGGTCCATTGGTCTGGGAAGAGTTGAAGTCACAATAAAAACCTTAGCCTATTAATTATATAGATGTAAAATCAATGCATTATTTGCCATACAATTTAATGCTAATGGAAAATTAATGCATTATTTTGATGAGAAAATAATTTAATGTAAAAAAACTCGCGTGTAGCAACGTACACGTGGCAGAAGTGAAACTTCTTTAACAGTAAGAAATAAGAGAGATTTTAGTGTGAAATAGAGAGAGAAAGTATCTGAAAAGAAATTCAATCAATACGAAATGGAATAATAATCCGTTGATTCAATATTTGCATCCAGGGGCCGTATCGGCTATGGTTTTTATCGAAAGTGTCACATATTAACTTTCATCTCTTTGTTTTTTTTCCGACAAAAATAAAAGTTATTTTGAGTCTTATAGTTTTTTGGGCAAAAATAACAGTTACTTTTGACATTTATTTTATCGGTCGAAAATAACAGTTATTTTTTGCCATTTATTTTTTCGGTAAAAAATATCAGGTAGTTTATATATGTTCAAGTCATTTTACCGACTAAAAAAAATGTTGATACCACTCATCGCTGAGACATTTTACACATGGTGTCAACAGTTCAATCTGTCAAGCCTTTAAAAAAAACTCAAATTGCTTGATAATTTTGACCGAAAAAATTAAAGATAAAATAAAAGTCAAAAGAACCTTTATTTTTCCTCGAAAAATACAAGGCAAAAACTAACACTTAAATTTAAACTTTTAAAGAATCAGTCTTAAATTTAAAAGGAACTTAATATTCATGAGGCTGAGGACATTTGTAACATAATAATATATTTGAAAAAGTCTTTGAACAATTTTTTTTCATTTGAAAATTGTAAAATAACAGTTATTTTCGTTCCTTGTTTTAGTTCAGTTGGTGTTTTAGTTGCTTTCGAATGTCTTCTCAACATTGTCACTTTTTGATTGTTAGATTGCATTTGCATAGTACTCGTTGAAGGAGCCTCCGAAAGCAGAGACAAATCTTGTTGATTATTGTGTTTTGCTTCCTGGTCATAATAATTGTTATGTTGTGTGAGGGCCTCGTAAAGCAGCGAACGTTGATTGTTGAGTGTATCAACTTGGTTGGCTATAAAATTTTGTTGAGATGATGGCTGAGTTCCAAAATACATTTTAACAAAGCGTCAGTGTGTTTTTTGGGTATTGGTTCTTTGTAGATTCACCAAAATACACTGATGCTTCGTAAAAATGCATTTTGGAACTCATCCGATGTTGCAATCACCGTTCATCATTTGTTGCTGACCCAGCTGCGGCTGCATTCTTAAGAGCTCTAATTCGCTCTCTATATTCACGAACGCGTTCTGCTCCTGTTTAAGCTATTTTTTCTATTTTTTTCCGTGCATACTTGTAGAATGAAAATTAATGTTAAGGATATGTTAATAATGTAATGTTAATGTTAATGTAATGTTAATGTTAGTTATTTTATTTTCAGAATGTTACGCATTCAGTCTTAATTACATTTTGTTTGATTATTTTCAAGTGCCTACATGGCATAATAGTATAGATGCCGACTTTTAAGCAACGATGTCTGGGGTTCAAATCTCGGCAGCGACAATAATTTTTTTAAAATTTTCATATGAATTGAAAACGTTAGCTTAGCGTCACGAATAAGAGACCTTGAAATTTCACTCGCCGCCAAAGAAGTTTCACTTCAAAAACAATGCATTAAAATTGCAAAAGTAAATGGTAATGAAATTATTTTTACATTAAATTAAATTTTTATTAATTTAAGGGTAATGTAAAATTAATGCATTTTGCCCACGTCTGACACAGGCATGTCATTGGCGGTAATCGAATACGCTTTCCATGGATATTGAATGCATTATTCAATTGCTTCCAATAATGGATTTTATAAGAATACATATATTATTATGGGGCCCATACACAAGCGGACTTGTTCGCGAACTTGGTTGGTTGCATGAAATGTTTGCTCGTTTGTGGCCTTGTTGGCAGACACATTTGAAGGTTCGTAAGTTGGTCGCAAGAAAATCAAAACTTTTTGATTTTTTGGGGGAGGAGCTTCAAGTTTTACAACAGGTTTCTCAGTTTGTGGTGGTGTCCGCGTACTTAATGCCAAACTTTAGAGTTTTGGGTTCGTTTGTGTATGGGCCCCTTTATGAACTTTATAATAACTTCCCATAATATACTTTATAATGGCTTCTTGTAATGTGTATTATAATAACTTCTAAGTAGTGCATTCTTCAATAGACAATGAGAATTCGTATAGAAAGCAATAGCTCGTAATTGCATATACCTTTACAATTTCAATTATATATTTGATTCCTTATAATCTCTTCTAAAAGAAGTTAAACCACCGTATTCATATTATGACGTTGAAACCTCGGTACAGTTTTTTAATTATACTTTGCAAAGGTGCTTCTTATTTTGCGTCCCAACAAAGCAAAATAATTCTAAACCCTTAAGTCCACCCTGGATAACAAGTGAACTTAAGTCACTAAAAAATTTAAAATATCGCTTATTTAAAAAATATAAAAAATCAGGTTCTAATATAGACTTTGCTTGTTATTCATCTTGTCGTTGCAGGTACCATCTATTAAATAAACAATGTTATTCTGATTGTTAAGTCAACATAAAATCTCAATTTAATGATAATCCGAAACTCTTCTATAGTTTTGTTAATTCAAAACGTAAGGCCTCCAACTTTCCACCCCTTATGAGATTCAATCAAGAGGAATCGTCTTGTGACAATGTTGTTTCCAACATGTTTGCAAGCTTCTTCAAATCAACTAACTCCAATACACCATTTAATATGTGTACTGAGCATCCTTATTTACCTCCAGCTAACTTTTTTGAAATTCCAGTAATAGACTCAATTATTGTTATGCATTACCTTCGTCAAGTTAAATGCTCTTTTTCGACTAGCCCTGATGAAATTCCGAGTTGCATTCTAAAAGAATGTGCTAGCAACATGTGTGCACCTCTATTAAACATATTTAATATATCCTTGCAAAGTGGATATTTTCCCATTATATGGAAAGATTCATATATTAACCCCTTCATAGTTCTGGCTGCAAAATTGATGTCACTAACTACCGAGGCATCGCCAAATTAAGCGCAATCCCTAAATTAATTGAGAAATCATAACTGAACAACTAACCCACTTCGTATCTTCCTCCATTTTTATCACTGAACAGGGTTTTTTAAAGGGTAAATCAACTTCAACAAACCTTTTGGAGCTTACAACTCGTGTAATGAGAGGTTTTACTTTGGGAAAACAGACTGACGTTATTTATACGGACTTAAGCAAAGCTTTTGTCAGCGTCAATCATAATCTTCTATTGAAAAAACTTAAGCTAATTGGGTTTCCTGTCAAATTGCTAAATTGGATAGAATCGTATCTATAGAGATGTTTTCAAAAAGTTTTATATAAGAATTCTCTATCACAAAATATTATGGTTACATCTGGTGTTCCGCCAGGAAGTCATCTTGGATCGATTTTATTCTTACTATTTATTAATGACCTTCCCTCGGCAATTAAACACTGTGACGTCTTAATGTATGCTGACGATGTGAAACTTTTTCTTACCTACAAGTCAATCGACGAGCAACACCTTTTACAATCTGATTTAAACAGACTAGTGGATTGATGTAACTTCAACCTATTAAACCTTAACTTGAAAAAATGCAAATCAATGACCTTCTCACGTAGAACTGCTCAAAGCACAAATTATACTATAAATAACACCCACTTAGATATTGTACATAGTTTTGTTGATCTTGGTGTAATTATGGATCCAAAACTTCGCTTCACTCTCCACGTAAATTTGATTGTTAATAAGGCTAGAGGTGTTCTTGGTTTCATTAAAAGGTGGGCGAAAGGATTCAATGATGCCTTCACTACTTAATTACTATATATATCTCTCGTAAGACCAATCCTTGAATATGCCTCCGTAGTATGGAACACTCAATATAACGTCCACATTGATGCTATAGAATCGGTTCAAAAACAGTTTTTACTTTTTGCTTTAAGTCATCATCATTGGAGCCCGGATATTATTCTTCCTTCGTATGAAACCCGCCTTAAGCAAATTTTACTGCCTTCCTTGAGAAGCAGAAGAATGGTGCTTAATGTCACCTTCCTATATAAATTACTTTGTGGTGATTTTGACTCCCAATATATTCTCTCATCTCTTAACTTTAACATCCCAAGAAGAGGATCTAGACATTTTGTGCTTTTTAAGTTGAGTCAGTGCACTTCAAATTTTGCCCTTCATGACCCTTTACGATGTATGTGTAGTGATTTCAACAATAGCTACAGCTTAATTAATTTTTGTGATTCGGTGGATGCCTTAAAACGGAAAATGATTTTACATTTAAATAATTAATACATTTAAAATTTCGTTTCAAACATTACCGCGGTTAATAATATTGTTATATTCTGTCATAATGTTGGCTGAATTAATTCCATATATTCCAGACCGTTTCAGTTGTATTACCTTTATAATATTGCGTTTGATGAAGTAAACACAATCGAATATGATATGTATGCTTAAACCTGTTTTTTTTAAATCAAAAATTTTAAATTTTTCTTATTCACTTGACTTATTACTTACTTGTTTTGGTGCGCAAGAGTAGATCTCTTTTCCATGCAAGTTTATGCCTACGTTGGCCCAAATACATATCCAATTGATAACATAAGCACGGTGTTTCAAAATTACATAGTGACCCGTATATATATACACATATATGTTTGTACATATTTACACATACATATGTATCTGCGTTATATTTGGAATTGGTTTGGTGTTTAAGAGTTTAATCTCTTTTCCACGTAGGATCTTACTCACTAATATTCATATTATTTATAGTTACTTTGGTCTCTTTGTTTTAGAGTTTTATGTAAAGTTTACTATTTATTTGATGTTACTTACTTTTTTAAATTAAGAAACTCTTAATAAATTCGTGTTTTTGTATAAAATTTTTAAGTTCCGATGAAAAGCCAATTGATGTGCTTTATTAGGACATATCAGCATTCTACATGCGCAGTGCAAGAGAAGGAAGCGTTTAAACAATTCTTCTGGAATAAATCCTTTAAACACAACTAGATGAGTGTATAAAAGACAATGCCTGAATTCGATAGCTTTTCATCGCAGTACTTCATCAAAAGATCTCGGTTTTCGTGCAAAATCCTTCGGAATGAATGGCACGAACGAGGTCAGCAAGGAAGACATTTCAATTTTTTCTGTGGAGTAAACTTTACTGAACTTTTACCATTTAATAATAACACTACAATTTTTTTCATAACTCCAAGATCTATCAAATGCATAGCATCCAAGGGAAACAGTGAAACCATTTTATAACCTATTTCTTCCAGATAGTCCAGTTGATGGAAATTTTGATCAAGTCTGTTTGAAAAGGAATGGTCACTTCGAAGTGTTCCAACTCCAGTGCTATAAGTAGTAACGTTTCTAATTGTTTTACCAATTTGTTGGCACTTACTACACCCTGATAATGAAATATGGCCTTTTATACAACATATGAAATATCGCGTAGGAGTATCACATATAAAGGCTCGAATAATAAACTTCATGACTTTTTCTTCACAAAAAAAAAAAAACCATTCTCTTGTAAACTTTTCACTTCTGTTATAAGATCATGTAGATACGACTCAACAAAGTATGGTTTTTGCTTGCTAACGTAGCTTCCAATCAAAAAAACATATTTTTTGACGTATTTAAAACACATCTTAAGATTGGCCATGAACCTACTGATGAGCTTTTACATAGGGGTAACCCATCGATCCCTATGTCTAACACAACCTCATTTAAATCCTCAAATTTTATTTCTTTTGCTATTTCTTTCCAACTGAACTGCTAAGCCGATATGAACGTTTTGCCCATGAGAAACAGTACGTAATTTTATTTCACCTCGGATCACAAAGATTTTGAGCAGCAAATATATGCAAAAGCTTTGTACAACATTTTACGTACCGACTAACCTCTAAAAACAATGAACCTAAATCTTGTGTTAAAGATTTCTGACTTGAAACCGTATTACATGCATTCTCAAATTTATTCTCATCTTAGCTATCAATATTTTCTCATTCACTTTAACACTTTTAATTGATTTATTTAATGCGTCTTCAATTCGTTTCTTTTCTTTATTTACAAGACGTTTGCACTGCCGTTTGCTTAACATATTATAAAATATACTTACTTTTAGAAATAAAAATAACAGAAGTAACGAACACAACGATTAGCACTGCACAAGTTTACAAAACGCACTAATTACAATAAACTGAAAACAGAGTTCAATGACTAATAACGGGACCACCAACAAACGAAACGAAGCACAAAACATGAATGGTACAGCATCTATCACCTATTCATAAGAATATGAAAATAAAAGAAAGATGCTATAACTGTATTACCCTCTGCATTACATGTAATCTAAAACGTAATCCAAAACTGATCTGTTGGCATTGATCTCTTGGTAATGTGTTAAATAATCGAATGGCGCTGACAGGCATTGCGATTTTTGTAATATTTTTGCTGGAAAGGAGGCGTAATGTGTATAGAAAAGTATAAAAGTTCTTTGTCAGAATTACCACCTGCGTTGATTAAGCCTTGTTCGTCTGTCTGTCTGTCGGCGCGACTACAACCGTAATTTGCAAGCTATCGTAATGAAGTTCGAATTTTTTTTTTCTAAAAAGCGAAGATCAAGTTCGGAAATAAGCTAAGTCGAATGTAGTTTATACCAAATCTAAGGCGTGTTCGAAAAAATAGCGTCATCCACCCACGAACACGCTCACCTCCCAAACAACCCCAAAATTACAAATTCTGTAAAGAGCCTTATATTTAAGCTGCAAGGACAACAATCTAATGCGTATGTACTTTTTTAGATGTCATCGAAGTAGTTAAATCTTTAAGAATCTCATACAAAGAACTACATGTTAAGATTTTTTTACCCTTCGAATCTGCCGTAGATATATGTATTTTAACTTCGGACAACCCGAAGTATACTTTACTAGTTTTACTCTACGAACTGCAGTTTACCAATTCTGAAAATGTTGATAGAATACATTTTCCAACGCCGCCAGTATGATTTAAGGCCTCTGAAAAACCCAATAAAAATAGACGATCTCTTCACTCTTGACAACAAATTTGAAAACAATGTGTTCTTTGTTCTGAACACGAATATTCATATTATGCCTAAATCAAACTAAAAACTTCAAGTCTAAAGTAGAACATAATGCTGAGATATAAACATGAAAAAAAGTTAACTCATATAAACATAAAAAGGAAGAAGAAATTTAGTTCTTTTCACGTTACAATATGTAATGCCAAAGTGAGTACCATCGTCATATGAAGGGTAAAACCGAAACATCATTTTCAAGAATCTTATATTTTAATAAGTCGTGTATAAATACTTACTGGTGCAAGGTTCAAAATCCATAGATTTTAATGCAAAAAGCTTTGTTTCAATTTTGCCATTTCTTATAAAATGTATAGTTAACGATAAGTAAGACATTTTCTGGTAGTTGTCACTGTGGTTAGACCATTACCGCTACAATTAACTCTCTGAATTCCCACTTTATTCAAACCATACGTATTGTTATAGAGTCTATCTATATTTCTGGATATAGTTGTAGGGTGCGGTAGAAGTTTGTCAACATCAACGTTAGATCCATACTTTTCTCCTACGGATAAAATCACCTCAACAAATTTTTTTAAGTCATCTTCAATAATTTTAAACGATCGGCAGTTTTTAATTACCCACTCTGTGGTAACATAAATGACCTTCGCTCAACATTGCCAAAAACCTCCCAAACCTTGCTTTTTCCATTTTCTACAGTCACTTTATAATCACCTGAAATTATTTTTGTTTTTATTTCCTGTAAATTACGTTCCATAGGCAATGAAAATTCCGATGAAATTGATTCGTCTGATGTTATCTGTATTTAATATTACTTATATAATTTTGGATTTATATACAATTGAACAAAAAACTTAAATCCATTTTTAAAATTTATAATTAACAATTTATTTGCACAAATTACACGAGTATACAGCACTGCAAAACTTTTCTGCGAAAAATTCTATTAAGAATGTTTGAACAACGGAACCAGTCGTGAGAGTGATGTATATTACAGTAGCACGGGCTACTTTTGAAATGCTTCCCTCTTTAAAATACTACTATTTATTTTATTTCATTACTTACGATTGCAAAATTTTAATGCTATTTTATTCTATTATATTACGAAAAACAATTAAATTTTAAATTTGATTACACATACATAAATGCATACATTTCCAAAGATACATTCATACATATATAGAAAGAAACATAAATGAATCCATATGCAGAAATTATTCCTTAATAAAGTTAAGATTTATACTTAAACCTATTTTATTAAGTGTAGTGTACTTACATATGTACACACATAGGAACACAATTCGACCACCCAAAGACCATCATTAGTTTTCAACACATGACAACAATAAAAAATAAAACTTACAAAAAAGATATCGACAAACTATGTTTGTCAAGTGCATTGCAAAGAATAACTCAACAACAACAACTAGCTATGACTTTAAACGGGTGGCACTGACTGAAATATTAAGAATTTTACTAAACTGAAAGTGATTGGTCAATTGTTTATTTTAAAAACTAAAGTCAAAAATATTGGAATCTAAAATGGTATTGGTAAAATGGTAATATTGGTCAAAATGCTTTATAAACCAAAGAAAATTTTAAAAGATCTTTTTTATTCTAAAGTGTTCTAAAGTTATAAGCGAGGTGCGCTTAAACACCAAAGGTTGATCTGGACGCAGTCATCCAGATAACCTCAACAAATTTAAAGAGAGAACTTATCACATGGCGATCCTGCCAAACCTTTCCTGAAATCTTTGAATTTGCATCAATATTTTCCTGCTAACACCATAAAATCTGATGTCTGTGGAAGATATCGACAGCATATTGTGTTGAAAAAGGCACAGGAGTTTGCTAAGGAACAAGAGAAATACGTGCCACAGCCGATAGAACAACAAGCAATACACCAATTTACGTCCCGACAGTAAAAAACGCAGGACCTAAACCAATTTCTATTGAAGAGTATAGAAAAAGACAGACGGCAGCAACAAATTATAAAGATGTAACTCAAGTAGCACCCACAAAAAAACCAAGAGCTGTGAAAGCAGTAAAAGCGAAGCAGAGAGTAGTGGAGTTATATCGCATCATAAAAATTACTAAAGACAAAAAATTAAAAAATGCTTTACTAAATAAAGTAAAATTAGAAAAAATTAATTACAATTCAAATAGAATCTCTATGTAAATAAATAAAGAGTTTCCGTTTTACTTCAAAAATGCAATAAATGATTCGAAACATAACCGATATTTATGACTATATGATATGATTAACAACGAAAACAATGAAAAGAAAATTATTAACGATAACATAGACAACAGCATAGGGTCTATTGCCGCTAAATCGCAATTGAATTCAATAGTTCCAACAACTGTTATTATTTTAGTTATAATAGCAATAAAATCATACGTTAGAAAACACGTTACAAGATCAAATGTGTAACATATATAATTTGAATTTAAATAGAAATAGCAATTTAAATATAGTAATATAATTTTGAATAATTTTTTTAGAATAAAGCTAAAATTTTAATCATGGAATCTGCAACACTTTGTAAATACCAAGGATTATATGGTATTCTATTCAAAAAGTTTGTAAATAGCTTGTAAAAACAAAGTAATTGATATAGGAAAAGTTATATATTTATCACATTAAGGCAAACTGTTTTAGATTCACATTCAGAAAGTTTGAAGTTTGAAGCTTTAAAATATAAAATATGCCAATTTCAACTCAACAGAACATTCAGCAAGAAAGTTAAAATAAAGTTAATCAAGTCAAAGAGAGTGCCGCAAGTTTTTGTTAATCTCTCATTGAGTGTGGAGAAGATAGAGCGCGTAGACTACAAATAAAAACTAGTAAGGTATATCTTCGACTTGGCCGAAGTTAAAATACCCCCACGGCTTTATTATTTTTATGTGTCTTAAATACATACATATCAAATTGTTTTCTTGCAGCTTAAATATAAGCCTTTTTATAAAGTTTTTAATTTTGGGGTTGTATGGGAGCCCAGTGTTCCATACGGATCCGTTTCGAATTCGAAACGGACTCACTTCTTCGTACATTTTTTCCGAAACGGATTGCATTTCGGACCCGTTATGGGTCCGTTTTCGTATGAAATTCCTCTCAAAACTTCGAATCGTTTTTACCGTTTCCACGGATCCGTTTCGAATTCGGAACGGACTCCATATACGCATCCGTTTCGGACTCCTTTTTTTTAAAAATGAGAGTCCGCGATATAAATCCGCGACGGACTCGTTTCTTTTAAATAATGCGAATCCGCAACGGACCCGCTATTTTCAATAATACGAATCCGCGACGGACTCGTTTTGTTTTAATAATACGAATCCGCAACGGACTCGCTATTTTCAACAATGAGAATTCGCGACGGACTCGTTTTTTTTAATAATACGAATCCACAACGGACCCGTTTTATTTAACAACACGCATTCAAAGCGGAACATTCTAAATTTATTGAATTATTTTGCGAAATTTTAATTTTATGATTTTTTTATTTCAATTCAAAATTATTAAAGTTTTAATTGCATAACGTGTTTAAATGTGAATATTAAAATGATTAAATATGTACAAGTAATTTTATTAATCAATATTATAATAATTTAGCAATCAATTTTCTTCTTCTTCGTAACGCGATCATTCGCGTAATGGAAGAACTTTTTGGCAACGTCCTCCACTGTCGATATACTTTCATTTCCGTATTTTCTTTGAAATGCACCTGAAGAAAATTAAATAAAAGATTTTTATATTTAAAGGTCCGAGTGCATAGCATTTATTTGTGTGCATAAGCGTAAAGTCATTAACGAATGAAAAGTTGGAATATATAAGAATTTATGAAGCAGAGTGCAATGCAAACAATGCAAGCAGAGTGTAAGCTTTCTGCAACAACATTTTCAACTTTCAAACGCACGCAAATACATGTTATGTACTTGCACTTACAAACATTTATTAGCTCGGATAGTTGCAACGACAATTAAATTTTTGGCCGCTTTTTTCTCCTTCATGCCCAGCCAGATCACCTTTTGTGCTTATTCATCAGAGAAAACAGCATGCAGACACGTCCTCAAGTAGGCTTGTGGGTTTTTACCACTTAAGTTGAACGCGTATCGTATCTTAGCCCAGTTTATTAATAATAAAACCATGGTAATTTAGGTGTTATTAATTTATGGTGCTGTATGAAAAGCCAATTTTCGTGGGAATTATTCCGAATTTTAACTGGCAACTTAGAGCAACAGTGACAAATATAAAAACTACAAAACAACAACGCCAAAGCAATGCATGTGACGCCTTTTTTTTCATGTGCCTTTTTTTTGCATTTGCTTTAACACGAACAGAAGCAGCCGATAGAAATACCAGTTACATAGCGGCAACAAACAACAACAACAAAACAAAGCAAGGCACGCAGTTTCAAGTGCGTTTCTTTTTGCGAAATAGTTTTTAAGCTATAAATTACACACTTTAAATTGTTTTGCAAAGTTCTATCAAAAACTATACAAGTCCGCACTTTTTTACCTTAATAATAAACACAGCACAACACAATATTTGTTATTTATTATTAAAATATATACATATATGTACATAAAATAAAATTGTGATGTCCACTTAAACACACAACCTATTTGTTCAAACCCAATGTGCACAAAAACGGATGCGGATCCGTTTCGAACCCGTTACGAGTCCGTCAGAGCGGAATTTGTTTGTTTTATGTTTCAACGGATCAGTTTCGAACCCATTACGAGCCCGTGGACGCGGAATCAGTTTTTTTGTTTTGACGGACCCGTTTCGAACCCGTTACGAGTCCATCGACGCGGAATCGTTTTTTTTATGTTCTGAAGGACCCGTTTCGAACCCGTTACGAGTCCGTCGACGCGGAATCGTTTTTTTATGTTTTGACGGATCCGTTTCGAACCCGTTACGAGTCAATCGACGCGGAATCGTTTTTTTATGTTTTGACGGATCCGTTTCGAACCCGTTACGAGTCCGTCGACACGGAATTTGTTTTTTTTATGTTCTGAAAGACCCGTTTCGAACCCGTTACGAGTTCAACGACACGGAATCGTTTTTTTATGTTTTGACGGACCCGTTTCGAACCCGTTACGAGTCCGTCGACGCAGAATCGTTTTTTTATGTTTTGACGGACCCGTTTCGAACCCGTTACGAGTTCGTCGACGCGGAATCGTTTTTTTTATGTTCTGATGGACCCATTTCGAACCCGTTACGAGTCCGTAGACGCGGAATCGTTTTTTTATGTTTTGATGGACCCGTTTCGAACCCGTTACGAGTCCATCGACGCGGAATCGTTTTTTTTATGTTCTGAAGGACCCGTTTCGAACCCGTTACGAGTCTGTCGACGCGGAGTCGTTTTTTTTATGTTTTGACGGATCCGTTTCGAACCCGTTACGAGTCCGTCGACGCGGAATTGTTTTTTTATGTTTTGACGGATCCGTTTCGAACCCGTTACGAGTCCGTCGATGAGAATCGTTTTTATGTTTTGAAATAATATTCAGAACTTAAACATTAATCCACCATCGCGTTTCGATTTTAGAAAACGTTTTATAAGTTGAAATTACTTCTCATATAATTTGAAAAAAGCTAAATTTAAATAAATTTTAGCAATAATTTGCTTACTTATTATAAATTCAAATAGCAAATTTTGAATTGATTCAAGCAAAAAGGTGCTTGGTTATTGAAAAACAAAAAAAAATTCGAACTGACTCATGTCTATAATAAAGAGAGAAAAAGATTGAATTTTCCGTTTTCTTCTTTTTTTTCGTTTCTTCTTTCGCATCAGTCAGAATTTGTTTCTATTTGTTTCGTTTGTCGCGTACCTTTGAACAAATAGGTTGTGTGTTAAAGTGGACAGCACAATTTTATTTTATGTACATATATGTATATATTTTAATAATAAATAACAAATTATGTGTTGTGCTGTGTTTATTGTTAAGGTAAAAAAATGCAGACTTGTATAGTTTTTGATAGAACTTTGCAAAACAATTTAAAGTGTTAAAAACTATTTCGCAAAAAAAAACGCACTTGAAACGGCGTGCCTTGCTTTGTTTTGTTGTTGTTGTTTGTTGCCGCTATGTAACTGGGGGTATGTTCGAGGCACTCAATAAATGCGGCAACACTGCGGCCTTTTTTTACGCTTGCAACACTGTTGCAGATGCTCAGCTGATACGTTGCTGATATTTTGCGCGTATTTTGCACAATTTCCATAAATTAAAACAAGAATAGATTTTTGTGCAAGTTTAATTTTGTATAGAGTAGAAAATGATAAAAGTTTGTTATTGAAATTGGAAGAAGCAAGAATTAAGTGACTTAAGAAGAGAAGAAGAATTTTTTTAAAACCATTCAATTATATCCTGGTAATATATTTTTCACGCATTTCCGATTGAATTATTAGTAAATTTATATACGTGGACAATAATAATAATAAAAAATAAAATAAATAAACATTTGTCTTACTTTTCTTCATCCAGTATTATCCTGCAGACAAAAATTTTGTGTTGCCGCTTTTTTGCATTTCCTGCGCATCAAATGTCAAATTTTTGCACGCTAGAACGTTTTGCTTTGGCCAATGTTGCCAGAAATAAGCATAGAACGTGATGCTTTGACAAATCGTGCAACACAGCCCCAGTGTTTGCAGCTCGAACATACCCTGGTATTTCTATCGGCTGCTTCTGTTCATGTCAAAGCAAATGCAAAAAAAGGCACATGAAAAAAACGGCGTCACTTGCATTGCTTTGGCGTTGTTGTTTTGTAGTTTTTATATTTGTCACTGTTGCTCAAGGTTGCCAGTTAAAATTCGGAATAATTCCCACGAAAATTGGCTTTTCATACAGCACCATAAATTAATAACACCTAAATTACCATGGTTTTATCTTACTCTATTAAACGAGCAATATTTGTATATATATTTGCAATTGCGTTCTCGAAAACGGCACTAACGATTTCTAACGATGAAATTTACAATATAGATGAAGAGGGGGCTGAAAAATCGATCCAGCTAGGTTTCATCTCTGGGAAAAGCTGTTTTTCCGAGTTTTCACGCATTTAATAAATAAATTAATTTTTCTGCCGAATATGTTATGTTAAGTTTGCTTATTTTATTGTATCGGTGATAGCTCAGAGAGCAGAGCTTCTCTCCAATAATTTCAATGTAGTGAGTTCGAATCCCGCCGTGCTCAATAAGTTCTTACTTTTTAAACTTCACCAAACAGTGATTTGGTGAATTTGTTATATTTTTCATTTATTTTTTTTTATAGAAACGTTTTTAGTACAGTTGTACCAATTTTGTTGGTACAGTTGATGTACCAATTTTTGATATAAAAAGCAATCTTATAAATAGAGTAATTTACACTTAATCTTAAACAAATTTTAAAAAGAAAAATTACTCAAAACTTAAATCACTTAAATTAATTACTTTCACATTAAAATTTTGAAAATATTTTTGTAAGAGTTTCCTATGCTAGAGTTTCCTACGTTTTGAAAAAAAAAATCTAACTTGCTCACATCTCAAAAAGTGCACTTTTTTTGTAATTTTAAGAAACAAATTAAGTTTCCACCAAAATAAAATATAATGGCCAAATGTTATGCTTTTCGTAATTTCAATTTTTTATAATATACATTTCACTTAATCGTTCATAACTTCTATACCGTTTGAGATATTGTTATAAAATCTGGAGCAAAAATGTTTTTCTTATTAGGTCAAATAATTATTTTGTATATAATAAAGGAATCTTGGACCATAAAACTGTAAAAAGCTTGAACAAAATTTTTAGTTCCTTCTTTTTTATTTGCAGTAAGTTTACAAAATTTTAAATGCCTTATAAAAATTCGAAATAAATTAAGATCAAACTTACTCTAAGAATTTTTTAATCGGTCTTAAAACAAAACAGTTTTAACATTTTTCAATCGGCCGTCTGGGGAGGATGAAGTGACAAATTCACATTTTGTAAATATCTTAAGGTGTGAACAGACCACATAGTACAACAACTTTACGGTTAAAAATCTTAGAGTAATTTTTAAACAATACATTGAACTAATACATATGTTAATCCTTTTTTTTAGAATTGATACGATTAAAAATACTAGACATATTTTTAGTCAAAGCTGTACGTAATTTTAATAAATTGGGAATATAATTTCAATTATAGTGCCTCAGGTTGAAATTTGAATACAAAATAACTGAAAGGGTAATAAAAACTGTATTTTGCTTACATTTTGTTCATGCTATCGCAAGCAACAGGATGTGACAAAAATAAAAATATTGCACTATGCAATTGTTACATTAAATAATTAATAAAATAAGATTATAATAATAAAAAATTAAAAAAAATATACTTTTCATCCAGGCTGAGGATCGAAACAGGCTTATTTGATTCTTAACGTCTTCACGACAACAGCTTATCCGACTGAGCCACGACTCTGTTGGTTTGCAGTTAAACCTAATAACAACCGGTTGCTGTTTTAGATGCAAAGATCATATTAAGTGAATAGAAGACGACATCTATTGGGTAATAGCATACAACGAAAAATAATGCCAACTTAGAACACCCTCTTAACGTGGAGTAGAGCACCAATGCTGCGAATCAGTTCGTTCAAAACAAAAACAACACAAGCAAAAACAAAAACAAAGAAAGTAGCAGACACAACCCAATCAGCCATTTAGAAATAGTGCTTGGATAAAGCTTACATGCAATACAAAAAGCAAGCCTTATCCAAGCACGCTTGAAAAACACTTGCCCAGGTAATAAATTTCCAAGTTCCTTTGTATAACTATTGTGTAAAACACAAAAAGCAAGTGATGCACAATAATACTTGGAAAGGCTTGCATTAAGTAAGTGTTTTGCAATCATACTTAGAAAACGCTGACAACAGTAATAGTTGTACAACTGTTCAAAGTTGTGATGCTCTGATGTAAACATACATAAATGTATTTTATTTTCATTTTGTTCGCTCAGCAGCCATAAGGCTTACGGCAAGCTGTTAAAGTGTCCGACTCATATGCGGTGGGTCGCGCGTTCGATCCCTGGTGTAGCAAAACAAAAATTTTTGAAGGCATGCAATTTTTCATATAAATATGTGCTTTAATTTAAATAAACGAAAATAAAAAATAAATAAAAATAAAAATGTTCCATTTAGGAATTGAACCTTGGATGTCCAAATCACAACAATTCAAATAAACAAGTGGCTACCAACTGAGCCACGGAATAAAAATTTTTCGCGAGTGCTAATTGATTTGTTGAATGTAGCACACTTGGAAAAAGCTTATTAAAACACTTATATCCAATTGTAAAAACAACACTTGGATTAAGCTTGAAGTAAGGAATATTATTCCAAGGGTTCACTTTCGTTTATCCTACAATTACATGTAAGCGTTCTACAATAGTAAATGAAAGCGTTATCCAAGCTTGAGGCTTACGTTTGTAAGCTTGTTTAAAGCCAAATAAAGCTTGTTTAAATCAGCCAAACAAGCTTGGAATAAGCTTTAAACAAGCTTACACACGTAAGCCTCAAGCTTGGATCCCAATAGGCAATTAAGCCAGCGCTCTTCAAACGAAGGCCTGCGTTGACTGCTACTTATGGAGACCAAACACATCCGTTCCTCGCTGCTCTTATGAGCACTTCTTGAAGGCCTTCCTTTTCTGCACAAAAGGCAGCACAACAAATTTGTTTTCCCTACAACGACTGGCTTTTCATATACTTCAGGGCAACTTTTTCGTTAAAAGTTAAAATAAATATCAGTTGAAAAATACGACGCAATAATGGCCCTTCTTACGGCTATATCAAAGATTATATTTTGAAATTAATCTAACTTAAAAAACATAGGAGAGAAGATAAAAGCATAGAATATATAAATACATAGAAAAAGGTGTACAAGAAAAAATATTTTTTCAACACTTTTTGTTTACTCCTACTTTAAGCCATTCTAAAGAAGTGCTTCTATCAGGCCTCTTTTGAGCTATCGGAGCGGAAGGCCTGCGAAATTTTCCCACTTCATATAAAAAAGAAAGTGTAATTGTATATGAGTGCGGCAGTACTACAAAATCCACAGGAAGGCCTGCTAGCAGCGCTGTCATTGTCTACTGGGTAGTATTGTAGAACGCTTACATGTAATTGTAGGATAAACGAAAGTGAACGCTTGGAATAATATTCCTTACTTCAAGCTTAATCCAAGTGTTGTTTTTACAATTGGATATAAGCGTTTTAATAAGCTTTTTCCAAGTGTGCTACATTCAACAAATCAATTAGCACTCGCGAAAAATTTTTATTCCGTGGCTCAGTTGGTAAGCCACTGGTTATTTGATTTGTTGTGATTTGGACATCAAAGGTTCAATTCCCAACCGGAACATTTTTATTTTTATATATTTTTTATTTTCGTTTGTTAAAATTGAAGCATATATTTATATGAAAAATTGCATGCCTTCAAAAATTTTTGTGTTTGCTACCCCAGGGATCGAACGCGCGAACCACCGCATATGAGTCGGACACTCTAACAGCTTGCCGTTAGCCTTATGGCTGCTGAGCGAACAAAATGAAAATCTATGTATATATGAGAGCATCATAACTTTGAACAGTTGTGAAACTATTACCGTTGTCAGCGTTATCTAAGTATGATTGCAAAACACTTACTTAATGCAAGCCTTTCCAAGTATTATTGTACATCACTTGCTTTTGGTGTTTTACGCAATAGTTATACAAAGTATTACATAGTATTACAAAGCAACTTGGAAATTTATTACCCGGGCAAATGTTTTTCAAGAGTGCTTGGATAAGGCTTGCTTTTTGTATTGCATGTAAGCTTAATCCAAGCACTATTTCTAAATGGTTGATTGGGTAATGATTGATTTTCTTATATAAAAATCTAGATTATTCTTCTAAGCTTTAATATAAAAGTAACAAAATCCAAAATTAGATATTCGTTTAGCGTAGGATATATATGATACTTTAGTGTAAATATTATGTTTGAACGATGAATATTATAGGCTGTAGGTATGACCTTAAAACAATTTGTTAAAACGACTGCATACAAACCGCGCTGTAAGACGTAATTCTACGTAAAAAAAAACCGAAAATGCATTTTTTGAGATATGACTAGCAAAAAAATTCCAAAAGTATTTTATTTTTTATTAATAATCGCTTTTCAATTGCTTTATAACGATACTTCATTTACAAAAATAGGGGTAAAAAATGACAGAGGTATGATTTATTGAAAATGACTCCATTTTCAAGATTTTTACTTTGATCAAAAATTGCTATCTCCATAACTTTGGAAAAAATTGCGACATAAAAAAATAACTTCTATTCTTGTAAGTGGAAAAGGAGCATGAGGATAATTTTGGGAAAAAAAATTTATTTAGGCTTGGAATGGCCGGCATAAGTTAATAATTAAACCAAATATACAAAAAATATAAAACCAAAACAAATTTCGTTTAGTTGAAAAACGAAGTTATCATAAAATAAAAATGCATTTAAAGTTAATTGAAAAAATATGATCTTATATGTTGTTTCTAACATAAAGTTTGCATTTTCGATACATTAAAAACCGTAAAACATTTGAATATACGGCAGGAATCTGAGCGGGGCTCGGTCGCCCAGGTACTTATTAATTAACTGGGTTAAGATACGATACGCGTTCAACTTAAGTGGTAAAAACCCACAAGCCTACTTGAGGACGTGTCTGCATGCTGTTTTCTCTGATAAATTAGCACAAAAGGTGATCTGGCTGGGCATAAAGGAGAAAAAAGCGGCTAAAAATGTAATTGTCGTTGCAACTATCCGAGCTAATAAATGTTTGTAAGTGCAAGTACATAACATGTATTTGCGTGCGTTTGAAAGTTGAAAATGTTGTTGCAGAAAGCTTACGTTTGCTTGCACTCTGCTTCATAAATTCTAATATATTCCAACTTTTAATTCGTTAATGACTTTACGCTTATGCTCGCAAATTAATGCTATGTACTTGACCCTTTAAATTTATATATCTTTTATTTAATTTTCCTCAGGTGCTTTTTAAAGGATATATGGGATCGGCAGTGAGTTTATCGGCAGTGGAGGACGTTGCAAAGTAGTAGTTCTTCCACTATGCGAATCATCACATAACGAAGAAGAAGAAAAGTGAAAACATATCATATCATTTTATATAATTTTCATAACCATATTAAAGCATGTTATATAATTAAAACTTTAATAATTTTCCACGAATTGAAATAAAAAAATCATACAATTAAAATTTTATAAAAATGTTTCAATAAATGGTTTTTTATGCATTTTTTTGTTTAACATGCATATTGTTAAAAAAAACGGGTCCGTCGCGGATTCGCATTATTTAAAATAGCGAGTCCGTTGCGGATTCGTATTATTAAATAAAAACGAGTCCGTCGCGGATTCGCATTATTTAAAATAGCGAGTCCGTTGCGGATTCGCATTATTTCAAAAAACGAGTACGTCGCGGACTCGCATTATTAAAAAAACGTGTCCGTCGCGGACTCGCATTATTAAAAAAAAACGAGTCCGAAACGGACTCGTATATGTAAAGAAGAAACAGGAAAATTCAATCTTTTTCTCTCTTTATTATAGACATAAGTCAGTCCGAATTTTTTTTTTGTTTTTCGATAACCAAGCACCTTTTTGCTTGAATCAATTCAAAATTTGCTATTTGAATTTATAATAAGTAAGCAAATTATTGCTAAAATTTATTTAAATAAGCTTTTTCAAATTATATGAGAAGTAATTTCAACTTATAAAACGTTTTCTAAAATCGAAACGCGATGGTGGATTAATGTTTAAGTTCTGAATATTATTTCAAAACATAAAAAACGATTCCTCGTCGACGGACTCGTAACGGGTTCGAAACGGATCCGTCAAAACATAAAAAAACGATTCCGCGTCGACGGACTTGTAACGGCTCCTTCAGAACATAAAAAAAAACGATTCCGCGTCGATGGACTCGTAACGGGTTCGAAACGGGTCCATCAAAACATAAAAAAACGATTCCGCGTCGACGGGCTCGTAACGTGTTCGAAACGGGTCCATCAAAACATAAAAAAAAACGATTCCGCGTCGCCGGACTCGTAACGGGTTCGAAACGGGTCCGTCAAAACATAAAAAAACGATTCCACGTCGACGGACTCGTAACGGGTTCGAAACGGGTCCGTCAAAACATAAAAAAACGATTCCGTGTCGTTGAAATCGTAACGGGTTCGAAACGGGTCCTTCAGAACATAAAAAAAACGATTCCGCGTCGATGGACTCGTAACGGGTTCGAAACGGGTCCATCAAAACATAAAAAAACGATTCTGCGTCGACGGGCTCGTAACGGGTTCGAAACGGGTCCATCAAAACATAAAAAAACGATTCCGCGTCGACGGACTCGTAACGGGTTCGAAACGGGTCCGTCAAAACATAAAAAAAAGATTCCGCGTCGACGGACTCGTAACGGGTTCGAAACGGGTCCTTCAGAACATAAAAAAAACGATTCCGCGTCGCCGGACTCGTAACGGATTCGAAACTGATCCGTCAAAATATAAAAAAACGATTCCGCGTCGACGGACTCGTAACGGGTTCGAAACGGGTCCTTCAGAACATAAAAAAACGATTCCACGTCGATGGACTCGTAACGGGTTCGAAACGGGTCCGTCAAAACACAAAAAACCCATTCCGCGTCCACGGACTCGTAATGGGTTCGAAACTGATCCGTCGAAACATAAAAAAAACAAATTCCGCTCTGACGGACTCGTAACGGGTTCAAAACGGATCCGCTTCCGTTTTTGTGCACATTGGGGGGTGGGCGTGTTAGTTTGTGTATGACGACCATTTTTCTAACACACCTCAGTTTTGACATAGAACACACAAATACCGAGTTTCCGTCTTGTAACTTTAATATTAGCTTCCTTATAGATTTTTCAATTTTGGGGTTTTATGGGAGGTGGGCGTGTCAGTGGGTGGATGACGCCCATTTTTCTTACACACCTCATCTTTGACACATAGTACACAAATACCGAGTTTCAGTTTTGTATCTTTAATATAAGCCTCTTATTAGAGTTTTAAATTTTGGGGTTGTATGGAAGGTGGGCGTGTTAGTGGGTGCATGACGCCCATTTTTCTATCACACCTCAGTTTTGACAAAGAACACACAAATACCGAATTTCAATATTGTATCTCTAATATTAGTCTCTTTACAGAGTTTTCAATTTTGGGGTTGTATGGGAGGTAGGCGTGGTTTTCATGCGATTTAACCTATTCTCGAACTTGATCTTAGTAGGAAACAGCTCAAAAACCGAATTTCCGTACGATAGCTTCAAAATTACGGCTGCAATCGTGTCCACAGACAGACAGACGGATAGATAGACAGACGGACATGGCTAAATCAACTCAGGTGATCATGCTGACCAAGAATATTTATACTTTTCTATACCTTAAACGCCTCCTTATGGGCGTTACACACGTCGTGACAAAATTAATGTACCCCTTACGCAGTACGCGTGGGAGTATAAAAACTTGAAAAACATGCTGAAGGTGATCAGTGAATCCGCCTTTAACAATCAAAACACAAGCTAGCCGAATACAAAAAATAAATTCCATACACAGTAAAAAATATGAGGATAAATTTTATACTATTTGGTATAAATATAAATCAATTCCAAATATTTCATAAAATTTATACCATAACATCATATAAACCAAATGTATACAAAATTGGTATAGATTTTATCCGAAAAGAGTATAAAATGTGTTTACACCAGGTTGGTATATATTTTTATAAGCAAAAGTATTATATATTTTTAAACCACATTTGGTTACTTTTTATAGCAATATTATATAAAAATATGTGGCACATATGTTAACATACATTAAATATGTGAATATGTATTATATTTAAGGTAATAAATCAGGAATAATATTAAGATTTCAATAGATATATTTCATGTTATATCTGCTTTTTTTTATATTTTCAAAAACAATTTCACTGGAAAAATAAAGAGTAAAAATTTTACTCAGAAATTTGCATGTTTAATCATGTTGGCAGAGCTTCCAACTCAAGCGCAATATTTGTGTCTTAATCTGTGTGTACAAAAAAATATTCAACGGAACTATTTGTGCATAACATGATTACTGACTGAGGAAGAAACGGAAACTGATTGCCTGCTGGCATCGCTAGCACGTGAAGCCGAGTGGCTCCGTGAGGTCCGTGTGTATAACTGGAATAAAGATGTGATTTTTATAAATTCATGTTATAAAATTTATACTATTTTGGAGTAAAATAGCTGTTTGAATGGAAATGCAAGTTTTATAACATTGAGTGGGATAAAACTTATAATAACTTTGGAATAAAACGAGTTTATACTACAGAAATGTTATAAAAAAGATAAAATTTACCCTCAAAATTTTTACTGTGTAGAGACTTTTGAAACAGTTACTGTTGATGATACTTACTCTTTCATAACTAACTCTCTTTCGTTACTCTTTATGATATAAATTCAATTACAGTCAGTGGACAAATTATTATGACCATAACTTTTGTATAATCCAACTAAATAATACACTCGCGCCGAAAAAAAAAACATATTCTTAAAATTATTTGTTCTATCCCAGCAAAATCTTCGCATACATATGTATAATCGAAAAAGTAATCCAGAAAATTTTATTTATCGCTTACCCTCTCGCTTACGGAACCCATTATTTTAATACAGGCATGTCATTGGAGGTAATTGATGAAGCTTTCGCTTCACATGGGAAAATGAGAAAAATGCTTTTATAGAATAGATATATGTATCAGTTAATTAATTAATCTGATATATTTACCTTTAACACATTTTTCTATTTTTCATTCATAAATCTGGCAGTTATTTCATATTGAAAATTATAAAAATTTGACACGTTTGAAGCAAAAATAAAAGTCAAACAAAAAATTTCAATTATCTAAAAAACAGAACACTCATTTCAAAAGCAAAAAGGGCTGACATTACTAACTGCATTACGAGTAATATACAATATAATGCATTATTGGTCACCAACATTTATGTAATGCGTTTTATAATCGACTGCAAATCAAGGCAATACAAAAAATTTTGCTGGGATGTAACGACACATCGCACACGCTCTTCAAAAATGACTCAACTTAAAATTTTAAAATTTTCAGGAGAGTCAAAAACTATTTCGTTTTCAAAGTAACTTCATACAAAAGGACACAAAATGATTTTTTTAAAAATTAAAGAGCAATCAGATTAAAACAAAATTTTAACAGTCGATGGAGATGTGCATTACGAATTGGTTTATATTAAAAAATCAAAATTGAAAAATATTGTGTTGTGCCACTTTTGAAGAGGGTGTGCGATATATGCTTTAATAACACAAAAATTGTTTATCTTGAATTAGTTTTTTTTTTTATTATTCCAAAAGCTCGGTATCTTCATATTCGAGAAGAGCATTTCAGCGTATAAATGCGTATACATTTTAAGAGTAGTTTGAAAGTTCATAGATAAAGTTATTTTTTCTCTTAAAATTAGATAATTATTAAAATAAAATCAAAAACATAAAAAAATAGAAGCCGGCGTTTTTTTTTTCAGCGCGAGTGAATGTAATTAGAGAAAAATGTTTATTTGGAAAAATAATTTCTTGTGAAAATATATAATTTAAATTTCAATGACGAAAATTATTTCATTATAATAATTGATGGTATTTTTTATTAATTAAGTATAAACGGGAAAATCTGAATATTGTGTTTTACTAAACAATTATTTAAGAAAACTAGTTCTTTCCCGTCAAAAATGACGGGCACTGATTTCCGGATGGAAAAACATGAATAAAAACATGAATATTAAATCAGCGTTGGTCACATATTCGATTTTAAATTGAGTTCTCAATATTATTAAAATACCTTAAAGTAAAAACGGAAACCATAGTAGGTGCGACGAAATATGTTAAAAAAAATTTTTATAAAACTGAAAATTTCAAAATGAAAATATATAAAAAGTTTTTGAAGTTTCAATTCACAAAACAAAAATGCCTAAAAATGTGCTATGAAATTTAAAAAAAAAAATCAAGCGTTCCGCACTCACATTTTACGGAATTATGTTATAGTAATATAATATATTAGATCATTCGGCTAATTTAAATAAATTTAATAAATATTAATATACATATAATAAAAATATATACTTGTTAAAGTTAAGAGAATAACAGTGAGTTAATAGCGGCCTGTTAATAATAAAAACCTACCGAACAATATAAGCCAGCTAATAAAAATAAAACTCAGAAATTCTCATTTTGTTACGCTCTTCTGTGATCGTTTCAAATAAAACATGTAAGGAAATTCTATCGTTGGTTTTATTAATTACACTGAAAATAATATTTGGGTATTCTATATAATAAAAACAGCAAATAGCCTTAAATATATAAGTTAAAATGTTTTAACATTTGCTAGGGGGTTTTTTATCGATTTTTAGTTTTTTTTTTAGCTTTTTTCTAGCGGTTTTTGTTCATAATTTTAAAACTGAAAGAGATGTCTTTATTAAACCTTAAAATAAAAAAGGCTAAATTATTAAAATAAAACTGTTCTTGGGTTCTACAGTTGACTATACATGTTAGCACGTGTGAAGTCACCTTACACAGATTTGTTATTTGTTTTCTGAAGCAACTAAAACAAAGGTAAATATTTTTCTTCGCTTATGTAAAATTTTTAAAATATATATAAATCGGTACTTTGTCACTTCGGCTAAGTCTATATTTGTGTTTTGAACTATATTTAAAAATAGAACTAATATATAGTTCTGAGCGTTTTTTATGTGGTTCTTCTTTTAATTTTTTCTTCCGCATTTTCCAAATATAAAGAAATAGACAGGCACAGCGTGAACTAAGGTATCGACATTTTGGTTTGAACCTTTTTTAAAATAGTTATTTGTTGTAAAATTTTTAAGATTACCAGAAAATTATGACGTATTGGGGAAAGTGGATTTATTTTCCGTAAGCAAAGTTTTAAATGCGAAAAAAACAAATATTTTACCAATTTTGTAAAAGTTTGGATGTAGCGGCGATAACGTTGATAAACTTCTGACGCAGTTTAATAGCATACATTTAATTAATTGGAGCAACATATCCCCAACAACATTGTTTTGGTTCGAAGTCTTGGAGTATAAGGACTCTGGTGGCAATAATCCATTTTTGGAGTTGGCGAATTTTTCGCTTCAGTTACTTTTATTGCCACAGTCAAATGCTGAGGTAGAACGGGCATTTAGCAAGCTTAATATTGTTAAATCGAAAATTTGAAACAGATTTCAAATTGATACAGTCAATGCTATCGTAAACGTAAAGTAAATTATAAGCTTCACAGTATTAATTTTACTAAAAAACGATGAAACTTTATTCTTTTCAGATACGGATTACGTACCTACACTCCAAACTATTTGTTGAAATTAACTATCAAAATGACTGTAAATTTTTTTTTAATTTTATGTTGTTGCCTAAAATTACTATCTTTTGGTCTCAATAAATGACAATAACTTAACAGTTAGTGCTTATTTTTAAGCACAAAGGTATGTAAAGTTGAAATATACACCAAAAAATGTTTAAATTACTGCACAAAAATGTGAAATGTTGAACTCAAAATTTGTAAAGCTTAAGATCTGACAAAAATGTTTATTTAAAAAAAAAAAAATGTACAAAAATAACACGAAAATGAGTAATGGTGAACCTTTAGTGTGTAAAAATTTTAATAAAGTGCTTTTGAAATTTTTAATTGATCATGATTCAATGATTAAAAAATCAAACAAGATCTTTGTCATTTCTTTGTCATAATGGCATTTATTGTTTGCTTTTACATCTCCAGATTTCTTTATATCTTTTGCATTTGAGTATTTTTTATATATTTCAAAATTTTTTAGATAAAACAACTTAATTTCATACCACCATGATGAACATCATAATTTATAACCAGTAAATCATAACCAGTAATTTTTTTACTCTAAAATTGTTAATGGTTTAAAAGATGTTTCATGTCAAAAAGCCAACATTCCGTAAAAATTAAAAAAAAAATATTTTTTGAATTTGGCGGTCAATATTTCCCAAACCAACATAGTTATGCCAATTATTAAATTTTTGTTTTATATTTGCAATATCTCGAGTGAAACTACATATCCAGCATTTTCATTTTTGCAATATTTTAAAAGAAATAACTTATTTTCTCGGTTGTATCCAAAAAGATACATTGGACATTTAAGGGCTAATAGTTTACTATTTCTAAAGAAAGTATTTATGATTTTACATTGTAAAAAAAAAATTAAAAAAAAACATATAAATGCTTCGTTACTACCAATCGTCAGCAACGCTTTTCTAAGTGAGACAATCTAAATTTACACATGCATATTTTACACATTTTTGTTGAAAATTAAACATAGGACAGTTTCAACTTTTACACACCAGTTGTGTAAATCGTTAAACATTTTGTATATATTATTCAACAAAAAATGTTTAAAAATGTGGATGTGTAAATTTAGACCCTTTAAGTCAGAAAAGAGTTGCCGATGATTTTCGTCGTAAAATTCAACAGAAATAGTTTAGAGTGTAGACATAGAAAATGTTGTCTCGAATATGAACTGCCTAAAGAATATTTGTGTCTGATTGGAGGAAAGTCTATTTATGAAGGTAATAACGATAAAAACGATAATAACTACACTGAAAGAGTTGATGAATGGATAGACCTAAATTAAAGTTACTTTATTTCTCAAAACCACTTTAGTATTATTAACTACACATGAGTACAAATACCTAGTCCTATCATTTTGACACTATTAGATATATTATCTAAAAGTTTAAATATAATTTTTGGTTAATAAAACGTTTTTATAAAGCATTTTGAAGTGGATTTTTTAGCGGGTTTTTTTCGCAGTTTTCCAGCGGTTTTTATAAACCAATCTAGCTTTTTTTCATAGAGGTGAGTTAGCAACACTGCTTAAGTGAGATCGCTCCGGTTCGTAGGCATAACCAGAAATCAAACAACTTTAGTGGCTGCATACGTGAACATTCATTCAAAGACAGTGGGTAACCATAGCAGGAAGAAATACCCAATTTTTGTTGCTCATTCATTGCATGAATGAATTCATGCAGAAGATTTATATCTAAGACACACCCTATTTCCAGTCATTCTTCCAAACATTTTTTTGTAACCAATCATAAAAATTTTGGCTACAAAACAACAATTTATGAATAATTTTTTTTTAAATATTTTTGTCTCTACTAAATTAAATCAAATTACATTTACATGTGCTCAGCATTTCAAAGTTCTGACATTGTTTGTGACTAGGTGGTCTTAATTTGTTTTATTTTGTTTTGTTTTGTTTTATTTGTTTAATTGGGTTGTGTACACACAACACTACTTCATCGCTGAATACTGCGTTTTTCCAAAATGATTCTAGCTTTGTAAAGTGCAATTTAGCAAAATTCAATCTGTTCTTCTTGTTTATCTTTGATAAAAAAGGCTTACGCCGACCCACACTACAATGATACCCAGCACTGTACAGAATATTCCTTATTGTTTAAAAATCCTCTGCTAACTTCACTGTAAAAATTTTCGGATTTTTCCTTGCAATGGCAATAACTCAACATTCATCAGATGGAGTTAAGAGAAACTACCGTTGCTTGTGTACGATTTAATAATTGTTTGTACGCTAGAATTATTTTACCGATTTCGCGTAAAGATGAGTCTTATTAAAACAATTTTATTATTAATTTACGGATCTATTACGAAAAGTCTATACCGCGACCCTTTGCAACTTTCTTAAGTGTAAGTGTAAGTAAGTGCATCAGTTTAACTATCAAACAAAAGTGTGAAAGGGTACCGAAAATTACAGTTACATTTGCAAACTACTTACTTACTTAACTGGCGCTTACAACCGTTGGTCAACTTTGGCCTCTTCCAAGAATTTTCACCATCCTCTTTTGTCGTGCACTTTCTGGCGCCAGTTAGAAACTCCAAGCATCGTCAGATAAACGAAGTCCTTCACAACCTCAAAGGAGGTGTTGTCAAAAGTGACGTGGTTTCCAAGACGCTGTTGACACAAGATACTTCGTTTTATCTCCGTTCAATGCAAGACCCATTCGACTCAACTCTTTTTCTAGCCTGAAAAATCCTGCACTGACTTCACGCGTATTATGGCCAATGGTGTCAATATCATCAGCATACGCTAGCAGCATAACACTCTTATATAATATTGTGCCACTGCGCTTCAGAGCAGTAGTTCGGATGATCTTCTCCATTACAAAATTAAAAAAGTCGCACGATAAGGAATCACCTTGTCTGAAACCTCACTTGGTATCGAACGGAGGGGAGAGGTCCTTCCCGATTTTCACTGCGCTGCTGGTGTTGCTCAGTGTCATTCTGCATAGATGTATTAACTTTGCAGAAATATCAAATTCAGACTTGGTGGAAAATAGTTGACTCCTTATTGAGCTGTCGAAGTCGGCTTTGAAATCGAAAAAAAGATGGTGTGTGTCGATTTGTTTTCCAATGGTCTTTTCCAAAATTTGTCGTGGCGTAAATATCTGGTCGATGGTGGACTTTCCAAGACTGAAGCCACACTGATAAGGTCCAATCAGTTGGTTGACGATGGGCTTCAGTCTTTAGGCTTACTCCACGGTAGTTGATGCAAAGGGTCGGATCGCCTTTCTTGTGAATTGGACAGAGCACACTGCGGTTCCAATCATTTGGCATGTATTCTTCCGACTATATACTGCATAGAAGCTAGTAAATGCATTTAAACAGAGCTTCACCTCCGTTCTTAAACAGCTCAGCTGGTAATACATCGGCTCCTGCGGCTTTGTTGCTTTTAAGCCTATAGCTATTAAGACCTCGTTAAAGTTGGGCAGCGGAACTTCAACGCTGTCATCCAAAATTGTGATTTCCGGGATATTGGGAGGAATTAATAAAAATTGAGTGAACGAGTGGAGTGGAGTGCTTGAGTGTACGTTTTGAGGTTGCGATGTTAGTTGAGTAGAGTGTGAAATCCGTATTAAATAAACTCCACTTCACTCAGAGGGCAAAAAAACATCGCTTGAGGGTTCACTCATGACAGTAGCCTTGTTTAACGTGTGAAACAGTATAAGGCGTTTTCGTTTATTTGATGAGAGCAGAACAAAGACTGTCAAACAATTTGTTAGCGATCTCAATACGACTCTTCGTGCTCTTTACTAAACGTTAGAGCCCGTAAAGCACATACCAGAGTTCTATCTGCCGGGCTTTTGAAAGGAATGGAAACAAATAATCGTTAGCAAAAATAAAGGAAAAGAATATAAATAAAATGCAAAAATAAAATTGTGCAAAAAATATTTTATTATAAATAATAATATTACACAAAATATTCCTAAATAATAATTGAGACCTTTGATGCACGGTTTACTTTTTTTTGATAATTCAGAGTGCTCTGAAAGAACACAGAGTAGAGATTTTTTGGAATGTATTTAGTGTGGTCTCATCTAGTGTTGTGACCGACGATTCCCCTTTCAATTGTCAAGCATTTTATATTAATAGGTCTGTTTCTGTACTCACACTGTGTAACTTGTGTGTTATTATTTTATGTTTCCGTACTTTCTGTGCTTAAAATGTGAGAAGTAGAACAAGCATAAATCGCTCTCTCGAGCACAGAAGTTAACCAGAGTGTGCTTGAACTCAAGACTACGAGTAAATTAAGAAGAAGCATCAAGAAGAACAAGCATATGTCAAATGCACGATCATTTCATTGGCGCTATTTACCTTTGACACGGCTGCTGTCAGAATCAGCTGTTTTGTGCTCGAAACTTACTAGAAGCTGTTTCTGTACTTTTACCACTATTCTCAAATTTCATTTTACTTTCGCAGCCCGAACTTTACACAGAACTTACACAGTGTAGAGTACGGAAACACACCTATTATGTTTTTTTATAAATCAGAAAAATTTGTCAAGTTTACAAATATGTCAAGATTTCATCGTTACTGCTTGACAGGCACTTAGGTATGTGTCAAGCTACACTTCAATGACAATAAAATGGAAAGCTCAAGTGATAGTGATAATTAATTAAAAATTAATTTAAGATGTCGAAGATAGACTTTTGACCAACGGATAAATAAGGATTTAATCCGGAAAAATTCCGAGTTGCATAAGCTTCAGCGGAACATATATTACTTACAATTAGGAATGACACGAGCATCCAAAGTTATAAAACAAAGTTTTATAAAAGTCAAAATTTTATAAAACAATGAATAATTAGTCAACTGCAACGAGTTTGAAGAATTGTCACCTGCAAATTTTTATAAAATTTTGTGCATTCCATCTTCGTCTTTTTCATCGGAATCAAATAAAAAATACAGCAAAGAGGCTATTTATATGAAATGAAACCAAAAAACAAGTTTTTAAAAAGTTTTTAATAAAAAATAAATGGAAAATATAAAATTTGTATAAATTGAACAAAAATGAGGCAGCTAAAGAGCACACTCAACTTTTGTTGAGTGCTCTCAGTTTTTATTAATATGAAATAAACAAAAACTGAGTGTACTGGAGTGTGCGATGTTTATTCTGAGGGAACACTCAACGTCAAAAAAAAACATGAGTGGAGTGGAGTTGAGTTATTTTTATTAATATGCTTTATTCATACCGATCAGAGTAAAGTCGAGTGAAGCTGAGTTCACTCCACTCCACTCTTTTTATTAATATGTCCCATTATCTCTGTTGGTGGGATTGTTGTCAGCAGCGCCATTAAGAATATTAGAAAAGTGTTCCTTCAATTACATCAGTGTACTGTGGATATCTGTCACTTGATTCCCATTCTCATCCTTGCAGGAAAAGGCTCCGGTCAAAAAACCATAGCCCAGGCGTCTTTATTATTATCTCGCACTTACGCATTTCCGCCTCTCGTTTTTTTCGCCTGAAAAGGCGTCTCTCTTCCCTTCTCTTCTCTCGGTATCGCTTTTTAGCAACAAGTGTTACAACCGACTGCAGGGTGGCGTACCAACACTCTTGGTCGTACCACTGGCTTCGGCGAGGGTGGTGATCAGTGCTGTCACTTGAAAATTTTAAATAGTGGTAGAATTTGCTCTAAAAGAGTGGTAGATTAAGACAAATAGTGGTAGATTATTTCCTCTACAAAAAATTTGATTTATTTGCTATAATCTCATAAAAATTATGGTATAGCTTTATATTCACCTTTAAAAAATGTGAATGCAAAAGTACAAATAATTCCCAAATTATTACATCCATTATTATTAGTGAAAACCCGATCATAAAGACAATTTAAATGTAAAATTCAAGATAATAGAAATGGACTCCCGCTATTTTCTCCAAGAACATGGGCTAGCTCACGAGCTCAACCCACCAGGAAATGTGAGTCACCTCATAGCTTCCTGTCACAAACTCTTAGATTCGGAGATCATGACTCTTCGTTTCCAAACGTCATATATTTGTTTTGTATGAAAATGCAGTGACTATAATCCAAAAGGCAAGAATCTACGTAGCTTCATTTGGCAATAAACGAGAGATTTTAATTTTTCACAATAAACAGAGATTTTTGTCATGTTTTGTGTCTGTTTTTCAACTATTTTCCTTTCCTTTTTGTTTTATACACATCGGCTTTTGGCTTCCTGCACCTCACCGAAAGTAATAGCGCCTCTTTTAATTCTTTAAGCAGTAGGAAAATATGAATCCCTTAGAAGAGGTGCTCGCCTATCTTCCGACTGGGAATCTTATTTTTATAAATTTTTAGATGCCCTGGCTTTCGAACGTCAAATGCTTTTCAAATATATACACTTTGCATATTCCCGTAAATCCACTGCCAATTATGACCTTCAAAGTACGAACCAAACCGCAAACAAGTCAAGAGCAGAGTGGTATCTGGAAAAAGAACTGAAAAAAAAATTTAATAACTTTTTGTTTTTCATGGATTAAAGATGTTTTTAACATTTATTTAATCTAAATAACATTTTTTAAATTTAATCACATTTAAAAAATTAACCTGTCGTGGCAAAATGTTCCAAAAATATTTAAATTATAGAAACAAAAACTTGAAATTGTTATGTTTAAATGGGTACCTATATTAGAAAAATCATGACGGAAATGAAATAGTGGTAGATTTTGGAAAAAGTTAAATAGTGGGTGGTAAAAGTGGTAGAAGTCAAAAACGACGAAAAAAGTGGTAGATCTACCACAATTGTGGTAAAGTGACAGCACTGGTGGTGATAGCCTATTACCTCTTCGGCAGCCATACGCATGGAGTGGGTAATGTGCGTCCACTGCACACATATATCGTTGATCAGAGAGTTGCATTCTTGAAGCAGGAGGGTGAGTCGAGTAGCGAAGGATCCGGATGTACGCTTTGACTGCAGCTTCTCGACGTCTAGCTTTCTCTGTGTAGGAGTGCCAGCATTTTTAGCTGCACACAGACGTGTGCATATCTTGGCTGCGATAAGACAATGACCCGAGTCTATGTTTGCACCGCAGATCGTGCGTACGTCTAGTAAACTGGTAAACCGTATTCTATTGCCAACTACAAATCCGCATCCAAATTCGTGCTTCTCTGCATGGCCGCTGTAGTAAATATCACAGGATGCTTACCGTAAGCAACCCTGTCCCTTCCATCGCATTTCTTGGATTGCAGTGATATTAGCGTTATATCTTTATAACGATATATATCAGTTGGATAGAGGCACCATCCCAATTTAGGGTGCAGACATTCTAGGTGCATATCCGTAAATCATTATCAGTTTTTAGTTTGCGGTGGTCGTCATCAGATTTGGGGGTCATTCTTTAATTTATTCTTGTTCGTTTCATTGAAATTGTTAATTACGTGGTGGTCTTCAAACCCAACGCACAACCTTTGCTTGAAGGCCAAAGGAATCCTGCCGCTCATGTTAGCCGCCAAGACTAGCGGGCGATAGTTTTGCCGTTTCCAGGAGACAGTACGTGGAGGTTTGAGTCGACTTGAGAAGATTTCGACATGGATAATGCTGGCCTCGCGAAGTTGAGGCAGGTAGACATGGTGCCATGTGAAGATCGCACCCTTGTCTCCTTACATTGAAACATTTGCATTTGCAAAAACAATGTTTTATAAGCTAAAAGGATTGAGCTGTTCGTAAACTTGTTTGACTTTTTATCACTTCTTTTTTCGTTCTCGCTGCATGCTTGCAGCGGCTCGCAAGGTAACGGGAAAAGCATAAAGGGTATTCACAAGGTGTGCTATCACGTCTTTTTGTCTTATTGTCTTAAAATTTTACAATGGTTTAAAATTGCTGACATTTCCTTCCATACAAAAACGTACTAAAATATTAAAACACTGAAACCTACACAATAAAAAGTTTGAGGGTAAATTTTATCTTTTTTATAACATTTCTGTAGTATAAACTCGTTTTATTCCAAATTTATTATAAGTTTTATCCCACTCAATATTATAAAACTTGCATTTCCATTCAAACAGCTATTTTACTCGAAAATAGTATAAATTTTATAACATGAATTTATAAAAATCACATCTTTATTCCAGTTATACACACGAAAACCTCACGGAGCCACTCGGCTTCACGTGCTAGCGATGCCAGCAGGCAATCAGTTTCCGTTTCTTCCTCAGTCAGTAATCATGTTATGCACAAATAGTTCCGTTGAATATTTTTTTGTACACATATATTAAGACAAAAATATTGCGCTTGAATTGGAAGCTCTGCCAACAAGATCGAACATGCAAATTTCTGAGTACAATTTTTACTCTATTTTTCCTGTCAATTTGTTTTTGAAAATATAAAAAAAGCAGATATAACATGAAATCTATCAATTGAAATCTAGAAATTATTCCTGATTTATGACTTTCAATCTAACACACATTCAATGTATGTGCCATATACTTTTTATACAACATTGCTATAAAAAACATTAAATGTGGTTTTCAAAGATTTTATACTTTTTTTTAAAAAAATGTGTACCAACGTGGTGTAAAAAGATTTTATACACTTTTCGGATAAAATCTATACCAATTTTGTATAAATTTGGTTTATAAGATTTTATGGTATACATTTTATAACATTTTTGGTATGGATTTATATTTATACCAAATAGTATAAAATGTATCCTCATAATTTTTACTGTGTATGTTTATTGTGGTGTCGTAAACAAATAGTTCTCTTTTGCTTGCATTCATTGTTGTGCTTGATTTAATTTAATTAAATTTAAATTTAAAATTGAGTCAGGCATTATTACGTCTAATGTATGCTTTTCGCATAAACCAGCTATTATTTTATATTTTTCGCTTAATTTTGGCATTGTTTCGCATCAGCTGATTGAGAGTTTAAATAACACACTGAACTTAAAAAGGGGTTGTTCACATCAATCATATTTGTTCATGTTAACAATTAAAGACTTATGACTTTAAGATACCTTGTGAATACCCTAATAGTGTTTTCCAATAAAGTGAAATATTTTATGAATAAAACTCATTTGCGATGATTAAATATGTACGTAAACTTTCTTGATTGAAGGTAAATCTATCTCCAAGATTCGCTTTTTTCATCTTGTCATCCAGGATCTCCGGAACCACTGTACTGATTTGAATGAAATTTTCACTAATCAAACAATAAATTATTCTAGACTGTCTTTGTATACTCAGAAGTTTAAGTTATTAAAAAGCTAAAAAGTTTTTGGCCAATAATCTTACTTAAGTTAATATTTTTCATCAAATTAATCGCTTAACTTCCAATTGCTGGCTACACCTTAACAGTTAGGTGGGCATGATGTATGATCAAATGAAAGATATTGCCGTTTCCAACGAAAAAGTCAGTGGTGACATGCATCTCAGATCAATAGTTTTTTCGTGAAATTGATATTTTAGTTAAAAATTTATTAATTTTCCTTCAAATTTCTTGCCAGCAGGTCGATTGTTGATAGCTTCGATGGCTATCGTTGTTTGCAGCGCACACATTGTTGCTTCGCTTGTTAATTTCGCTGCAAAATGATGCAACATGCTTCGTGCAGAAATTTAAGCCAAGGCGATGAACGAGAAGGAGATAATTTAAATGCGACTGCGAAATCGACTGGTTATGTTGTGTTGATTTGCGGCTGCGCGCTGTTTTAAAAATAAAGTACCTGGGCGACCGAGCTCCGCTCAGATTCCTGCCGTATATTCAAATGTTTTACGGTTTTTAATGTATCGGAAATGCCAACTTTATCTTAGAAACAACATATAAGATCATAGTTTTAAATTAACTTTAAATACATTTTTATTTTATGATAACTTCGTTTTTCAATTAAATGAAATTTGTTTTGGTTTTATATTTTTTTTATATTTGGTTTAATTATTTTGATAATTTATTTATGCTGAACTTATGCCGGCCATTCCAAGCCTAAGTAAATTTTTTTTTTCCCAAAATAAACCTCATGCTCCTTTTCCACTTACAAGAATAGGAGCATGAATCCACTTACAATTTTTGATCAAAGTAAAATCTTGAAAATGGAGTCATTTTCAATAAATCATACCTCTGTCATTTGTAAATGTAAATGTACTTCCTATTTTTGTAAATGAATTATCGTTAGAAAGCAATTGAAAAGCGATTATTAATAAAAAATAAAATACTTTTGGAATTTTTTTGCTAGAGTTGCCTACTTTTTTAAAAAAAAAATGCGTTTTCGGTTTTTTTTTACGTAGAATTACGTCTTACAGCGCGGTTTGTATGCAGTCGTTTTAACAAATTTTTTTAAGGTCATACCTACAGCCTATAATATTGATCGTTCAAACATAATATTTATACTAAAGTATCAGATATATCCTGCGCTAAACGAATATCTTATTTTGGATTTTGTTACTTTTATATTTAAGTCACAAAATAGCAAAAGCTTAGAAGAATAATCTAGATTTTTTATATAAGAAAATCAATCATTAGCTGCTTGCATCTTGTGTCTGCTGCTTTCTTTGTTTTTGTTTTTGCTTGTGTTGGTTTTGTTTTGAACGAACTGATTCGCAGCATTAGTCTTTTAGTTATTTTGTATTCAATTTTTAACATAAGTTACCATAATTCAAATTGTATTCCCAATTAATTAAATTTACATACAGCTTTGACTAAAAATATGTCTAGTATTTTTAATCGTATCAATTCTAAAAAAAGGATTAACATATGTATTAGTTCCATGTATTGTTTAAAAATTACTCTAAGATTTTTAACCGTAAAGTTGTTGTACTATGTGGTCTGTTCACACCTTAAGATATTTACAAAATGTGAATTTGTCACTTCATCCTCCCCAGACGGCCGATTGAAAAATGTTAAACCTTTTTGTTTTGTATTAAGACCGATTAAAAAATTCTTAAGCCTGGTTTCCACTATGTCAATTTCAATGGTCAGTTGTTGTCAGTCACATGAAAAATGCCAACACGTTGTCATTTTTTTGCTGTTTGACAATGGCGAAAAATATGAAAAACTGATATCTTCACACGTTTATAGCAAAAATTGCAAAAAAAATGTTATTTATGTGATATTTTAAATTTCATGTCAAACAAAAAATGACGAAGTGAAGACCAAGCATTAGAGTAAATTTGATCCTAATTTATTTCGAATTTTTATAAGGCATTTAAAATTTTGTAAACTTACTGCAAATAAAAAAGAAAGAACTAAAAATTTTTTTCAAGCTTTTTACAGTTTTATGGTCCAAGATTCTTTTATTATATACAAAATAATTATTTGACCTAATAAGAAAAACATTTTTGCTCCAGATTTTATAACAATATCTCAAACAGTATAGAAGTTATGAACGATTAAGTGAAATATATATCAGAAAAAATTGAAATTACAAAAAGCATAACATTTGGCCATTATATTTTATTTTGGTGGAAACTTAATTTGTTTCTTAAAATTACAAAAAAAGGTGCACTTTTTGAGATGTGAGCAAATTAGATTTTTTTTTTCAAAACGTAGGAAACTCTAGCATAGGAAACTCTTACAAAAATATTTTCCTTTTTAAAATTTGTTTAAGATTTGGTGTAAATTACTCTATTTGTAAGATTTCTTTTTATATCAAAAATTGGTGCATCAAAACTGTACTAAAAACGTTTCTATAAAAAAATAAATGAAAAATATAACAAATTCACTAAATCACTGCTTGGTGAAGCTCTATTCTCTGAGCTATCACTGCTATATGAACTTAAGCAAACTTAACATAGCATATTCGGCAGGAAAATTAATGTATTTATTAAATGCGTGAAAACTCGGAAAAACAGCTTTTCCCAGAGATGAGACCTAGCTGGATCGATTTTTCAGCCCCCTCTTCATCTATATTGTAAATTTCATCGAAATCGTTAGTGCCGTTTTCGAGAACGCAATTGCAAATATATATACAAATATTGCTCGTTTAATAGAATAAGATAAAGCAACATGGTTTTATATTGATTGATCTGAAACAAGTGTTAAACATTAGTATGATGTCTTTGCTTTATTTTTTCAATAGGAATTTCTTATTTTAAAAATTCTTATGAGTTCTTTCACTGGTCACTTTTCACGGCAAAATAAATGATCGGTTCAATTAAAGTGCCGTGAAAACAATGTTGCTAGATGTATGTTGCGGAATATATTACTAGATTTTCCGCAGCGGAGCATAGTACAGCTTTGACGAAAAGTTGTGAAATGTTCACAGTTGTTTCACAGCTGTCATTTTTTGTATTTTGTATTTTATATGGAGTTTATAATGGAATTTCACGTGAAGCTGAACAGAGTACTATGCTTAAAATTCAAAAGCATGACGTTTTGTGCATTTGCCTTAAAAGGATACAAAACAAAGATTCACTTTGGTTTTTTTATTAACTTTTTTTTTGGGGTTTTGATATAAAATGCAAACCAAATTGTATCTCTTTTGGCCAAACATAAGCTTATATATGGAGTTTTAAATGTTTGGGTTGTATGGGAGGTGGGCGTGTTCTGTTTTGAAATAAAAAACAAACCTACGCTAAAATTGTATCTCCGTGGGTCAAATATAAGCTTATAAATGGATTTTTAAATTTTTTAATTGTATCCGTTGGCAGATGCAGATGTCCCATTTTACGAATAAAACTTTGTTTCGTCTTAACATGTATGTATATGCTCAAAATTTGATATCTGTAGACTAAACATGAGCTTATGTATGTGTGGAGCTTTAAATATTTTGGTTGTAAGGGAGGTAAGCATGTCCATGGGTGAATTAAAAAAATATTCAAAAGTGCAGATCTTGGATCCATTTCAATATGTGTACCAAAATGGAGTTATCTCAACGGCTTCTTATCCTAGGCTTATCGACAACATACAGACGGACGGATAAACAGACATAAATGAATCGACTCATGAGATGACACCTGATCAAGAATATATATACTTTTCTATACCGGACTCGCTTATTTGTATGCGTTACTAACGTTTGCAGAAAGTTAATCACCTCACCTTATATTTTTATGGTATAAAAATGGTTTCAACTTGCAGTATAAAAGAGCTTGGATATATCTATGGAAGTTTATAAAAATTAATCTCAAAGATTCGTTTTTTTTTAGTTTGTTTAATAACTCATGAACTATGTATATCATTGATTTAAATCAGAGAAGGGCACAAATTAAATTTCCTATCCCATGGGATTGGCAGCAAAATGCTGCTTGCGCGACGTCGACACATGAACAGTGTAAGCTACTTCGTTTGGCTTACAATCGTGTGTATTCGGCTGTTGCTTTGTTTTAATTTTGGCAGCAAATCAAGTCAGTTGCTTTTCAGCATTTGTTGAAATAACATCTTTTTGCACGATTTTTTAAAATATAGCGAGAAAATACGTAAAACTGATCTTCGTTTTTCTCTGCTTTACATCTGATAGTATGTGTGATAGTATCTGATAGTATGTGTGTGCCCACCGCTGATTTAAATAAAACTTTCACTTAGAATTTTAAATTATTAAAAAGTGAAAATATCTTCTATCTACGATTTTAAACAATTGTTGAACAATTAACATGATATCACATAAATTGCTTTATTTTTCATAAGGATTTTCTTTATTTGAATTGAACTATAAAAAATTGTACTATAAAAAGAAGTCAGAAGTAAAGTCATATTTCTTAAATAAATGATTCGATAGTTATCAAAGTCGACTTAGTCTAACGGTTAAAATTGTCCTGTTTTTTGCTAAATCACAAACTGTTAAGAAATAATTATTATTGAATGAAGGAAATTATCGATATTGTCCTTCATTTGGAAAAAACCACTGTTGCCATTAGCATAGCCAAAGGGGGGGTTTGGGGGCACCGTCTTATTGAAACCACATGTCATCTAACAATAAGTCTAACTCTTCCATTTTGGGAGCAAAAAAAGTCGGTAATCATCGCACGGTACCTTGCTCCACTGGCTGTAACGTTGCCAGTTTTCATTATTTTTGAAAACGAACGGCAGATCTTAAGCTGCCTCGTCTTTAATTTACCAAATTCGGCAATTCAGTTTGTTAACGTACCCAATGAGCCAAAAATGAGTTTCCTCAATGAAGACAATTTTTGTATAAAAAAGTGGATCTTCATCTAACTTTTCTAAGGCCCATTTACCAAACCAACGAAGTTGTGGTAAATCACCCGTCTTCAGTTCATATGCCAGTCGTTAATTGAAAGGTTCCAGGTGGTCGTACTACACAAGCCCAATTGTTGAGAACGGTGACGAATTGCAAAGCGCGATATTCGTTGACACTGGCCCACACAGCACTTCGGTGGGTCGATTTTGACAACCATAAAATAGAAGTGTGAGGAATTGCAATTAAACGATTAATTTCTGTTATATTAATACTAGCCGCAAGAGCCAAAAATGTCTACATGCGTCTAAGTATTTTTTTTAAGTTACAGCATAAAGAATAGACAAAGTGTTTTGTTTAAGTCAAGCTATGTACTTTATTTGGTGACGTCTCGATGCGAATGACTCTAATTTACAATGCGTGCCATAATTTAAACAATTAATTGAGTTATTTTATAAATGAGCAAAATGAGCAAAAACATTAGTTAGAGAGCATATTATTAACAATTGAGCATATTAATACAGCATCTAGTCTTACTCGCTACCAGTGTGGCCATTTTAGCCTTTTCGAGGCTAGATTTAGCCATTTTATTTGCGGTTTAGCCTCAAAATTTATGATTTAGCTTCGTGATTTTTAAGCCTTTTTTACTTTGAAAACAGCCTTTTTTAGATTTACTAACAATTAAAAAATTTGCCTATTAAATGCAACACTGTAAGGCAAAAATAAGTACACACTAAAAAATTTCCAAAATATATTTACACCGGTGTTTATTTACACCGCTCATCCGGTGTGATATGACAAACTTATCCGATCGTTGTAAAAGAAGAAAGGCATAGAAGAAAAGCAACATGGAAATCACGTTAGCATTGACAAACAAATTGAAAATTGAAATTTCACAAGACTGAAAATAAAAGTCGAGAATTACAAGTCATGTTCGTGAAAACAGTTCTGGCCAAAATTGACATTAAAGTAATAAAATAAAAAAAGAAACAGTTTCAATAGTATCGTAAGTGTAGACGTAGAATTCCGTTTAAGTTGTAACCTCTTCTACTTTGTTTCTTTGGTCCGATTGTTTTGATCATTTTGCACGTATTTTTATTGATCTTACAAAAATTAACAAATAAATTAATAATACTCAATTATGGACTACTTATCGAGGCCAAAACAAAGAAAAAGTTAAAAAGTAAGTATGATTAAATCATAGTACAATAAACAAAGTAGCTGCAGGGTTATCAATCCTCCCTCTCTCAGAGACTAAGTTGAAAAGAAGGCGAAGCAATACACTTTCCATTTGTGCCACTTTCATCTCTGCCCGATATATGGGCTATATGGATCGTATGGTTACTATATTTGACGCTGAGCACATGTCCTTTCCTCTCGTCTCTGTCTGATATTTAGTTTGCTAGCTACACTTTCGTCTATGTTCGATGAATAGTTTGCGAACTACACTCGCTAGTGCTAGTGGGATGTGGAATCCAAATTGCATTAAAAACAAAAATTAAAATTTTACGCCATCTATTGGGTAAAAGCATAAAACGAAATATGATCCAACTCGTTTTTTTTTCATAAGAGTTAAATCTAACCGGATCACAGACCCATTTCGTTAAATTTAACAGTTTGAGTTCATTGACTGAGTTGAAAAGAGGTTCATGACCTCTGGTTTTAAAATAGAGCACTTAGTAAACAAGAACAGTAGTGCATACATAACCCAATGCGAACCAATGCTTACAATGCTACCAATACGAACTAGAACTTCCAGTTTCACGTAAGCACGTGTTACACGTGTTTTTAAAAAAATCAAGTGAAAACACGAACCTCAACTACACGTGTATTATATTCACGAACTACACGTGAAGTTCGTATTCACGTGAAAGTGCCAATGACCCACCTGTGACCTCAGATAATCCCACTGCATTCGATTGGCCATGTAATCATCCATTTTGCTCCAAATGTTCCATGGAACCCAGAAATGTGCCAATGACCCACCTGTGACCTCAGATAATCCCTTTGTGTCTCTTTATTATCGGTTCAGGCTTAAAGTACGTAAATACTACTCACGTGAATGCTATTAACGTGAACCACGCGAATGCGAACTTCACGTGTAGGTCGTGAATAAAATACACGTGTAGTTGAGGTTCGTGTTTCAAAACACGAACTACACGGAGTTCGAACTTCCGTAAACATGTGTAGTTCGAAACACGTGTTTGAGCTGAAGCTCTAATACGAACCAATCAGTTCGTGCAAATAAAAACAATACAAGCAAACAACGAAACAAAAACAAAGAAAGCAGCAGGCACAGCAGGTACATTATAAGCAGCAGATGATCGACTTTCTCATATAAGAACATGCATTTTTCTTCTTATATTTATATTTATATTTTACTATTTTGTGACTTTCATATAATAGTGACAAAATCCAAAATTAGGTATTCATCCAGCGCAGGATATATCTGATATTTAAGTATATATATTATCTTTGAACGATAAGTATTAAAGGCTGTAGGTATACCCTAAAGTATTAGCCAAAAACGTTGCATGACCTTCAAAAAATCTGTTAAAACGACCCCATACAAACCGCGCTGTAAGACGTAATTCTACGTCAAAACGGTTTAAATAGAATTTAATCCAATCCAAATTTCGAGCATGAATGCCATTATATTTGGTATAACATTATTTTTAGCATTTTGAATGAATAAATTTCAAATTATTTATCTTTTCAAATTCGGGCAATTTTAAAAAAGCTTTCTTAAAAAAATCATTGTTTTGGCCTAAGATGCAAGTTGTACAATTGCGCCCGAATATTCGAGTGCGGTAACATGAAAGCTGGTACCTTTGCTTCAACAGTTCTGACAGTTGGATAATGGCATAAAGTTTACTTCATGCTTGAGCACTGCACTGAAAACAAACGATGACTTGCTTTCGAATTTGTATGCAATGGAGTTCGGTTACGTGTTACCAAATTTATTTAAAATATGTTTAAGGGTATTATTCTGACTGGTCCAGCAAAGGAGAAAATGCCTCGAATCTCTTTGATTCCCTCAGATTTAAGGGGATTTAAGTTTACAATTCTATACCAACGTGTTTTGCTTTGACAAAAAACCAAGCCCAAGGTTCATACTTTTAAATGTCCGTGATTATCTAATGCAGAACTGTTTTTCTGTAATATGTTGGTCTTTTAAGGATAGGAAATCCATCCAATCAATTTATTCTTCCTAATATCAGAAAACAACCGAAAATAATGCACTTATATAAGTTTTAAAATAATTTGAATTTTGAATTTATAAAACAATACTTAAACAATAATACATCAAATTACATAAGACATTGTTTCTTATATTAAAACATATCGCGAGCAAGGTCGGGGAGGGTTGCTAGTAGTGTCCGACCGATTATTCGGCTTCGGCTTCGGTAATCGGCCTATATTTTGATCTTCGGCTTCGGCTTCTGCTTCGGCCGAAATAGCCGATTATTTTTGCCGAATGTTATTGCTTTGCTAAACAATTTTTTTATAAGTTTTTTGAATTTTTTTTAATTATTCAGTAAACATTTGAAACATTTTCATTGTTCACTTTGTGTTTCTCTCCTTTTCTGTTCTCTCATGAGTTGGTGTTCATTCCTTGAAAATTTTATTCAAATGATAAATGCAGCGAGTCCGACTGTTACGTTTTTGCTTTTGTTATGGACTGAAATATAAACGCTAGAAATTTTCTGCCAGATTTCAGTTAGTATTACATTTCTGTAGCTTTTCTCGACTGGATCGAAAATATATTAAATTTTCTTCTACTTTATCCTGACGTCAATAATTCGATTACAGAAAAATCCGAATTTTGCAGAAAAACTCTTACGTTTAACTCGAATTTAAAGGGACTTTCAAAAAAGTTTATTTTAATGTTTTAAAATGCCTTTAAGTTGAATAAAAAACAAGATATCAGTTTGAAAAATTATATATGTATATATTTTGTAGTAAAAAAATCACACAAAAAAAATTTGATTTAATTTTTTTTGATTTTTTTTCTACAAATATGGCTACTGGAATTATTTTAAAAAAGCATCAAAAACCATAACGGGCATGATTACAACTCACTGGAACATCGGAAAAAAAACAAAGAATGGGGTTTTTATCAGCATCAAAACCGCCATGGAATGAACTAGAAGAAACAAGTTTGGTCAAAAAATAACAAAATGGCGGCTTTTTTCAAAAATTGACAAGTTTTTTTGGACAATATTGGCCAAAAACTCAAAACTATAGAACCGATTTTTCTGTCCGTAGCTCATGCCATGCAGCGACAAATGTAAAACAAAATATTTAAATTTCAATTTAAATAAATGATTCTTTAAACAAATTCCTGTAGCAATACATCTGATTAAAATAATAAAAAAATTTTTTTTGAGTAGTTTATTTAAAAAAAATATATTTTTAATTTTTCAAAACGATATCTTATTTTCTATTCAACTTATACGCATTTTAAAACATTAAAATAAAAAAATGTTTGAAGGTGTTACGTCCCCTTAATGATTTCAGTAAGTTTTTTTTACTGAAATGAATATTAAAAAAAAAAAAACAAATTGGCCATTTCAGCCCTTGAAAGGACTTTGACCGAGCTTCTTATGATCAATTGTGTTGTGTGTGTTATTAAATGTTTGCACACAATTGACCGAGACAATTGACGTGACAATATAATGCCATGTAAAGCTTCTTGAGAACATGAACTTTAGCCGTTCGGAGTCGGCATAAAACATGTAGGTCCAGTTCTCGGTCAATTGAATGAAATGAGTGAAATGAATTGAGTGAAATGAATATTAAAGGTGGTTAAATTTTAAGGGCCGATGCTGATTTTGAATAAAACACAAATTATTCAGAAAATGACTGTCATTTCTTTTTATTATGATAATATTGGTATGGTTCAATTATGTATTAAACAAAATATCGGCCAAATGGCTGCCGTGACCTCGGCGGCACACCTCCATCCGATGTTACAAATTTTCGATGACGCTGAGGCATAATTGAGGTTCTATGCCGCTAATGTGCCGAATTATCTCATCCTTTAGCTCTTGAATTGTTGCTGGCTTATCGACGTACACCTTTTCTTTCAAATAACCTCAAAGAAAGAAGTCCAACAGTGTCAAATCACATGATCTTGGCGGCCAATTGACATCTCCACCACATGAGATAACACGGCCATTGAATTTGTCGCGCAAAAGAGTCATTGTTTCGTTAGCGGTGTGGCAAGTGGTACCATCCTGTTGAAACCACATATTGTCCACATTTATATCCACTAATTCGGGCCTTAAAAAGTTCGTTATCATCTCACGATAGCGAACAACATTCACAGTAACTGCCTGACCGGCCTCATTTTGGAATAAATACGGCCCGATGAGGCCGCCAGCCCATAAACCGAACCAAACAGTCACCCTTTATGGGTGCAATGGTTTTTCGACAATCACTCTTGGATTATCATTCGCCCAAATGCGGCAATTCTGCTTATTGACGAATCCACTGAGGTGAAACTGTGCCTCATCACTGATGATGATTTTCTTCGAAAATGATCATCCACTGTTGCCATTTCTTGAATAACTTGAACGCGTGGCTCGATTATGTATCTTTCCATGGTTCAAATTGAGTTAGTCTGAAATGGAGAAATGCCAAATGAAATGCAGAAAAAACTTGACGTTTAGGTGTGGTTCACATTCAACATCGGCCCTTAACAAAAGCAAAGAATAACTTTATAATTTTTTACTTGAAAACATTTGTTTCTTCTTCGGCTTCGGCTTCGGCTTCGGCAAAAATTCACGTTCGGTCGGACACTAGTTGCTAGTATATATTTATAAAAGATAGAACGTTTGTTTTGTTATTAACATTTCTTTTCACTTTTATTTGTAACAAAATGAATTGAAACGACCTCAAGTAACGGTTTTCTCAGAGAAGACGTGATGTGTATCAGATTGAAAAAAATTGTGAGAAAAAGTTTTTATGGGTAATAAAACTCCGTTTTGCTTAATTTTCGAATGCAAAATTTCAGTCGCAAAAAGATTTTTTTCCCAAATTTCTATTCTAAGAGCGGAAAGCAACTTTCAAATTGCAGGATTCTCATACTTAACGTAATAATAAAATGACTTACTCGTGCATAGGCATAACCACAACAAGCAAAATAACTTGCAATTAGAGCGACTAAATACCGGAAACAATTAATTCCACTTGAATTAACATATAGGTTGAAAGTTTAAAACCAGCCCCTTTTATATTTATTGTATTTACCTCACTAAGATTACTTAACATACCACAAATCATTTCGCCACCCTTCCCAGCCATGTCTTGAAGTAAAATAACCAAAGCAATTAAATTTTATTTAAAAAGTAACGCTTTACACACGCAATATAAAACCTTCAACACTGACGCCACCAAATATCTAACGATACGGAGTGGATGGCACACGACTGTTTTACTTCAAATCCCTGAAATGTTTTCCATAAGCACTTGAAAACTTTTTAGGTCTGTGTCAGAGGTTTTTATAAATATAATAAAGTTTGGCTTGACTTATTTTTCTCTTGACTGGTAGGCGGAAATTATTTAATCAATGTTCGTTCTCTGCTCATAAAGTTACGGGGTAGTTCAATAAAAAAAATTAATGTTTTTTTACTAATCCCGCCACAAGTGAATATGACAAAAGTTAATTACTTAGAGACAGGCACCTTGGCACCTTTCAAATAAAATAAACAACATATGAAAGGGGTGGAATGTGTACAATAAATGTGATATGCAGTGGGAACATTTAAACAATTTCCATTGGTATTTAAGCTTCTTGCCGGGGTCACATTATCAAAATGATTTGAAATTCATTTTCAGACTATCGCTAATATAGGTTTTACTGATTATGTTCGTGTGCTCCCATCAATATTTTTTCGTACCCAAACCAAATTATTTCCAAACCAAATTATTTCCAAACCAAACATTTATTTGGGGGTTGGAGGTACACTCGACCCTGTCGCGTTTATTAAATGGTTGTTATCTATACTTTTTATATTTTTATACAGCTAATTATATAATTTTAGTTATTTTTTTCTCTTTTTTGTTGTTTCAATCGGTGTTATTTTAAAATTTTTGTCGAACTTATAATTGTTGCAATTGAAAGATTAAGCCTTAAGTCTTAGATATGTGCTTATATCTTGTTTTACAAAATATGAAATGAATTTCTTACAATCAATTTTTGTATAAAAACGCAAATAAAAACGTTAATAAATGTATACAGCTAGAACAAAACTTATGCCAGAAATGAAATCCTTGAAACATACGAAGAAAACGGAGAGATTCGCCAAAACAACTCACTTAAATATATTTTGATCATCATTATTCAAACATGATTGATTGAAGATTGCGATTATCTGAGCCACCATTGGTGCGAAACATCGAATATGAAGTTCTGGAAACGCTAGTTGAAAATACTGGTATATTAGAAGACGAATTCACTTCGAGTGCATCAAATCTCGTATGAAGTACGAGCTTGGTGAAAGAGATTGGAGACGGCGTGCGCGAAGCAGAGACGCCTGGCGAGAGCTGATGAAGTAGGCCGTAACCCGACCATGGGTTGTCATGGTCACCTAAGTAAGTAAGTAAGTAAGTAATTAAAACAAGACTTAAGTATATTGTTTGGTAAATTTTAGTTTATCCTCAACTTATAAACTTTAAGTTAATGCAGATCAAAATTGGAACCAATGTGTTCGGCTTTGCGGCAATTAAGAGGCACTTTTGACACTGGACCTGTAAATTCTACGGTTTTGGACCGAAAGTTATTGGCATATACTTTCCGTTTAGCTTAAGTCTTCGATTGGACGAAATTGCCGCACGTTGAGAGGATTATTTTCCTTATGTACATAAGGTATTCGGTGCCTATCCATTGCTTCTAAGCATCTGTTGACAGTAATGGCTTGATGCAAGGTCAGACCAAACAATTTATTTATATTGTTGTGTTTGTTTATTATAATTTTGGCAAGCAGCCGTTCACCATTGAAGGCGAAGCCCGACTTAAAAAAATATGGCTCAGACATACTCAATAGACTTATTCCGAGCCACAATAAGACTTGTGTTTGAAAACTTACAATGTTCCAAGTATTTCACATTGTCTACTACTTATTTGTTGCCGTCAAAAAATTGACCTTCCCACAACATTGGCTTACTTTTTAGTGACCTTTCTTGGATTTACATTTATAGAAGATACTTCTTCACTGTTTTGCCACATTGTCGTTATTGTTGTCAAAAGCACTGCCATTCGAAATCACACAATCTGAACAGTTATCACAACGTTTTCATGTCATCCTGCGTCACAAAATTGGCTTTAAAATGGCATGATAATATGAACGAATAAATTTTTGTGTGACGAGCTGTGTGACGCAATGGCACATAGAAAAACAGAAAGCCAACATGCTGGCTTTTGTTTGACGATGTGACATAGAATTTTATTTGACTTCTTATAAATCACAACAATTATTTTATAACAAAATTGACAAATCATGGTCATATACTGGCGTGGTAACATGCAAGATATTTCCCAGACTGTGAACTTTGCATAGGCTTTCAAGAACAAGTACAAGCAAGTTTTTTCTCAATTCTGGTTTTTTCTTTCTTTCAATGACAACTCTGCTTCAAGTGGTACCGTTGATGCAACTTTCATATACTGTATCTTTAAAACTTTACCCATATGACCTACCGGGTACCGATCCAGGCAAGAGTTGGCAACGTAAATTAATGAGCCTCGGAAATTGATTGGTCTAGACTTTTCAAGTGTCTATTTGATCTGTACCATGGCTTAAAAGAGTCTGTGATCCAAAGAACACACTAATCTATATCAGTGGTATTCATACTGCTCGTCGTAACATGATCACTATTGTAAGGCTACAGAAATTGTTTACAAGAACTGGGTTACCAACGTTAGGTTATTTTACTACTTTTTAAAAAGTTAAAATATAATATTGGCTCCTTCAACAAGTTCGTTTAAAATGTTTGTTCCTTAATTTAGAGGATGAAAGGATGTTCAAGGTTTTGAAGGGTGAAAGAGAATTTTTTAAATTTTATTTTGCAAAACCATCACAGTCCAATGTATCTTTTTTTCTATATTCTTTTGTGTACCAGGGTAAATAAGAAATATATCGTAGTGACGTGAATACCATAGGAAATATTTTAAAGGTATTTTAATGGATTTATCAAAGTTATTGTACGTTTATCTTTGCATTATTAAATACCTTGTATTTGACATGAATCATTAAATCGTATTGGTCTAAGTCAATTACCTAAGATTTATGGTTTATGGATAAAAAAAAAAAAACAAATTGGCCATTTCAGCCCTTGAAAGGACCGAGCTTCTTATAATCAATTGTTTTGTAAATGTTATTAAATGTTTGGACACAATTGACCGAGAACTGGACCTACATGTTTTATGCCGACACCGAACGGCTAAAGTTCATGTTTTCAAGAAGCTTCACATGGCATTATTTTCTCTCTGAGGTTTGCCATTGTCTGCAGAGAGGTGGTGACCGATCAGAAAAATGTTTTATTGAAAAAAACTTTTGCTGCAACTGGGGACTGAACTCGGGCTCCGAACATGCTAAGCCACACACTTAACCTACATGCCATGGTCACCACGGTTTGTGCATGCAACAAATATTAAAAAAAAATAAAGTCAATTGTTGAATAAGAAAATTAAAAATTATTGTACCTTGTTAAGTCGGCAATATAACGAAAGACAAAGTGTTGTTTGGTGGTGCAAGCAAGTGCTTGTAGTAAATGTTCTTTCTTATAAAGTGTGTTTTTATGTAGAGAAAATACATTTTAGAAATGTAGTTCGAATTTATTCGAGGAGGTTTAAAGTATTATTAGTGGGTACAATTTGAGGACTGTTGGACTTCAATTGAAGTATATCCGTTTACTTAAGTAGTGATTCAAAAATGAAATGAAATTCAACACGCGTTCATTTTCGTTTCAAATTGAAATTCATTTCAACACGCAAAAATATCACACCATCTGTTAAAATTTGTATTCTTATTTAACCTTCAGTTTGACATAAAATGAAATTTGAACTTAGAAAACTGTTTTTAAATATCATAATCAAGCCTTCAAAAAACTATTTATAACTTTTGTCACACTGTTTGTACTACTGTCACACAAAATGGCATTAAAAATGTTACGACAAGTGTGACAACCATTGTCACACAAGTTTCATGCCATTTTGTGACAAACAATATGAACGGACTTGTCATCCTACTCAAAATTATCAAAACCTGTAGGCAGATTCCAGGATTTGCTATCGCTAAATCTCGATCGCTAAAAAATGCTTACGTCAGTTTTAGCAAATTTTAGCGACAATCGCGATTCTGACTCACATATCATCTGTAGGATTGTCGCTAAAATTTGCTAAAACTGACGTAAGCATTTTTTAGCGATCGAGATTTAGCGATAGCAAATCCTGGAATCTGCCTACTGCAACACAAAAAATGACAATGTAGTCACACAGTATGAATCAGCCATAACGATCATTTGTGCATTATTGCATAACGAGCCATAATGTGCATTTTTTACCAGAGCTAGATTTTCTGTATGTGGTCTTTCTGAAAGCATACGTTGCCAAGTTATTGTAGATGGTTCGGCGATTGATTTCTTCTTTAACAAAATAAGAAACAATCTTCGCTTTTGTCCAAACGGAATGAGATTAAAAAAAATTATAAATTCTTTCACGACGTTGCTTCTCTTTTTTCGACATTGTGAATACACCATAGAATTTACTAGCATACAATTCCAACAGCGTGTGAAGATCACATTGGTCTCTCATATAGTTATCGATAAAAACGAATTATTACAGTTATTGGTGTTTTCGCAAGGTTTAAAAAGTTTTGCAAATTTCAATCTGCACACGCTATATTCTATTTCTGTATTAGCAGTAATCTACTACTACTTACTTACTTAGATGGCGCTTACAACCGTTGGTCGGTTTTGGCCTGGTCTAAGAATTTTCGCCAGCCTCTTTTGTCGTGCGCTTGCTGACGCCAGTTGGAAACTCCAAGCGTTGTCAGGTTATCCAATGCCTGGTCTTTCCAACGGAGATGCGGTCTTCCTCGCCTGCGTTGGCCACCGCTGGGTACCGAATCCAATATCTTTTTCGCTGGAACTTCGTCGTTCATTCTCTCGACATGACCTAGCCAGCGAAGCCGCTCAATTTTAATACGCTTGACTTTATCGATGTCGGGATATAGCTCATACAGCTCATGGTTCCATCGTATTCGGTACTCGCCATTGACGCAGATTGGACCATTGATCTTGCGAAGGATTTTTCTCTCGAACGCTCCCAAAGTCCTTTCATCAGAGCTGCTCAACGTCCAGGTTTGTGATGCGTATAGTAGGACGGGCATGATTATTGACTTATAGAGCGTCAGTTTTGTACGTCGAGACAGAGCTCTGCTTCTCAATTGCCTACTGAGCCCAAAGTAACACCTGTTGGCAAGAGTTATCCTTCGTTTAATCTCAATACTGATATCGTTGGAGGAGTTTATACTGGATCCCAGGTAAACAAAGTCCTTCACTACCTCAAAGGAGGTGTTGTCAACAGTGACGTGGTTTCCAAGACGCTGGGACTGTTTGTTTGTTGACACGAGATACTTCGTTTTATCTGCGTTCACTGCAAGACCCATTCGACTCGACTCTTTTTCTAGCCTGGAGAATGCTGCACTGACTTCGCGCGTATTTTGACCAAGCGGAACTTCAACGCTGTCATCCATAATTGGGGTTTCCGGGATATCATCTCCACTGGCGGGATTGTTGACAGCGTCGCCATTTAAAAGTCTAGAGAAGTGCTCCCTCCATAACATCAGTGTACTCTGGATATCTGTCACTAGATTCCCATTTTCGTCCTTGCAGGAAGAGGCTCCGGTCTTAAAACCATCGGCCAGGCGTCTTATTTTTTCGAAAAATTTTCGAGTCTCATTCCTGTCGCCATGCATCTCAATTTTCTCGCACTCACGCATTTCCGCCTCTCGTTTTTTTCGCCTGAAAATGCGTCTCTCTTCCCTCCTCTTCTCTCGGTATCGCTCCTTAACAGCACGCGTCACAACCGACTGCAGGGTGGCTTTGTAGGCGGCGTCCTTCTCTGCAGTGGCGTCGCGACACTCCTGGTCGTGCCACTGGTTTCGGCGAGGGCGGTGGTAGCCTATCACCTCTTCGGCAGCCGTACGCATAGAGTGGGATATGTGTGTCCACTGTCCGCATATATCTTCGATCGGAGGAGTGCTTTCTTGAAGCAGGAGTGAGAGTCGAGTAGCGAAGGCTTCGGCCGTCCGTTTTGACTGCAGCTTATCGACGTCTAGCTTTCTTTGCGTAGGATTGCGAGCATTCTTAGCTGCGCACAGACGTGTGCGGATCTTGGCTGCGACAAGATAATGATCCGAGTCTATGTTAGCACCACGGATCTTGCGTACGTCTAGTACACTGGAAGAGTGCCTTCCGTCAATCAAAACGTGATCAATTTGGTTGCATGTTTTTTGATCAGGGGACAACCAGGTGGCCTTATGAATATTGAGATGCTTGAATCTAGTGCTACTAACGACCATGTTTCGTGCTGCGGCGAAGTCAATCAACCTCATTCCGTTATCGGATGTGTTGTCGTGGAGGCTGAACTTTCCGACTGTAGGACCAAATATGTTTTTCTTACCCACCTTGGCGTTGAAGTCACCAAGCACGATTTTTATGTCATGACGGGGGCAGCGCTCGTATGCGTCTTCAAGGCGCTCATAAAAACTTTCTTTGGTCTCGTCATCTTTTTCTTCTGTCGGATCGTGCGCACATATTAGGCTTATGTTAAAAAATTTTGCCTTGAAGCGAATTATGGCAAGTCGTTCATTCACAGGAGTGAATCGCAGGATATGATGCCGTATTCTCTTGCCAACTACAAATCCGCATCCAAACTCGTGCTTCTCCGCATGGCCGCTGTAGTAGATATCACAGGATGCTTGCCGTAAGCAACCCTGTCCCTTCCATCGCATTTCTTGGATTGCAGTGATATCAGCATTATATCTTTCCAAGATATCAATCAGTTGGATAGAGGCACCATCCCAATTTAGGGTTCGGACATTCCAGGTGCATATCCGTAAATCATTATCAGGTTTTCGTTGGGCTTCAAACCCAACGCACAACCTTTGCTTGATGACCAAAGGAAGCCCGCCGCTCAGATTCGCCGCCAAAGTATATCGGTATGATAGTTTTTTGACGTTTCCAGGAGACACCACGCGGAGGTTTGAGTCGACTTGAGACGATTTCGACATGGATAATGCTGGCCTCGCCAAGTTGAGGCAGTCAGACACTTTGCCATGTGAAGATCGCCCCCTTATCCCCCTTATCTCCCCTTATTAGCAGTAATCTTTCATCTATAATTTTCAACTCCGAAATCAAAGAAAAATAGTCTATACTAGGTCGTAACAATCGCTTAGCACATGCGTAAGCTGGCCACATAAATAGTAGGTACGTTGAGGATACAACCGTGGCATGCAGGTTATAAATATTTTTCGGAACAATTTGGCACCAAACACGAAATTATTCAATTCAAAGTGTTTCTACTTCGAAAAAAAAATATCCAGTTTGATGTTGTTTCCACTTTAAGCTGAGGTATAACACGCTTTTATTAAAGTATTTAACTTTAATTTAACTTGGATTTAGATTTAATTCAAAGAGGAATCCTATTTAATTGAAATACATATGTCTTTATTTTAAATACGCTTTAGCTTTGAAATAAATTATTTTATACTTTGATTCCACATTGTTACATTAATAAATCAAAGTGATTACCACTTTGAATCAAATCTTCAACATTTTTGATATTAACATACAAATAAGTAAAAGAATATTATTTTTTCAGAAATTTTCTTTTGTAGAAATATATGAAAACATTTGATAAAATACTTAAAATTATTAATTATTTAGCGAACCTAGAATAAATTAATTTAAATAAGTATTGTATAAGTATTTAAATTATATGATATCAAGTTCCAACAATATATGTGTACCTTAAAGTAAATATTATAAAAATTGAAATTATCTCATGCTTCCTCGATACACATAACTTCTCTTTGAATGCTGCCCTCACTGATTTTATTTTCCAAGAAGATTTATTTTCCAGCTTTCGCAATTGCTTTCAGAAAATTGAAATTATTTTCATAATTTATTTTGATACACGAAAGTATGAAGCTTCAAATTGAAGTGTCGTCCACTTTAAGACAAATATATTTTTCTTCGTTTTCACTTTTTACAACTTCAAATCTAAACAACGTAATTTTCCACTTACTTTCCAAGAGGATACACTTCATTGAATATAAGGTTAAAGTGGCTCATCATTATTTTGAATTTTTTTCTACTTCTAGTTGAATATCAAAATGTTTTCATATTTGATTTGAAGATTTTCAATGTTAATTTAAAGCCGATTTTTTGAAAGTGGAACACGTAAAATTGAGACGATATTATTTAATTTTAAGTTGCTATTTTTTCCTGAGTGCACTGTAATATTACCTTAAGGAGGGGGTATGGTTTTTAGCGTAGAAAAAAACACTTTGTTTGTGAATTTGTTTTAAGAGTTTGGATTGAGCAAATTTATTAATACCTTTTAAACATTATAAAGTGTACTTTAAACAATATTCTGTAATTTTTTATCTGGAAATATTGAAAAACAAGCTGGTGACAGAGCTTTTCCCAGAACGTCTTCGAAAAATAGCAGTTTGCTATGTTCACTATATCTCGGTCGAAAATAATCTAAAACCAAAAAAACCATTAAAATTTAAACAAAATATCATCAAATCCTCCCCCCAATGTTCTTTGATTGTTTATTTTTTCATTTAAAAATTTTTGGTGGCCATCAAAAAAGTAAACTGCTATTGCCACGAAAAATTCCAACATTTTGTGGGTGGAAAACTCTCTTAATGTAAAAAAAACAAAATTTATCTTAACGTTGGGGGAGGTATTTTAAGTGTAGAAAATGTGTACCAAGTTTGAAATAAATCGGTCTAGTAGTTTTTAAATGGCAGTGAACACGGACTTTGAAAAAACGTTTATCGAAGTTCGAGGTACACTTACTTAAAAATTCATATCTCTGTTTGTTTTACTCGGATCGACTTCAAATTTGGACACAACATTCTTGAGATTTTGTGCATTCATATTAAAATTGGTAAAAAAAAAGTTGAAAAACCCTACCCCGCCCTAAAGAAACAAATAAAGTTTCCACCAAAATAAAATTATAATGGCCAAATGATTTGCTCCTCGTAATCTCAATTTTTTTCTGATATACATTTCACTTAATCGTTCATAACTTCTATACCGTTTGAGATATTGTTTTAAAATCTGGAGCAAAAATGTTTTTCTTATTAGGTCAAATAATTATTTTGTATATAATAAAGACCTCTTGGACCATAAAGCTGTAAAAAGCTTGAACAAAATTTTTAGTTCCTTCTTTTTTATTTGCAGTAAATTTACAAAATTTTAAATGCCTTATAGAAATTCGAAATGAATTAAGATCAAAATTACTCTAAAAATTTTTAATCGGTCATAAAACAAAAAAGTTTCAACATTTTTCAATCGGCCGACTGGGGCGGATGAAGTGAAAAATTCACAACTTGTACATATCGTCGAGTATGAACAGACCACAATAGTACAACAACTGCACGGTTAAATATCTTGGAGTAATTTTTAAACAATACATTGGAGTAATACATATTTTAATCCGTTTTTTATTAGAATTGATACTATTAAAAATACTAGACATATTTTAAGTCAAAGCTGTACATAAATTTAATAAATTGGGAATAAAATTTACCTTAGGTTAAAAAATTGAATACAAAATAACTAAAAGGGTAATAAAAGCTTCAATTTGTTTACATTTTGTTCATGCTATCGCAAGCAACATGATGTGACAATAAATAAAAATGTTGCAGTATGCAATTTTGACATTAAATAATTAATGAAATAAGATTATAATAATATAATATTAAAAAACAAAAAATATCAATGATCGAGCCAGGATCATTTTGTTTATCAAATCATATCGACAATTGCTTAACCAACTAAGCCACAGCTCTGACGTATCTGACGCAATAACAAACGGTTGCACTTTTAGATGCATACATCATAGGGATTCCAGTCCCGGGTTTTCGGGATCCCAGTCTTTTCCAGTCCCGAAATAGTCGATAGTCGTCGCCAACTCGAACAGGACCAAAGATTTTGCGAAGAACTTTCCTCTCGAACACCCCAAGAGCTTCTGCATCTGTTTGCGATACCACCCATGTCTCAGCGCCATAGAGAATCACAGGTATGATGAGCGTCTTGTAGAGTGTTAGTTTTGTCGATCGAGAGAGGGCTCTGGAGCCTAATTGCTTACTTAGCCCGTAGTAGCACCTATTAGCAATTGTTGTTCTTCGCTTTATCTCCAGGCTGACATTGTTGTTTCTGTTTACGGCGGTGCCAAGGTATGTAAACTCCTTGACAACTTCAAAGTTATATTTGCCTGCTGTAACATGGAAGCCTAGACGCCGCACTTCCCTATTTGCAGACAGCATATACTTTGTTTTGCCCTCGTTCACCGTCAAACCCACATTGGCTGATTCCTTTTCGATAGCGGCGAAAGCAGCGGTTACATCTCTCTTGGTTCGGCCGATGATATCGATATCATCAGCATACGCAAGGAGCTGGACACCTTTGTAGAAAATGGTACCATTTCGATATACACCTGCCTTTCGTAGGATCCCCTCCATGATGATATTGAAGAGATCGCATGATCGCCTTGTCCTTTCGGAGAGGTCATTTCCTACCTTGACGGAGCTGCATGTATTGCTCAACGTCATCTTGCAGAGCCTTATCAACTTTGCAGGTATACCGAACTCAGACATTGTTGCGTACAGGCAATCCCGAATCGGGCTATCCAACGCAGCTTTGTAATCAACAAAGAGATGATGGGTGTCGATTTGGTTTTCGTGGGTTTTATCCAGGATTTGACGTAGAGTAAAAATCTGGTCGATGGTGGACTTGCCAGGACGAAAGCCACACTGATAAGGTCCAATCAGTGTTTTGGTAATCGGCTTCAATCTTTCACACAATACGCTCGAAAGAACCTTATATGCGATGGAAATAAGACTGATACCTCGGTAGTTGGCGCAGATTGTCGGGTTTCCTTTCTTAAGTATAGGACAAAGCACACTAAGATTCCAATTGTCGGGCATGCTTTCCGCTAGCCATATTTTGCTGATGAGTTGATGCATACATCTTATCAATTCACCACCGTTTTAAACAATTCAGCAGCCAGGCCGTCAGCACCTGCGGCTTTGTTGTTTTTGAGTCGCTGGATAGCGACTTTAACCTCGTCATGGCTAGGTGGTGGAATTTCCACTCCATCATCGTCGATTGGTGGTGTCAGACTGCATTCTCCAAGGGCGGAATTGTTGGTATCGTCGCCTGCAAGCAGATTGGAAAAATGCTGTCTCCATAATTTCAATGCGCACTGCGTTTCTGTAACCAGATCACCATTCTCATCTCTACAAGTGGATGCTCCGGGCTTGAAACCTTGGGTTAGACGCTTAATCTGCTGAAGTTATAAACTGTTCATTTCAAATAATCAAAAGTATTTATAAAATCGAGTAACACCTATTTACAAGACTGTTTGTTTGCGTCTGCTGGCTAGTTAAACAGGGATTGTTTGCTGTATTTCAAAAATGGCTGGTAATTATGAATATATTTTGTTCAATGCGATGATTCTTTATTCCTGGTCTTTATTTTCACAGATTTCACTAAAAAAGATGAATATATTCTCCACAAAAGCGTTAGTTTATTTCTTTGGTCAATTTTTTTTTTTGAAAATAATATCGTAATTTTCCAACCAAACATATGAATTATTTATTTATAAAAATACTTGGTTGTTTTCTCTGGTTTCAAAATCCCGTGACTTATCCCTGGATTCCTAACTAAAAATCCCGAACTTTGAAATCAGGGACTGGAATCCCTAATACATCATACCCAGCGAATAGAAGCGCTATCTATTGGATAATAGCATAAAACGAAATATAATGCAAGTAGTTTTTTTCATAAGAGTTAAATATAAGCGGATCACCCTCTTAACGTGGAGTAGAGAACAAATGCTGCGAATCAGTTCGTACCAAAAAAAAACCAATACAAGCAAAAACAACACAACAAAAACAAAGAAAGCAGCAGACACAACATGCAAGCAGCTAATGATTGATTTTCTTATACAAAAATCTAGATTTTTCTTCTAAGATTTTGCTATTTTGTGACTTTAATATAATAGTTTCGTTTAGATATTCGTTTAGATAGATATATTCGTTTAGCGTAGGATATATCTGATAATTTAGTATATACGTAGGTATATTATGTTTGAACTATGAGTATTAAAGGCTGTAAATATGACATTAAAAAAATTTGTTAAAGCGACCCCATACAAACCGCGTTGTAAGATGTAATTCTACGTCAAAAAAACCGGAAATGCATTTCTTGAGATATGAACAGCTTACTTTGTTTTTGAAAAAGTAGGCAAAAAAATTCCAAAAATATTTTATTTATATTTAAAATAGCTTTTCAATTGCTTTTTAACGATCAAGAGGTTCATTTACAAAAGTAGGGGTAACAGATGACAGAGATATAATTTATTGAAAATGACTACATTTTGATCAAAATTTTCTTTCTCCATAACTTTAGAATAAATTGAGACATAAAAAAAATAACTTCTATTCTTGGAAAAGGAGCATGAGGTAAATTTTTGGAAAAAAAAATTGCATAAGGCTAGGAATGGCCTGCACTATGATTAAGTAGGGTCAGAGTTAAGTTTCGTTTAGCATAAGTAAATTATCGAAATTATTAAGTATTTGTTAGGGATAAAAAAACCAAAACAAATTTCGTTTAGTTGAAAAACGAAAGCACCTTATAGAGTGTTAGTTTTGTCGATGGAGAGAGTGCTATGGAACCTATGCACTTACTTAGCCCGTAGTAGCACCTATTAGCAATTGTTATTCTTCACTTTATCTCCAGGCTGACATTGTAGTTGCTGTTTACGGTGGTGCCAAGGTATGTGAACTCCTTGACAACTTCAAAGTTATATTTGCCTGCTGTAACATGGAAGCCTAGACGCCGCGCTGCCCTATTTGCAGACAGCATATACTTTGTTTTGCCCTCGTTCACCGCCAACAGAGAACAATTTGAGTGCATTCAAATGGCATTTTGAATGTGTCGTCAAAATACGAGCTACGAATATGCCTTCTGCATTAAAATTAATGCGCAAAGACATGCACCAATCACTGTGGTACGAATGCCGTAGAGTACGAGAGATGACGAATACGAATGCCTGCGAAACATAAATGTCCGATGAAGCCAGACATTCACAACATTTGCCAAAAGCAACGAATATTCATGCTTTTATGTTTATTCGTAGCAGGAAAAAATGTTAACTGCAGTCTACAGCAGCGCTCACCAGCGCCTAACTCTTTCCACTCTTTTACAACAACTTCGATATTTTCATGATTGTTGTAATTCGCCGAATTCAGTGTTCAGCTTCACTCTTACTTCTTATTGTTGTAATTGCGCACTTTTTGTTGTTGGTACTTGCTTACTGTGCCACGTATCCAACGAACAAAACGCCAGGAAAAAAAAATCAAAGAAAACAAAAATAAAATTCCACTCGAGTCTCGAGCTCGAGTCCAGCAGCAAACACTCGAGCTTCCAGCGAATCATTCGAATGTTAGCATTGTCTGGATGCTGCCTTTGTATCGATTCGCAGTCGTCACACACTGTGCTTAGCAGCAATCGTTGTTTACGAACTCGAGTGGTATGCAGGCATGTTTTTGTTTGTGCGATTGTGGCTGACGAAGATTGTTATTCGAGTGGAAAAAAATTACGAATGGTTTCATGTAGTTCTCTGAAAGCCAAACCCACTTTGGCTGATTCTTTTTCGATAGCGGCGAAAGCAGCGGTTACATCTCTCTTGGTTCGGCCGATAATAACGATATCATCATCATACGCAAGGACCTTTGTAGAAAATGGTACCATTATGATGTACACCTGCCTTTCGTAAGATCCCCTCCATGATGAAATTGAAGAGATCGCATGATAGCGGGTCGCCTTGTCTGAAACCTCGTTCGGTATTAAAGGTTTCGGAGAGGTCATTTCCTACCTTGACGGAGCTGCATGTATAGCTCAACGTCATCCTGCGGAGTCTTATCAACTTTGCAGGTATACCGAACTCAGACATTGTTGCGGACAGGCAATCCCGAATCGGGCTATCGAACGCAGCTTTATAATCAACAAAGAGATGGTGGGTGTCGATTTGATTTTCGTGGGTTTTTTCCAGGATTTGACGTAGTGTAAAAATCTGGTCTATGGTGGACTTGCCAAGACGAAAGCCACACTGATAAGGTCCAATCAGTGTTTTGGTAATCGGCTTCAATTTTTTACACAATACGCTCGAATGAACCTTGTATTCGATGGAAATAAGACTGATACTTCGGTAGTTGGCGCAGATTGTCGGGTCTTCTTTCTTAAGTATAACACAAAGCACACTGAGATTCCAATTGTCGGGCATGCTTTCCGCTAGCCATATTTTGCTGATGAGTTGATGCATACATCTTATCAATTCACCACCGTTTTAAACAATTCAGCAGCCAGGCCGTCAGCACCTGCGGCTTTGTTGTTTTTGAGTCGCTTGATAGCAACTTTAACCTCGTCATGGCTAGGTGGTGGAATTTCACCTCCATCATCGTCGATTGGTGGTGTCGGACTGCATTCTTCAAGGGCGGAATTGTTGGAATCGTCGCCTGCAAGCAGATTGGAAAAAGGCTGTCTCCATAATCTCAATATGCACTGCCTATCTGTTACCAGATCATCATTCTTATCTCTACAAGTGGATGCTCCGGGATTGAAACTTTGGGTTAGACGCTTAAGCTGTTGGTAGAATTTTCGAGCATCCTTCTTGCCCTGGTATACCTCAATTTTTTCTCGCTCCCGCTTTTCTTGCTCTCTTTGCGTTACATCTGACTGCAGCGTCTTTTTATATGCGGCGTATTTTGCTGCCGTCGCATCGCGACACTCCTAGTCATACCATTGGTTGCGAGGTTGGGGGCGCCGAAAACCAACGACTTCTTCAGCAGCAGTGCGCATGGAGTGGAATATATGCGCCAAAAGTCCGCCAGCATCGTCGAGGAAAGAGGAAGGTTGGTTGAGCTTAACCGAGAGTTGAGCGGAGTAGGCCTCGGCGGTCCGTTGCATACCTGTGTGCATATTCTTCGCATTGCACAATCGCATGCGGTTCTTGGCTGCGACAAGATAATGGTCGGAATCAATATTGACCCCCCGAAATGTGCGCACATCCAGTACACTTAAAGCCTACCTTCCGTTGATCACAACATGATCAATTTGGTTTCACGTTTTTTGATTCGGGGACAGCCAGGTTGCTTTTTGGATATCGAGGTGTTCTATCTAGTACCATTAACTACTATGTTTCGCACCGCGGCGAAGTCGATCAGTCTTATACCGTTGCTCGAAGGGGTCTCGTGAAGACTGAACTGACCGAGAGTGGAGCCAAAGATGCCTTCTTTTCCGACCTTCGCGTTAAAATCGTCGAGAACTATTTTCACGTCATGGGCCGGGCAGCGATCATACACGTTCTCTAGGCTCGCGTAGAAGGTGTCCTTGACATTATCGTCCTTTTCCTCCATCGGGGCATGTGCGCAAATTAGGCTTAAGTGGAAGAATTTCACCTTGATGCGGATTGTCGCCAGCCTTTCGTTCACAGGTGTGAACAGGGAAACAAGATGGCGAAGTTTCCGGCTTACGACGAATCCGCATCCAAATTTTCGCTTCTCCGCATGACAGCTGTAATAGATATCGCAGTCTGCTCTCTTAGAGCAGCCTTGTCTTTTCCATCGCATCTCCTGGATGGCGGTAATGTCAGCCTTTATTTTTTCGAGGGCTTCCACCAGTTGGACAGCGGCACCTTCCCTTTAAAGGGTCCGGACAATCCAGGTGATCGGTGATCGTCAACGTAGTAAAGGTTCATATCCGAGGCTAGGTTAGGACTAAACACTACGCACACTCCATTTTTAAGGTCTTGTAGAGACCCCTCAAGTTTATAGTCTAGAGGAGACATCGCCGCTCAAATTAGCCGTCAACTAAACGGGTGTTAGTTTGCCATTTCGAGGAGACACCACTTGGAGGTTTTGAGTCGACTTGAGACGATTTCGACATGGATTATAATGGCCTCACCAAGTTGAGGCAATCAGACACGTTGCTATGTGAAGATCGTCCCAAAATTTGTTCCTGGGTGCACGCCTGGTAGAGGTCTTGGACGTGGGTGCCATGTGTGTAAAGCATGTGCTTACGAACCACAGTAGACCGCGGTTCGAATCTTCCATCTCACAGGAACTTTTTTCAATAGTGTAGAATACCCTATAACCACCTGCACTATGACACTATTTAACACGCACATCACTACTTATATTTATTTTGTTTATATTAATATTTGCGCACTTTGTTTACTTTATATTATTTATGCGCTTGCACTTTTATCATCTCTTTAACACTTTAATGTTTAAGTTAAGTTTCACTCAAAACACTAATTTTACTCATTTAAGTTATGTATAAGAAATACTGTTATTATTTATATAAGAAAACAGCTGTACAAAATCCTTTATAAGGAGGACCAAATTTAGAAATAAACTAATTAAGACTTGAGCTTCCATCAGCTTAGTTTTACTTCACTAGAGCTTCCATTAGCTCTTTTTATTAAAAAGCCTTCAGAGCATTCATCTGCTCGGGGTTATTTTTTTTATTAGAGCCTGTGGCGTTTTTAAACGCCGGCTAAAACCCATAGGCAGGGCCTTAAAACTTAACTTAAAGACACCGCGCATAAACCATAAACAACATTCAACTTTCAACTTCATCTCGCATAATAAACCCGAATATTACATTAATTTTACCTCTCAGTAGATAATGACAAATCTTACATTTTCCCCCTGATTCCATGTAGTTTTATGATTATAAAATAACACTTGATTTATAGCTGAATTTTTTTTCATGGCATTTCAGATCATTTAGGAAACACGCTTCAGATCAATTTTGCGATGTTTGTTTACTAACAAATAGATGGCGCTATCTCATGTATTTTTATGCTGACAGATAAGTTTTGCAAACAATAAAAATTATATTATCATATAATGGAAGAAGCCCAACAATTTATCCAATTACTCATAGAATCGAGCGAAGATTCCGGACTTCAAAACAAACTTAAATCGGACCACTGTTGTGCAGTTCGATATCTAATTCAGAGAGCTATAAAACGCAATCAAGGAAACAACATAAACAGTTAAACCATTAGTCACGAAATGTTATCCGTATAGTTTGTCTGGCTAACATGCGATACCTGCGTCCCTTGTTCCGCACTCTATAAGGATTTGGACAAAAAGATTAAAATAACGCGTGCCAGCATTTAGGCAAAGAAAATTACAGTAAGGTTACCGTCTGTTTGATTTTATGATTTAATGTCTAGTTACCAACGTCTATCAACATATTTTCCTGTATCCTGTACAAATTGTTTTCATGTAATTACATAACATTTGATGATTCACATATTTGAATTAAAACATTTATTTATTTCTAAATATGCGCTGGTTAAGGGGTTATATGTAGGGTAAGTTAACCGGTTGTGGGCACCCCTGTATAACTTTTGACAGTGATAACATGCAGTTGATCTGAAAATTGTCGTTTGTGAGCAATGTCTGCAAGATGTTTTAGTGCTGACACTGAAGCGAACAGATGCATATGCGTACTAGCTACAGTCGATAATATATTTTCATGTGTGATAATCAGAAGTGATCTAATGTTTTATTGTGTTCACAATGCGATAAATTGAAGTGAATTAGTGCAAAAAGGTTTGTAGAAGTATATTTCAGAAGAAAATTAAATGTATTTTGTGATTTTATATTGTTTTGATCAAAACGTTCGCACTGAAAGGTTTACTGGTAATTTTTTGACAACTATGAATTTTCCAGTTGTGGGCACCAAAATTTTACCGATTGTGGACACCTAATTTTTCGGTTGAATGGGTGTATTTAGCTTAGAAACTGTAAAATATCGTTGTTTATGTTAACAACCACCCCCCGATTTATCATAACCCTGACGAAGACGGTAAGACTAAGAACAGTACTGCCATAGTCCTGTTACGATCGTCCGGCGGACTATTTTCTAAAGTGGCATTTGATTAAATCTCATCTGGGTAGATACTGATCAGACCAACCATGACGTGATCTGACAATGTCAGATAGAGGATAGACTGCTCCGATTTACTTTAAGAAACATTTTGGGTGCAAGCTTGTCAATGTTTCTCTGCTGTCAACTTCATTTCAAAATTACATTCAGCCAAATAAAAAGTGTGTGTTCGATGAATTTTTCAATTGTTTTATTTGAAGCATTCAATTTATTTTTTGATGAGAACGAAGACAAATTAGAAATGGGTTTTTGCGTTAAAGTTTGTAAAAATATGAATTATGCAGAAAATGTGGTGCCATTTTCGTGTGAATCCAAATGTTTTTGAGGTTTTATGCAGAGATTTGCATGAAATTTGGAGTCATGAAGTTGGACCAGGACGAAATCCAATTTTAATTGAAAAACAATTGATGATAACCCTATGGTATCTTGAAAATCAAGAGTCTATGAGGTATGATGTTGGAGTAGCAATATTTAAGCAAACTTAGACTTATGTTTTTGTTAGATCAATCGGTGAGTATTGCTAGTGTATGGAGGTGCATTTTACTGACCTGCGACATGCTTATCAAGCTTAATAGAATGAAACTATTTGTTAAATGGCCAAACACAGCGGAAGCCACCAAAATATCCAAATACTATGCAGAAAAATATCGTTTTAAAGGTGAATAAACATTTACATATTTTTATATAATAAAAAATAATATTGACAATATCTAGGTATTGTTGGAAGTATTGATGGATGTCATATCCCGATTCGAGCACCAATAACTTCCCACTATTCATACGTTAAACGAAAAGGATATCACTCAGTACTGCTTCAAGGTGTTTGCAACCATAATATGATGTTTACATATTGCTATACTGGCGAGGAAGGCTCAATACATGACGCTTTACTGTTGAGGAGATCTGGGCTTATAAACAAAATTGATTCAGGTAGCTATTCTGGAACATCAGTATCAATTTAATTAAGAAAAAAAAACAATTAAGGTGAATTTAATATGACTGCTGATCAACATTTGCTAGGTGATTCCGCATACCCACTTAAAAATTGGCTTTTCACTCCTTACAAGGACTATGGTCACATCACAGAAGAACAACAAATTTTTAATAGATTACATTCAAAGTGCAGAGTTTCTATTGAACGCGCATTTGGACAGCTTAAGGGAAGATTCAGAAGGTTATTTGGCATTGACTCGCTGAAGCCTTCGTCAATAGTAAAGTACATTGTTGCTTCATGTATTTTGCATAGTATATGTCTGCAAAGCAACGATATTCAAGAAGATTTTACCATCGTGGAGGATCTTGAAGATGTGGAACACGAAGACCTCAATGAATCTTTAGATTTACAAACCGCACAATCCAAAAGAAAAAGCCTCTTAAATTCTTTATTTTAAAACACATCAATTTTAAATTTTTTAAAATCTTGTAAACCAACTGCTGGAATATATTCAAAAACTTATTTGTAGCTGCCATCCTCTCACAGTGGCGCTTTTCCAATGCAGCTTCTCTCTCATCAACATTATTGCGACGTCGCTTGCGGCTTTGAGACAAATTAGTGCAAAACTCTTTTTCTGGTGCTTCCATATAATTTTCATCAACACCATAATTTAAACACTCGTCTTCAGTTGACATCGTGGCTGGAGGATTTATTTCCGGCGCTTGGAAGAGGATTGCATGAATTTCTTCATAATACTCTTTTAGTTGATATTATATGCGTTTCGGAGACATGGCTTTGTAATGAAATTAGTGATACGATCTGTGATATAAATAGTTATAAGCTTTTTAGAAATGACCGCTCTGGGAAAAAAGGTGGAGGTGTAGCAATTTATTGTAAAAATTATCTTTGTGCTCGTATTGTTAGTCGTTCTAGTGGATCTGGAATTGAATTCTTAAATATGTGTATATCTGACAATTCTAATAAAATACTTGTGTCGTGCGTGTATAATCCAAATAAATGTCATCCTGTTGAGCCTTTGTTCTCTGTATTGTCTGACTGTATTCTTGAATATGATTTAATGCTTCTTTGTGGTGATTTTAATATTAATCTTCTTGCTACTGATTTAACTAAACAAATATTGTATGAGAAGATATCGTTGTTAGGTTTATCAGTGGTCAATGACACTATTCCGACTCGCTTTTCTAACAACAGCATCCCCAGTCTTCTAGATTACTTTATTGTATCAGATCCCTTAGCAATTAATTTATTTGACCAATTATACTTTATATCAGACCATGACTTAATTTTTTGTACGCTAAATGTTAATTTGTCTCGTTTGGTTACGTCTAATACATTTTCATATCGTGATTTTAAGCGCATTAATTATCCGTCCCTATTTTTTGATATTTCTATAACGTCCTTTAATGATTGTTGGCTTCACCAAAATATCAATGACAAGCTAAGGTCACTCATAGATCCTGTGAAATTTCTTTTTGAAAAGCATGTCCCTCTCTGTACCTGTAGTGTTAAAAACATGTCTTGTCCTTGGTTCTCTCAGCAAGTGCTAAATGCATTAAAAAAAGAAACAGACTTCGTAATAAATGGCGGAGGAACCCTTCACCATTTAACTGGGAAGCCTATAGACTGGCCAGAAATGAAGCCATTCTTTTGACAAGGCAAGCTAAAACTCAATATTTCTTGACCAAACTAAAACTTTCTCTTCCCACCAAAACGCTTTGGAACAACATCAAAAAACTTGGTATTTGTAATAAAACGAATGAATGCCAAATAGATCCAGATATTCTCAATAATTTCTTTGTTGACAATGCTGTTTCTCTATCTAACAATAACATTGCTCCTTTTTGCAGTCAGACCATGCAACAAGTCTTTGAATTCTCTCAGGTATTTGAACTTGATGTTGGTAATTGTGTTATGCAAATAAAATCAAATGCAATCGGTGAAGATGGCATTCCAATAAAATTTATTAAATTAATATTGCCACACATAATTAGTCCTCTAACGCATATAATTAATACCTGCTTTATATCTTCATCATTCCCTGACTTATGGAAAGTTGCTATTGTTCTCCCAGTAGCAAAAAAACGAAATCCTTCCTGTTCCAATGATTTTAGACCCATTAGCATTTTATCGCCACTAGCTAAAGTTTGTGAGAAACTCATGGCTCAACAAATAAATAAATATCTTCTTGAAAAGAAATTGCTATCTCTATTCCAATCAGGTTTTCGGGCAGGGCATGGGTGTTCTTCAGCAGTGGTTAAGGTTCTTGATGACATTCGACCACACTATGATGTTGGTTCTGTGACTTTACTTTGCTTGCTTGATTTTTCTAAGGCGTTCGACAAAGTTAATCACCAGTATTTGTGTCATAAACTTAAGAGTCTATTTGGTTTTCGTGATAGTGCTGTCAATCTTATGTTTAGTTATTTGTGTAAAAGGTCCCAAAAAGTAAAAGTTGGCCAATTGTGCTCTGAGATTAAATCGGTTTTAAGTGGTGTTCCACAAGGATCTATACTTGGTCCTCTTCTATTCTCATTATTCATTAATGATATTTTTTCCGTTTGCAATCATGCATCCGTTCATGCATATGCGGATGACGTTCAGTTGTACTTATCTCGTCGAATTGGGCTCATTGATGATCTATGCTGCAGAATGAATGAAGACCTCAGTAGTATCAATGAGTGGGCCAGTAGAAATGGTCTTCAACTAAACTCGTCAAAATCTTATGAATCAATCTTCCAATTTGTAGAAATAAAAACTGTTTGAATGATGTCCTTGATCTGTATATTGGTAACAATAAGTTAACCGTTGTGTCGAGGATTGTAAATCTTGGTTTTGTTATTAATTCGTCGTTAACCTGTGTCGATCATGTAAACAGTGTAGTGAAAAAAGTATATTATGTCCTGCGAAATTTGAGATTATCTGCCAGTGTCACTCCTGTTAATATAAGACGTCAACTAGTGATACAGCTAATTTTACCTGTGATAACATACTCTGAAATAGTATATAGTAAACTTGATTCATCCTCTCAGTTAAAACTACAAATCGCTTATAACTACGCAACACGTTACGTATATGGCTTACGAAAGTTTGATCGCCTGTCCTGTTTCCGTAATGCAATTCTTGGATGTGACTTAAGTAGTTTTCTCAATGCTAGAAACTGTATTTCCTTCATAAGTTAATTCACGAAAAAACACCTAACTATCTTTATGAAAAACTTCAGTTTTGTTTGTCGAGAAGAAGTCATGTTTTGATAGTTCCGCGGCATAATTTGTTATACTCTTCTCAACTATTTTTCATCAATGCCATCAGGCTGTGGAATGTTTTGCCCCGAAGACTGAGGGAGATCACTGGGAGAGGACTTTTCAGGCAATCTGTTTTAACCTATTTTTCTACTCTTTAGTTTATTCACACTTTCTTCTCTATTGTTTCCGTACTATATTTTTTATTCTTTTTCTTCCTTACTCTTTACTTATATTTAAAATTAATTAATTATTTAATTATTTCTCATTTCTTCAAATTATTTGTAAATTTAAATTAATTAAAGTTATATTAAGGCAATATTGTTCTCATCTAAGTTATATTTTAGAGCTTATGAGTTGTTATTATAAATTGCTTGTTTGATAGTTCTGTTATGTTGTGCTAATAAAAACTTTTTAACAAAAAAAAAAACCTACTTCAAAATCACTAGAAAGTAAAAAATAATTTTAAATTACTTTTACTATTTATTTCTTGGTCAAATTTGTATTTTTATAATAAATATATTTATTTTTTTATGATAATAAAAGCTTCTAGTCAGCGCTAATCATTGATGTAAAATCATGATTTTTTCGCCATCCCTAATCTATTTAAGACTTTTTTATTTGTAAATATCCTGCTTGGGTGACGCTATATTAATTTGTAATCTTAATTTTTCTTAAATCTTAATTAAAATGCTATATGTGTGTTGCAGCTGCATAAAAAATCTGATTATATTAGCGCCGACTTCGAAGCTCTTATTATCATAAAAAAATAAATATATTTATTATAAAAATACAAATTTGACCAAGAAATAAATAGTAAAAGTAATTTAAAATTATTTTTTACTTTCTAGTGATTTTGAAGTAGGTTTTTTTTTTTGTTAAAAAGTTTTTATTTCTTTCTTTTTAGAGAAAATGATATATATTAAAAAAGTGTATAAATTAATTAAACACCAATTATTTATGCTCATAATATGGAAAAATGCTTTTCTGTCGTTTCTTATTCTGGTCTTTGTCAGTGTGTTTATCAGTACCTACTCTTGTATTTTTATCACTACCCCATTGTAAATATTGACTGAAATATAGTGTGTTTATAATATTGACACGCCTCTTTGTCGAGAATATCACACTCTTTGTCATAGTGTTTTCAATAGTTCTACCCATTCTAACAATGAATTTTACCACCCTTAAGTCAATATGATACAGTTTTTTACACACTGCCACACCCCTTAGTCGAATAACGCCCAATTCTTCGGTAGTAATTTGTAATAATTGTGCCTGCGTCTGTACTTTTTCAGTTAGTAGTGTCAGTATTCGATTTAGTGTTTTCTAATATTGCCACACCCCTTTGTCGAATGACGCCCACTTTATTCACAAAAACTTTTTATAAGTGTGCCTACCTCTATACTAAATATCAGTACTCTAGTGTCAATATTATTCGCGGTAAAGTGTATTTTATATATTGCCACACCCCTTTATCAAACAAGGTCCACTGTATTGAAATGAATTGTTTTATAACTGTGCCTACCCCTGTAGTTAACTTTAGTATTCTAGTGTCAATATTATTCGAGATACAGAGTTTTTCTTATATTGCCACACCTCTTTGTCGACTAACGCCCACTTAATTGACTGTTATTTTTTACCTACCCTTGCATTTTTTCTGTGAATTTTATTAACTCTAGTACTCTAGTGTCAATATTTACTGAAATACAGTGTTTTTCTTACAGTGACACGCCCCTTTATCGAATACCGCCCACATTACTGACAGTTATTTGTTATATTTGTACCTACCTTTGTACTTAATTTTAGTATCGTAGTGTCAATAGTAATCGAGATACAGTGTTTTTTTTTAATATTGCCACTCCCCTTCTCGATTTACGCCCATTTTTTTTTTTACAAAAATTTGTAGTGATTTTTCCTACCTTTGTAATAAATTTCTGTACCCTAGTATCAATATTATTCGAGACACAGTAATTCTCTTATATTGCCACACCCCTTTGTCGAATTACGCCCACTTTTGTTATAGTAATTTCCAATAATTGTACCTACCTCTGTACTTAATTTCAGTACTCTAGTGTCAATTTTCGTCGAGATACAGAGTTTTTACAATATTGCCACACCCTTTTTTAGAATTACGCCCACTTAAGTGATCGTCATTTTTAATACTTGTGCTTGCCCTTGTAATTTTATCGTGAATTTTATTACCGTAGTGTCAATATTTACTGAGATACAGTGTTTTTCTTATACAGACACGCCCCTTTTCCGAATACCGCCCCCTTTCATAAACGGGCACCTCCGCGTTGATAATCTCTATATGTTGACAAAAAATTACGGCAATCGGGCAAGTACTTTAGGAGTAATCGATGTACATACATTCACAAAAAAAAAAAAAAAAAAAAAAAAAAAAAAAAAACAGAGAAACCAACCAACTTGAGAACCTCCTCCTTTTTGAAGTCGGTTAAAAAAAGAGCATAGCTCTTAGTGTACTTACATCACTTAATAATAATAATATCTTCTAGAGCTCCCAGTGCTCTGATTATTGTCCCGAACTTTTTTATATGTCCGCTTTAAGCCCTTCCACTTAGTATCAATTTGTTCGTATGACAAATTTGTATTGTGGCTTCTATTCTAATTCAGTAGCAATCTCTTTGTACGCAAGTTTCTTCACACCCGTTTCCAGTTGCAAATAATGCGCTTTAATAAGGCTTATTTAATGCATCGTTGCATCTTTGGTCCACTTAAATCCTAAAATATGTGATTTATTATTTTATATAAGCTAAGTTACTAAATTTCATGACAAAAATTACCTTCCAAACTGGTGACCGCCATTTTTTGATTATGCTTATGTTTTTTCTGTGTCTGTTTGTTTTTTAAATGACAGCCGATTGCTTAGTTATCAGTAAAAAATTTCTGAGCTCGTCGACAGCATCTGACCAAAACTCCGATCATACTCTGATAATGAAAAGAAACACAAATTTTGAGCACAACTCCATCAGAGGTAAAAATTAAACGCAGATCTGTTTTTGACAATTGTTGCTCAACTCAGACATAAAAATGAAAAACGCCTATTGTGTCTCATATGAGGATTTTTTGTGTTTTTTAGCCATATCAACTACAAAAATTACTTTTAATGCGTACATCGAAGCCATTAAGCGGTGCAAAATCGACAATGACCCGTAAAACCGACTGCCATAGCCTATGGCGTTCCTATTTTCCTGCTGTGAATTGTTTTACACTATTTTTAGTTGCTCTTTGCGCTATTGAAGGCTTTAAGATTAAATAAATTTCCTTTTCTTCATATTTAATGGCGTTTGCATTCATATTTTTCCATTTTCAGGGTATTTTACAGGGGTGCCCACAACCGGTTAAAAAAAAAATGTTTCTTAAAAATGTAGTACTCCATACTAAGTTTGATAATTTGTTTCTTTTTGATGAAATCAAAGGAATTCTCTCATCAATATTTACCTAAGGCCTTTACCTTTCCATTGATATATATCGATGATTCCATATCAATTCGACAAATTTTTAACAAAATCTGACCTTAGTGCTTCCGATTTTTTTGAAACTTTGTAGATTCGTAGTTCACATTGAAAAAACAAATTTTGTGTTTTTTATAACTGCGAAATATTTTTTTTCGCGAAGTTATACATTGTCAAAAATACTAAAAATTATACAAAAATTGTATAGGTGTATGTATTTGAACAGCTCTATCTTCTAAACTGTTAGTCATACAGTTATGAAAATGGGGTATAATATAATTATCTTGAATGTATCTTTCTGTTGGAGTCATTTTTTTATAGTACTCATTTGAAAACAGTTATTTTTTTCTTATCCTGATATTTACCATCATATTTATCGCACTCGGCACCACAACTTTTTCACCGTTTTAATATAATGTCACATTTAGGCTTTTATTCTGAAAGTGTATATGATTTTTTTATCATGATCTATTTGAAGGATTTCCTTCAAACCAGAAAGTTTCTGTTTATTTAAAATAGGGAACAATAACTTTAATTAAAATTTTCGGTACACAAAAATAGGAAAACTTTAATAGGCATTTAAAAAAAAAAAAACATCTAAAATAGCAATCGTTGGAGATCCTTTTTAAAAATTTGCGTACACCTCAGAATGAATGACTTAATGTGACATTATAAAGGGTGATTTTTTAAGAGCTTGATAACTTTTTTTTTAAAAAAGACGCATAAAATTTGCAAAATCTCATCGGTTCTTTATTTGAAACGTTACATTGGTCCATGACATTTACTTTTTGAAGATAATTTCATTTAAATAATGACCGCGGCTGCGTCTTAGGTGGTCCATTCAGAAAGTCCAATTTTGGGCAACTTTTTCGAGCATTTCGGCCGGAATAGCCCGAATTTCTTCGGAAATGTTTTCTTCCAAAGCTGGAATAGTTGCTGGCTTATTTCTGTAGACTTTAGACTTGAAGTAGCCCCACAAAAAATAGTCTAAAGGCGTCAAATCGCATGATCTTGGTGGCCAACTTACCGGTCCATTTCTTGAGATTAATTGTTCTCCGAAGTTTTCCCTCAAAATGGCCATAGAATCGCGAGCTGTGTGGCATGTAGCGCCATCTTGTTGAAACCACATGTCAACCAAGTTCAGTTCTTCCATTTTTGGCAACAAAAAGTTTGTTAGCATCGAACGATAGCGATCGCCATTCACCGTAACGTTGCGTCCAACAGCATCTTTGAAAAATACGGTCCAATGATTCCACCAGCGTACAAACCACACCAAACAGTGCATTTTTCGGGATGCATGGCCAGTTCTTGAACGGCTTCTGGTTGCTCTTCACTCCAAATGCGGCAATTTTGCTTATTTACGTAGCCATTCAACCAGAAATGAGCCTCATCGCTGAACAAAATTTGTCGATAAAAAAGCGGATTTTCTGCCAACTTTTCTAGGGCCCATTCACTGAAAATTCGACGTTGTGGCAGATCGTTCGGCTTCAGTTCTTGCACGAGCTGTATTTTATACGGTTTTACACCAAGATCTTTGCGTAAAACCTTCCATGTGGTCGAATAACACAAACCCAATTGCTGCGAACGGCGACGAATCGACATTTCACGGTCTTCAGCAACACTCTTAGAAACAGACGCAATATTCTCTTCTGTACGCACTGTACGCATTCGTGTGGTTGGTTTAATGTCCAATAAAGTAAACTGAGTGCGAAACTTGGTCACAATCGCATTAATTGTTTGCTCACTTGGTCGATTATGTAGACCATAAATCGGACGTAAAGCGCGAAACACATTTCGAACCGAACACTGATTTTGGTAATAAAATTCAATGATTTGCAAGCGTTGCTCGTTAGTAAGTCTATTCATGATGAAATGTCAAAGCATACTGAGCATCTTTCTCTTTGACACCATGTCTGAAATCCCACGTGATCTGTCAAATACTAATGCATGAAAATCATAACCTCAAAAAAATCACCCTTTATTAAAAAGGTGAAACAGTTGTATTGCCGACTGCGAATAGCTTGTTAATTTCTCAAAATATAAGTCCGCTTACCAATAGTCAAAGCGAAAATTTTTACACTTAGTAATGTAAGCTTTCTGTTTGTAGTACACTTATATTTTTTTCGTACCAATAAACGAAAAAAAATTTTCTACTACCAAGTGTAAGCTATTGTCGATGCGTTTTAGTTTGTTAGTCAGTTTAACAAAATTAATGAAATAAGCAAGCATACAAAAAACATATTCAACTGGTTCAGCTTCAAATTGAACGTGGTTCATTTTAGCTATATTGTGTTAAAAGTGACACAAGAATATTCTTTGCTGTTAAGAGTCAATTTAAAATATTGGGAAATTATTTTTCAGCTATCCAAATATTTTTTCCGCAATGTTTCGTGCTAATATATGTGCACTAGAGCGAAAATTAAAAAAAATTTATTATGATCCAAAGTGTTATTCTTTGCAAAATAGGTCGGAAGTGCTCCTAAAATTCATTTTTTCAATTTCACTTCTTCCCATGGTTGTAATGATTTTTTTAAAGCTATAATTTGTTGAACTTTTTGGAGCAGGATAATATGGTAGGAACGAAGATCGATTGTGTAATCAGTCGAAAAAAAATCATTTGAGGTAAAAAAAACATCAGAAAATATTAAGATAACACCAACAAACACACAGATATAAAATCTTCAGGATCGAACAAGAAACACCGAAGATATAACGAAAAAACCAAAATAGCACCATAGGGACCACTTAAATATTTTTTTCGAAAATGTCTTTCAAATATCTAACGTTTGAGGCGGGGTCAAAATAGATATATTTTTTTCTACCATACAAGGTGATACGGTCTAATGTGCACATTTATATCGATGTGGCATTTGCGTTCGTGCAGTATTTTGACGAAATTGAGTTAGAAGAATTTTTATAATAGAGTAACCACCGTCGCCCAATAGAACACCACCACGCAGATTTTCTTCAAATTTTTCTTTTATTTTGTACATTCGCCAAATTCTGGAGTTGTGAACTGATCCCCTCCAACACAAAACAACATTTAATATCATGCCATCTGCATCACAAATAACCTTAAAGGAATTATAACGTTTTTTATTTTATGTTAAGAGGTCTAATTATGAGGTCACTTATGAATTCGAGGTCTAAATATCTTTGAAGCTATGATTTAATGTGTTTTCCTGGACATTGAGAGAATTAATTCCTTTTCGACATCAATATCTTGCTCCAAGCTCACCTACAAGATTTTTAATTTGACTTGTGTGCAATCAATAATTCCGATATACTGTAGAAAAGAGAATATCGCGTGCGCTCTGCAGGAAATTGGTGAAAGAAAGCCTTTTAGATGCAATTACAGCTGGAATTCGCGTATTAGTTCTGTTGTTTATAAACTGCTGAGAAATATATGAACTTGAGCTGGAATAAAACAGCAATTCCGAAATAGTAATAAAGTTATTCACTTTAATCACTTTTAAATTCTAGTTTTTAAATTCAAACGAGTTTTTCAATAGTAAGGGAGACATTAAAAAAGAATGGAAACTGGTAAACGATATTTTAAACAAAAATAGAAAAAAAGAAACCATTCAAAGTCTATCATTTGGTGATAGTTTAGTTACTGATCCGATTGAATTCACTGATATTTTTAATAATTTTTTGCTTCCATAGGTCCAGAAGTTGTTGCCAAGAATGCAACGGGTAGAACTGGATGTAGTTGTTTGTCCTGGGAACCATGTTTATTGCAGAGCTTTTTCTTTACGCCTATATCTTCTTTTGAAGTGTACAAGATTATAATATCTCTGAATAGCTCTAATTCGACAACATCAAATGGTTTTTCAAATAATTCTGTAAAGCGAATTGCTTTTAACAATTGTGACATCTTATGTCACTTGTTCAATCAAAGCGTTGAAAGTGGTATTTTTCCAGATGATATGTAACCAGGGGCGGATCTGGAAAAAATCTTGGGGGGGGTAAATTATCAAAGACACACATTTTCGATTTGAGAACATTTTGTCTTTTTACATAAAGACAAATTATAGACAATATATAGACATATAGACATACAAATTGTACTTTTTTGAATTGAAATTATTGAATTGTTTAAAAGGCATTTTTTCCAGACACATACACGCACATTTCCGTATTTATTTATTTCACCCTTTTTCTGGAATAATATCTTAGCGAAAAGTAAATAAAAACTCTAACTTTAACTTATTTTAGATTTAAGGTTGATTTATTCCAATTTTTCACATTCATTCCATTATAAAAAAATTGCACAATTATATTTTCAAGTATGTGCAATGAAAAAACATAGTTCTTTTCAATTAAAAAAAAAATTAAAGGAATTTGAAACTCATTGTTTCAATACAAAATTATCTTGAATTTGAAATGAATTTTTTTTAAATCTATTATATTGATCTACCGAATTGTATTACTATGACTGATTTCAACGAAGATATACTAGACCTTTCAACTTTTGCACATTCAATAACAATATATTCGACAGTTTCGAAGATATCGAAGTTCAAAGTCGAAAACATTTCACAATTTTGCGTAGTCTGCTCTTTTGAAACCCTTGTATCTTTGATATTTTTCAACGAATTTACAAAAACTTTTTTTATTTGGTAGAAAATTTCTGAATTTTAATAAGCATTTTAGTTTTTTTTATTATCTTGCATATTTTCAAAGAAATTGAAAAAACAAACAGTTTTGTACGTTAAATTTTATTCAAATGCACACTACTTTTGTATAAAATTATTTTCTACTTACGTAGGAACTTTTTGAAGTAAATTTTAATAAAATTGAATGTACAAAAATTTTTGTTTTTTCAATTTGTTTGAAAATATGCAAGATAATAAAAAAAAAATAAAATGTTTATTAAAATTCAGAGATTTTCTACAAATTAAAAAAAGTTTTTGTAAATTCGTTAAAAAATATCAAAGATGAAGGGTTTCAAAAGAGCAGCCTACGTAAAATTGTGAAAGTTTTTCGACTTTGAACGTTTTTCGTCGATATCTTCGAAACTGTCGAATATATTGTTATTGAATTTATAAAAATTAAAGTCTAGTATGTCTTCATTGAAATCAGTCATAGTTATACACATCGGTAGATCAATATAATAGATATAAGAAAATTATCAGAAAAAGAACTGATTTTCATGTTTTTGCCTATAACTCAAAAACTCAAGCTGATGGAGAAAAACGAAGTCCATATTTGACTTCATTGGGCAGCCAAAATTTATTCGGAATTGTTTATCGAGATCTCTGTCTTTTTTATAAAGCTTAATTTTGTTACTCTGTGTTATTAGATAGTCATTAGATAGAGACAAATTATATGACAAAATTATCGCAAAATTATCAATAACTTCGTTAATATTTATGTTAATGTCTCTAAGTATATGCAATAATGCGAGTCCATTCAATCGTTCTTCTTGCATAGTTGAACGTAACCATGTTTTTAATCGTCGCAGTGTAGAAAAACTTCGCTAAGCTGTTGCTACACTGATAGGAAGCGTGGCAAAGATAACAAACGTTTTAGAAATTAGTGGAAAAATGTCATTATTACAAAGAGTAAAACGGCGTTCATATCAATAACCTTAGTTTCGCTCACCTTTTTACACTGCCAAATTTAAAGTTCATGAAATAATTGAATAATTGAATTAGTTCCTTACTAAAAGTGGACTAAACGTGGCAGTTCCATTTCATTAAAGTCGGTTGTGGTAATTGGGTTAGTTTGTTGCAATTATAATTACTAGTACCGCCTGGGGTCGAAAATCGACCAATTTTTGTTTGCTTATTTATAGTTGTATAAAATAGTCGGTGCAGTCATAGAGTTCTCCGCACTCTAATTCATTTAAAAAAACAATTATCGAAATCGGTTGAAAAACACGGGAGAAAATGGTTCTTAGTTGTTTTCACTACGCCTATTTATATTATGATGAAGTTAAGGTAGGCTTGAAAAATTTCAGAATTACAAAAAATTAAGAATTAACTCAAACAAAAACAAATGTATGCAACAAATTTTTTGCGCAGTTGATACAATTTCAGCAACTATAACCTAACATTAATTCACTTCAAAAAAACACTGTTATATAAATATCAAATATGATAAAAAGTATTACAGATGTTTATAATATTTTCATAAAGACTATAGCTGAAATATTTCTGAAAAATATTTTAACTGTTGATGAAATAATTGAAGTAAAAACAGACTACTGGATTTTACATTGTTTGAACTTTTTTTTTTGAAAATTTATAAAGTGAAATCTGAAAATAACAATGCACGTATTGTTTTTTTATGATAAAATTTGTTGGCCCACAGGTTGCAAAAAAGTTTGGCAGGTTTTCACTAAAAATTTAGAAGAACAAAATATTTTAAGTGGCAACTATGGTCTTCATTGCCAAAATCTTAATTGCGCTCATTACAAATCAAAATCAATGTTACTTGCTCAATGATTTCATATAAAGGGCATTTTTAGACTAATCGTTAATGTTTTGTAAAAATATAATTATTATAAAGCAAACACTTACGCTGAGGTAGTGACTTCAGGTTTTTTGTTTTATTTTTATTTGTAAGAAAACAACGCGTCTTAAAAGTTGATTGTTTAAAACATGGCTGTAAATTTTAGTACTTAAGGAAATGTAACTTTATTTTCAGGATCATTTTTAAAAAAGGCAAAGTTACTACCTCGACTTAAGTGTTTGCTTTACATATAATTATATTTTGTTTTTTGAAGATGACTACAGATCGTGTTAATCTACACGCAAAATGGTCCTACTCGTCTCGCATCGCTTCATAAAAACGTCACCTACACGCAAATGACGTCACAAAACAAAAAAAAACAAAATTTTTTTTTTAATACTTTAATAATCGTTGAAATCAATAAAAAAACTAAAGTTTAACAATGTCTCTGACCATTTTTTTGTAGTATTCTTTCAAAAAACGTCTTCAGAATCGCTTATGTATGCATAAAAGTACCCTTAAGCTGTGAGCACAATTATTTTCTCCAAATAAAGTATTAAAAAGTAAAGTATTTAAAAGTTCTTGGGGGGGTAATTACCCCCTTTACCCCCCCTTGTATCCGCGCCTGTATGTAACTGGTTGAGGTTATACCCTTGCATAAAAAAGGCGATTGTTCAGTTCTAAACAACTTTAGGCCAATTTCACTTCTTCCCATGTTCGCTAAAGTATTTGAGAAGGCTGTGAAAACTCGTGTAGTTAATTTTCTTAAGAGGAAAAAGCTTCTTAGTAAATGGCAATTTGGATTCAGGGCAGGGTTATCCACTGAAGACGCTCTCCTTAATTTATGTACAAATGTTTATTCTGGCCTTAATAATAAGGATTTAACAGCTGCTTTTTTCATAGATATTACAAAGGCATTTGATACCGTCGACCACTTTATTTTATTGTCAAAATTACATAATTTTGGATTTAGAGGCCCTTTTTATAATTGGCTTAGCTCCTATTTGTCCAATAGGCAGCAAAAAGTGAAAATCAACAACATCCTGAGCTCCTCGTTGCCCACAGCTCTAATTGTACCTCAAGGTTCAGTGCTTAGTCCAATTCTTTTTCTAGTTTTCATAAATCATGATTTGGCCTTATTAAGTGACTGGTTCAAAGTTCATAAGCTTGTCCATAGTGACAAAACGAGAATAATTTTTTTCAATATTTTTGGCAAAGATTTAAATGTTAGCGACTTTTTCTTTCACAGCAGTAGATGTGGAAAATTTTCCTATTCAAACGCTGTTTGCTTGTCTAGTAACCCCTACAATCCTACTATAAAGATCGTTCATGCTCGTCTCAATGTTTCAAGATTGAATGCATGAAATCTGTTAAATATCTCGGAGTAGTACTTGATTACAAGATGAATTGGTCTGACCATATAAATGCACTGAAAAAGTATCTAATGGCTGCAACTAGGCACTTATACTTGTTGAAACGATATTGTAGTTCCAATCTCTTAAAGTGCATATATTTTGTGATCTTCCATTCAAAGTTAGAGTATGGTTTGACATGTTGGGGTGGCACGCATAACAATAAAGTTTTTCCGCTTTTAGTCTTGCAAAAGCACTCCATTCGTCTTATTCTTAAAAAAGGTCGCCGTGAAAGTAGTCTGCCTCTATTCAATAACCTGAATATTCTGCCTCTTAAACACCTTTACTATTTTAAAGTCCTTAAAATATTTTTTTAACAAATCCGGTTATCCAGAAGATCCTTTGATTCAACCTCTTGTGTCAACGCAAGAGCTGATGGCAGATCATTTGGACGAGAAGCAAACAAAATGTCACAGAGCGGTTTCTTCAAACCGGAAATAATAACGCGAAGAGCGTCGATCCTGTACTTTACATTTATTGTAGCCGCTACATTACGGTCATATGTCATAACCGTTTTGTAAGTTAATAGAGTTAGCTTTTTCTCTACTTCATCGAAAAATTTGAGAATGGAGAGATTTCCTTGCTGGAGCGTAGACAACTCCTGTCCAATAATGTAAATCGGGCGTTTGTCCGAGTATGTAAAATCTAGTCTTGCAATAATCGCCTTAAAATTTAGAACAGTGTTAAATGATGCTAACACTCCGTCGGCTGGGCCTCTAATTTTGTTTCTAATAATAGCAAAGGCTTGGTAGTGTTTTGAATTACCATCGAAATTTTGGAATATCTTATATGCAGTGTGCGCCGCTTGACGCCAAGAAACATAATCATTTTGTTGCCCATCAAGTTCAGGCAACGTCTTCACTACATCTAACGACTCCTCACATTTTAAGCCTGTAATGATTCGAGCTTCAGTGTCAGCCTCTACTGGAGTATCACCATTTACTCGCAAAATTTGCTTTCCTAAATTTTCTATTTGTAATTCAAATTCTTTTTTCTGTTCACGTAGCGCTGCCGACAATGCAGACTGAATAACACTACTCAATTGTTGAGCATTCATATCTTTTCTATTATTATCACAGTTTCAATTTTTCAAAAATAATCCCTAAATCTTCTTCACTCATAGGCAAAAAAAGATAAAATAACTCTTAAATTTTGTTCGCAAAAGCAGTGAATATTTTATTCACTGTTTTTTTTACATTTCTTAAATGTTTAACTTCTTATCAATTAATATTTTTGGATCTGATTGTTTCTTCTCGGGTTGTTGATTGATGAATTCTTCTAATATTGAGCGAAGCTAAAATTAGCGTTTGCAATTTTCTAAGGTTTACAATGAACGTGCCCCACGTTGGGCGGTGTTTATGGTGTTTCTTTATTCAGTTGAAAATCCAAACTAAGCTTAGAATTTTAAGATAACTTAAAACTAACCCTAACTTCCCAGCATAAGCTGGTGGCTGACACCCTCTATTCTTCCACGATCTTGTTTTGACATAAAATACAAATGTATCAAATTATTTTCCTGTGACTTGAGGAGAAGCCTTTTTATAGAGTTTTCAATTTTGGGGTTGTATGGGAGGTGGGCGTGATCGTTGGTGAATGGCACCCATTTTTTGAACACACCTATGTTTTGAAATAAAGTGTATAAAAACCTACTTTTATTTATGTAGATTCGACAAAAGGTTCTTTATATAGTTTTCAATTTTGGGGTTATATGGGAGGTGGGCGAGTTAGTGGGAGGATTACGCTATACATTTTTCAAGTATTCTACACTTTTTCATTTGTTCTGCGTTCCTGAACTGATAAAATTTGAATTAATGCAAACCGCTGCATCGGTACATGATGCCATCATATAATTCCAAAATCCAGTTTGCTGCTGACAGAAATGATGTTGCTTTCCAGCCAAAACTTTAAATTTAAAGTTCAGTTAAAGACATAAAAATGACTCCGTAGATGGTATTTTTTTTTTTTTTTTTGTTGTGTTTGTTTTTAACTTCAATTCTATTCCCACAATAGGATATTATTTAATTCTATTAATTCTATTCTCACCGCGCTTATTTTCATTATGAAACAACTAAAGCCATTAAATTACAACTGCGATAGGCTAGTGGATAACGTACACACTAAAAAATTTCTATGGAATTTTAACACCGATCGGAGCTTCACCGTCTTACACCGTTCGGTGTGAAAGAACACCGCACGTTGGGACTAAAGGAAGCAAAATGCGCGCAAGGCTTATTATTTGCTGTCGTGTCTACATTAAATGACTTAAAATGCTTTAATTTGCACATGTTAAGAAGAATTTATTAAGGAGCAGCCAGTATGTTTTTGTTTTTTTTTTTTGTTGCAACCTACACTTATACCCTACAGTTTAAAAAAAATTTTAAAATGTCCGTTTAAAATGGATAGAAAACGTAAACAATATTAGCAAAATACCATAAAATTATGAAAAATTCATGTCTACTCATTGCGTTTTGTAGTCATGTATGTCTTTTTTTTTGAAAATAGGTACACTTAAAAAAATTTTTTTAATGTTTATCTCCATAATTCAACTTCACGAACAACCAGCATATATATGAGCAGATTTGTATGCGAGGTTACTGAACTTCTTTTCAAAGTAGAATCGGTCTGCTGGCAGTAGAAAAAGTTTTGTACACTGAAAAAATATTTTCTGTTAGACAATTTTTTTCTTTTCTTGTGTTTTATGTTGTTTTTATTTTTCAATTAGAACATTGTTAAATAATTGTTAATTATTTTGTATATACATTTGTATATTTATATGTTTTCAGCATGTCTTTGACCTCTGCAGGCAATTTTTTTTTCTTTTTGTTTAACCCTCTGCAACTGACGTGCTCTAATTGTAACAATGTGACTGACATGGGGTCTGGCAGACCTCATTTTAAACCGATTTCTCATGTTGAAGTTTTTGACTGGCACCTTCTTTTCCTTATTTATGTACAACAGTAAATAGTTTTCAATCTAACAGAGGCGACGTAGAAGCATGAATAGAAAAGGTAACGAGAGCGTAGAGATCGTTACTTGGAAATTTACAAAGTTACGCACGATTGTTTTCTTTGCGGGGTCTGTCAGACCACACGTCAGTTGCAGAGGGTTAAGTGTATTTGGTGATCGCAAGTAAGTAATGAATGGATCCGAAGTGATCATAAGTCTATAAAATATGTCAGTCAAATTTGCTGTCCTATTTGTTCTTCTTGAATAACTGCTCCGGAATTGGTCTACCTTTCTGTGACGTTCTTCGTTAAGAATTTATGTTATAAACAGAAAAATGGAAAACCGTGATGTAGGGAAGCGAAATGACAAATTTCCCCATACAAATTTTTCTAACTATGGTACCATATGGTATATCTGTATGAAATTTACATGTAACGAAGATGTGCCACTCAAAAGCTTAAATTTCAAATCATTATCAATAATCATTAAAAAATAAAAAAAATAAAAAGCATTTTAAGGTACTATTACAGTGTGAAGCTATTAAAAAAAACACCTTTTTTATTAATTTTTTTTACATAGTATTAATAAATTATTTAAGTCAAATTTATTAAAATTTTGTACAGTTAAAGTCGAATTTATAAAAAAATGTTTGTTTTTTGTTTTTGTATTTGTTGTTTCTTTCCTAGAGGTCGTTGAAGTTGGCGTGTTTAAAAAAAGGTTGTAAGTTGGTTTCTCGTCTACAGCATTTTCAAGGCGTCGGAAAGTAAGAAATCAAAGTGCATTCTTCAGTTAAGGGTTGTAGTTGAGCACTCTACCTACGTAAATAAAAAAAACAACAAAACAAAAAAAATGGCATGCGTTGAAAAACAAATTTACAAAAAACCCCTCTTTTTGGCAGAGATTCTTAGCCGTAAAAAACAATATATAAAAGTTTCTCGGCTTTTTATAAGTAGAGTGCTTAACAGAGTCTATGAAGATCACAATGAATCAAGATTCATCGAAATCGATCAAGCAGAACTCGAAATATCTTAGAAACCAATTCGAAAAAACTTGTTTCGAGAAAAACGCGATTAGATTTTCTTCTATGAACGATAATATATGAATAAATGCGCGACATACGAATGTAATGTATGTTAGATCTTTTTTTTCATTTGATATTTTTTTCTAAAATTTCGTGCGTATTCTTAAGACCTTAAGGAACCAGATTCTAAAAAAAACAAAAAAATTATTTTTTATATTTTACACACTGTAATAGTACCTTAAGGCTTTTGTTATATACAGAATAACAAACAAGATTGCAAACAGATTTTATACCATTTGTTTATAAAGCTTTATATTTTCATGTGCATTGTTTTGATCATTACCCGCGATTACCTGTGGAAGTTCCATATCAGATAACAACTTGAGTTCATTCAAATGCCGTTTTGAATGTGAAAATACGAGCTACGAATGTGCCTTCTGCATTAAAATTAATGCGCAAAGACATGTACCAATCGCTGTGGTACGAATGCCGTAGAGTACGAGCGATGACAAATACGAATGCCTGCGAAACACGAATGTCCGACGAAGCCAGATATTCGCAACATTCGCCAAAAGCAACGAATATTCATGCTTTTACGTTTATTCGCGTTTATTCGCAAGAAAAAAAATTCGCAAGGAAAAAAATGTTAACTGCAGTCTGCAGCAGCGCTCACCAGCGCCTAACTCTTTCCACTCTTTTACAACAACTTCGACATTTTCATGATTGTTGTAATTCGCCGAATTCAGTGTAATAATTTCAAACATTCGAATGCCAGCATTGTATGGATGCTGCCTTTGTATCGATTCGCAGTCGTCACACACTGTTTTAAGCAGCAATCGTTGTTTACGAACTCGAGTGGTACGCATGCATTTTTTTTTGTTGTGCGATTGTGGCTGACGACAATTGTTATTCGAGTGGCAAAAAATGACGAATGGTCTCATGTAGTTCTCTGTTCCATATGAAAGAAAATTGATTATATTTTTATATTTTCTTAAAATTTATGGTATTTCAAGGAAGTACATCTCCTTATTTTGTCACAAGACAAAACTTTTAGGCTTACAAATTCAAAGTATATTTTTTTGTGATTCATTGTTGAAAATTTAAATTATTTTCACTTAAGTTTGAAGCTTTTATAAGCATTTTAGTAAGGTGACAGGTGACGTTTAGGGACATTTTTGATTAAATATTTTTGAAGTTAGGCATAACTTTGGAGGTCCATAAAAAAAAGTGGTAAAGTAAGTGGTTAACTTAAAAAAAAATGGATTTCTATCATTTAATGTATCCCAAATCATAAAATCATTGAAAAAAACTAATAAAAAAAGTTGATATGTCATCGCTATGCGCTCGTTTTGCCTGATTTTTTTCCCGACGTGCGACATTGAGAGGTCACACTAAGTGCGTTGAACTTGCAAAAGGTTCATCTTTGAGAATTTCTACAAATGGTTCTTGTAATCAAAATTTTTTTTGTTTTTCGTCACACTGTAATTAGATCTATGTGTGCATGGTTAGTAGTTACGTCCTGTGTTGTCCCTGAGCCCAACCCAAACTTTGGTGGGTAAATTTCTTCCACATTAACTTTGTTTTGAGCCACTGGCATCTTTATCATTAAAAATTTTTGATGCTTTGTATTGTGGCTTCAAATGAGTTAATGCTGAGAAAGTGCGAAAAACTGTAGTAGCTGATCTCTTTTGTTTATATATGAGTTTCATGATAAGATAAACGTTTATAACACAGTAAATATTTTTTAAATCATTAATTATTTAAAACAAACTATAAAATTTAAGAACGGAAAATTAATTTTACAGCGCACATAGGGGTCTTTGGCTCGAAATACCGCTCAAAAATATTTGTTTGTCCTAAGTAAATGATATTTGTCTAAAATAACTTGAAAAGAGCTTTAAAGCTTGTTTCGACCAAATAAAGGTGTAAATTAAGTTTCTTAAGGAGGGACATAACATTCGCGGCAGAGAAAACAGACCTTTTTTTGAAAAATTCATAACTCAGTCAAAAACAAACATATTCCAAATTTTTTTTTTATTATTGTAGAGAATTGAACAAATTACAAAAAAATATTCAAAAAAAATATATTTTTCACTCCAACATGATTTTGTAGAGCTCCAAACTGGTGGCAGAGAAAAAAACGGGGCCTCGCGGTTGCAGCGCTGGGAGTCGCAAAAATTGCCCGATCTGGAAAAAAATGACTTTTTTACATTTTTTTTCACTTTTTGGTGATGTTCCAAATTTGAAAGTGTGTTTTTCGAAAAAATATTGACTTTAAAATTCATAAAAAAATTGAAAAAAAAAAAAATAAAAAAATCGTCAAAAAATGAACCCGCTAGTGCCGCAACCAGTACGAAAAACAGGGTTTCGAGATAAACGCGTTCAAAGTTTGTGAACAAAGAAAAATGCAAGGAAAAATAAAAATGCGCTCTCACTAATCCGGCTGTAACTTTTGAGTTCGTAAAAATTTTTCCATGAAATTTTTTTCTTAGAATCTTAGAAGATCTTTTTTTCTTAGAATAGAAATTAGAAATATTTACTAAAATACAAAATTATAAAAATAAACGTCCAATGTCATGTCCCTTTTCTCTTTCATTTCAAATTTTCTCTTTCATCAAACTAGACACCTATCAGGTACAATGAAATCTGGGGGAGGGGGGCGATTTCGGGCAGCATTTTTTTCGGTTTTTGCTTTTTGACATCTTTCTTCATTAGCATATACAAAATATGTTACCCAATAACACCAAATAATATAACAAAAGGTTCATACAAAAAAAAAAAAAAAATTTTAAAAAAATATACCATTTTCATACCTTCATAACAAATTATATATCTATATAAATAAAGCTTCAATATCCATAAAAAAAGTTGTATTTTAAAGTACATACCTGCAGCAAAATCTTCCATAGCAACAAACTTATTTCACAATATTAATAACAAAAAAAAAAAAATATTTGCTTAGGTGTGATCTTTTTCACTCAAATTAACTCAATAACAATGCAAGCTTACGATCGATGACTTTCAACTGATGCTGCGACGAAGTGTGTGCATTAAAATTAAAAAACAAATGGTAACTTATTTAATGAGTATTAACAAAAGCTAGAAAATAATTTTACTTCTCAACTTTACATTTTGAGAAATTGATTAATGAGCGGTTTTTCGAGCCAAATACCCCTATGTGCAGCGTGTGCCTCTCTAATAAGTTTTTTAAATGATATTTAATTTATAAACAATAAAACTAAAACCTTGAAACTCATTTTCTGGATCAAGATTTTCAAAAATTTTTAAAATAATCTCCGAAACTACTTTACGAATGACATTCATATTTGACACATTTTTATACCCTAAACCTGAAAAGTCAGGGTATATTAACTTTGTGCAAACGTTTGTAACGCATAGAACGAAGCGAGTCCGGTATAGAAAAGTATATATATTCTTGATCAGCGTCACCACCTGAGCTATCCATGTCCGTCCGTCCGTCCGTCCGTCTGTCCGTCTGTGTGTTGTCCGTATACACAGGATAAGAAGAAGGAGTAGAGATAATTGGATGAAACTTGGTACTCATGATCACATGAACCCAAGGATCTGCACTATTGAATATTTTTGGAATCCGCCCACGGACACGCCTACCTTCCATACAACGCTAAAATTGAAAACTGCATAAATAAGCTCAAAATTAACCTACAACAATAAAATTTGGTGTGTATGTGTTTTGTATCAACACAAAGATGTCTTCGAAAAATGCCCACGGACACGCCACCTCCCATACAACCCAAAAATTGAAAACGCAAGAAATAAGCCTCTGTTTAATCTACAGAAATAAAATTTGGCACGTGTATTTTCTATGACAAAAAAAAGATGGTTATGAAAAATTGACATCATCCGCTCACGGACACGCCTACCTCCCATACAACGCAAAAACTGAAAACTGCATAAATAAGCTCATAATTAACCTACAATAATAAAACTTGGTGTGTATGTGTTTTGTCTCAACACAAAAATGTTTTCGAAAAATGGATGTCATCCGATCACGGACACGCCCACCTCCCATACAACCCAAAAATTTAAAACGGAATAAATAAGCCCCTGTGATAAAATTTGGGAAGTATGTTTTATATGACAAAAAAAATATGGTTTTGGAAAATGGACGTCATCCGCCCTTGGACACGCCTACCTCCCATACAGATCAAAAATTGAAAACGCAATAAATAAGCCTATGTTTAACCAACAGAGATAAAATTTTGCTGGTATGTTTTTTATGACAAAATAAAGATGGTTTGGAAAATGGACGTCATCCACCCACGGACACGCCTACCTCCCATACAACCCAAAAAGTTTAAATTTCAATAAATAACATTAAGTTTGTCATAGAGAGATCAAGTTTGGTATCTTTGTATTTTATACCAAAATTAAGGTGTGTTCAAAAATTTGGAGTAATCCGTCCATGAACACGCCCACCATTTTTTTTAAAGTGGGTTTAGGGTATTTCATAGTCGGCCTAGACCGACTTTAGACTTTCTTTACTTGTTCAATGAATAAATTGACTTATAACGATAGAAAACATAAATTTTATCAATGTGTGATACTTGCATTTTATATTTTGGATACTCAAAGTACTGTTTGTTGCAAAAAGATTCAATTAAATCCTCTATAGCCATCCGAGAGATTAGTATATCAGATGAAAAATATTTTTATATGTTTAAGAAGGCAGTTCATCCTCAATTATAGATACCATTATTCGAAAATCCTTTACAGCATTTACAAACAGCTCTCAACAATATTCGCACTACATGCCAAGAGTTTTATAGAAAATATCTTGTATTTATGTACATAGGTACTTTCTCAAAAACTAACAAGAAAAGTGCAAGCGTGACGAAAGTAGCGTCAAAATGCGTAGAGCATGCAACAATTTCAATAACAAAATGAAGCTGCTCTGATGGATATCAAAAGCATGTCAGATCTAGTATTTCTTTTAAGAAAACACTCCACTTCTTAATTACCTCTAATCGTAAGCCATTTCGATAGCTGCAGCAGTGCCTACAAAGCAATCATAATACATAAATATAAATAACCAAGCATCAAGCAGCTCCATAATAACTCACTTCACATGGCCGCACGCCAATTCTTTCCAACTGAATGAACTCAATGAAGCTAACTAATTTATAAAAGCCACTTACACCTTGAAAGTCTGCTACAGTAGCATTTAGAATTTGCTGGAAAGCTGTGTGTTATTTTTCAAATTTGCTTAGATTAATTCGGTTGATCCATTTTTTAATCGATTGCAGTTTGTTTGAGAAATCTGCTATTGGGAATAAGAACATATAAGACCATGTCAAGGATACGTTTTCTATTGACATTTGAATTCATAGTTTTGGTAGCAAGTCTAAATGTTATTTTGGAAAAATCAAGAACAGCAGCACAGAGCACATATAGAGCTACAAGGAGTACAAGCGCACCATGGATTATACCTGAGATGTTAATAGCGCGTCATGTTTATGATGATTGCCAGGACAAGAATGACTTTATAGTATGCCTTAAGCAAAAAGCCTTACAAGCGCTTTCCCGCGCCATAGAACAGAATTACATTAAAATTGCTGATGGATTGGTGCTCGAGAAGCAGAACCGCACGGAAAAGCAGAGCATCCTTGGATCATTGTCCGATGCACGTTCACTTAACAGTCTAGCCCCTATTGATCGAGTCTTACTTCTGAAAGCAGACAAATTCGCAAGAACACATGCACTTAAAATCGATATCGGCTCTGGTCGCGGACACAGTGGTCAGGAAAAGAAGAAGAAAAAACACAAAGGTGGAGGCCATATCAAATACGTTATTGCTGCTCTACTGACGGCAATGGGCATTGCGGGACCAATAGGATTAAAGGCATTAGCTGTTATTGCTGGTAAAGCTTTGGTGCTGAGTAAAGTTGCTTTGACCATTGCTGGAATAATTGCTTTAAAAAAGTTGTTTTCCCATGATCATCACGAAGAGACTAGTTTCCAAGTGCATGCAGGTGATCATAACCGGTAAGTTCTACGAAAATATGAGATTATTGACACCGTTAGATATATTAAAGTAGACGGCCGGTAAAATTTATTTTTTTGGAAAATCTAAATTTATTTCATGCATAAAATCTCAAAAATATGTTTTATTAGTCGATACTGAGATAATTTTTTAAAATGTAAAGTTTTGCTGACTGATGCCGCATTAGAAAAAAACTCATCCATAAAACTTCAAACTAGTAATTTTTCGAAGCTGTGTTTTTCAAAATTGTTGAACAAATAATTTAAAAACGGCTAAACCGATTTGGGTAAAATTTTAAGGCGACATTATAAATACATTAACATTTACTTAAATCTGCTTTTTCGATAATATGAACTCGACAAAGTTATTTTTTTTAACTTATCCCTGGATCACTTACCTACTACTGAGTTGCGTCACAACTGTGTCTGGGTGTTTTCCACCCATAAAAGAAATTTTCAAATATAAGGACATAATTTATTAAACCTAAAAAATGTGTTGGTTTCAATAAATTACAGATTATTTTCGCCATTTTGCCAATTGTTTTTTTGAAAAGAATTGGGAATTTCTATGTAAAACAAAAAATTTTAAATATGTTCATTAAGGCGGAGGAGCAAGAAAATAAAGAAAACTCAAAACAAATTTTTTTTTAAGTATTAGATAGCATTTTATTAGCACTATAGAGTAAAGTCGGGTATTGTGGAATACCTATTTCTTTTTCCTACATTACGGGCAAAATATTCCTTTCAATCATTAAGAGTTTACATTTTGTCATTCGTTGGTTCATATTTTATATGGTCTGTGTTCAGTTTGTTTGATTTAAAATCAATTTAAAAGTTATAGGAAAAAATGTAAAGGAACCCCGAAAATCACTATTTGCAAAATTGGCGGGTAATGTGGAATGAGTTGGGCGGTTATTATGGAATACCATTGCACATTACCCAACACACAATGGGGTTTAATAAATTTGTTCAATAAAATAATTATACTTATATAAACCAGAACTTTAGGCATTTAAAAAAATGTTTTTGATTTATTAATTCTGTAATTACATTTTTATTCATAACTTTTTAATTAAGAACAAAACCAAAGATGCTTTAAAAGCTTTCACATAAATTAAAAAATAAGCTTCAAAACAAAAGTTTGCTTTTAAAAAAATTTAAAAAAGAAGATAATTATTGTAGGTCGCATGATTCGCAAATAAAAATGGGTTTGTCTTTTTGGCAGACATGTTTCATGCACCCACACCATGTCACATTGCTAACATTGTGTCTATTTAATCAAGGTGGTGTCATCTTTGAAGGCTTTGTTGCAAACCACGCAAATTATATCCTTGTTAGGCGGAACGTCAGGGTGAACTTCGTCCTCGTCTGACTTTACGCTGACATCAGATTCACTGGAGGAACTATTGTTTCTAGAGCGATGTTGCACTATTCTTACTTGTTGATAAGTATTTGTCTGTTTTCGTCTTCCCTTTTCTGCCTTTTCTTTTCGGACCTGAATAGCGGCAATACTCTTCTCTAGTTCGCTTTTATATGGAGATTTCGTAAGAACGGTTGGTTGCGATTTTCTCCCTCGACTGCTCTTTACAGGTCGCCTTATTTTTGGTGGGGGAGATATCTCCCATGCACTAATTATTTTACTGGTAGACGCCGCAGTTGACAAAACTGGATCAGCAATTAAAACTTGATTAGCCATCGGGTAATGTGGAATAGTATTCCATAATAGCCGCCTTTGTCCATTCCACATTGCCCGCTTCATGCATTATGCACAAAAATAATTATTTTAAATTTTATAAACTATGAACGGCGTACTTACCACAAGAATCGAAAAATGTATACTTATATTCTTGCAATTGTAACGAACACGCGTCTTTAAATTCGGTTTTGTCAATCACTAAAACACTTCGATATATTAAGAAAAAAATGTCTCGTGATCGAGTCAACACTTACTGAATTACTGAAAATCAACGAGCACGAATATTCAAGATTAAGCATGTGTGCCAACCATATGTTTTGATTTGCAAGCTATCAGTTAAGCAAGAGTTGCCAGAAAGTCATTATTTTTCAAAATAATACACCCTTCCACATTAAACACCCCTTCCACATTACCCTATTTTACTCTATTTAGGAAAAAAAGTTAGCCTCTAGATCGCGAACGCGACAAAAATAGAACTCGTTTTCGACAGCATCTAGTGGTAAATTTTAAATTAAAACAGATTAATGTGGCTTTTGAGAAATAGTTATCATTTAAACATATTTCCATTCGCTTTATAGCTCGTTTCAAAAGAGAAGAACCTTTTTTAGTTTCATTTTTCGATGCGCAGTGAGAAATTATTTCTAAAGCTAGAAATTTTGGGTCGCAGGATATTACAGCCGAAGCCTTGAATAATTATTTTTTTAAGAAAAAAATTGTGAAGTGAAATTCCGGCTGACAAATTATTTTCTTCCGCAGCGCAGTTACGATGAACAACAAAATTCAGGATTATACAATCATATTTTTTCATATATTTTGCTGCTCATAGAATATTAAATTTTTTTTTAATATCGACCAATCAGAATGAAGAACACTCTCAAAATGATTTTCTTTTTCTCAAACATGCGCGAAAATGTTCTTCTCTTTTGAAACAGGCTATACATATGAGGCTTGTGAGAAAAATTATGATATATTATTGTAACCCCACCCGTACTATGTATGTGGTTAATTACTTTATGACGACGTTTTTTACGCCCATAAGGAGGCGTGGCAGCTATATAAAAGTGCATACATTATACTGCAGTATCGCCATCTAAGTTGATTTAACCATGTCCGTCCCTGTTGTTGTATGTCCCCCTGCCTGTTGACATGATTTAAGCCGTTATTATTAAGTTATCGTAAAGAAATTCGATATTTAAGCTTATATCGTAAAAATTAAGATTATGTTCGAAAATAAGCCAAATAGGATGAAAACCACGTATACCTTCCATACAAATTGACGTTCTCATAATGGAATATTTCTTAAAAATCTATTAAAAAATCTATGCAATGACTTAAGAATTATCCCATGAGCTTAAATTCGAACTATTAACACTTAGTTCAAAATTAGTAAAGTCTCTTAAAATCGAATGAAACCTTTCCTTACTTCCCATACAAAGTGTATTTAAAAAACGGCGAGTGATCGCGAACGCGAAACACTTTGATAATCAATATTAAATGTTAAGTATGATTTTTACCTATGGTAACTTTTTTCTTATAGTGAGGCGACCAAATTTGATTTAAGTTACAATTTCAGACACTTGCTTACAGGCATGCTACACAGGCCAGTATACTGGCTCTGTAGTTCGAAAAACTCAATACATTCACACTTTTTTACAAATACACTCACACTGGATTCACTTTCACGCCACTTTCATCGCTACTGGCAACGAAATTTCAGAGCCAGTGGATTTTGACAGCAGCGGCTAGTGTATGTCAAAAGGTGGGATATCAGTGTTGTTTTTAATTGCTTTTGGTGCATTTATTTCGAGTTTTCCTCGATTTCGTGTAGAAAGCAACACTGATGGCTTGTTAAAATTGTGAAAGAACACACAAACTGTAGTATCAGCGAGAACCTTCGCATACGATGAAATGTTTTGAATGAACTTTCACTTGTATGTGTAGCACCTCTTGCTATACCCGTTTTACATTAGTCAAGAATTGAAGTCAATTTTCTGAGGTTGTAGGCCAATTCGCCGCAAATAGGAAGCGACGAAAGAGGAAAAAGTTGACGGTACACAGTCAAGTGTACTGGCAAGTTTTTCGAACTCGAAAAATTGCTTTCTTGACATTTCTTGACTAGTGTAAAAGGGGACCTACTAGCATGAAAGTTCGAAATTTTTCGAATCATTCGAAAAGTACATGTATTCTTTCGCACTTTCACTGTCACTGGCCTGTGTAACCGGCCTGTTAGAACGATCACGAAGTTCTGATAACAAATGATGATTTATTACAAGAACGCGACATTCGAATTGTAATTAAAGCAATGTAAAAATTTATCGTTAATCGAGCTTTATTTGGTATCTTTTTATTTTTCAGTGTTTGTTTGATGTTTATATATGGATTTTATAAGAAGAGTGCAAACATAACATTAATAAAAAAACGAAAAATCCTAAAGAAAAAAGCCCTTAAAGCAGATAAAAGCAAGAAAAACATATTTCTCAAATCTCAGGCTAATTTTCTCAGAATATAAACTGAAATAAGTTGCAAATGCAGTAAATTCTAAAAATTCAAAGATTTTGGATGAATTCAAACTCATATGGCATATTCGAGTTCTTCGCAAAATTCTAAGCAAAAATGCTAAACAAACTTTATCCCAAAAATCACGTTTGACCCTCCCAATTTTAAAAGAAAAAACATTATATCATGATATCTTTAATCGAAGCTAATTTTTTATTTACAAAAGTTTGTGTATTTATTTATATTTAAGAAAAAACTACACAAAAATTTAGAAATAGAAAATATATTATTCATCAATAAAAAAATTAAATGTTATGGAAACCAGTAGCTCAAGCCAATTTAATGTGTGGAAAAATAAATTTCACAGGAAATAGTAATAGTGATATATCGAAGAAATTATTTATTTTGAAATGGACTACATAGATTTTGGAATTGATTTAAAGTTTGGCCAACATACGAAGAAATGTGTTCCAAATTCTCCACTAATGATCATTGGGTGCGTTTAGCAACTGTTGTTCAACCCTGTAGTGTGTACCTGCTTAACGCAAAATATTTAAATATGCTACACGCCAAATTTTCTGATCAACTCAACATGTTGTGGAGCGGAGTCTGATTTACTGATCACAATATGTATTTTTCCGCGAAATTCATTCAACGTGTTGCGGCTTACAGCAAAAACCATATATTATGAAGACATTTCATCCAACCAAGTTCGTCTAGAACCAAATTCTGTCAAGGCGCCGAGATGGGTCCGGACCAAGTGGAAATGAAACCTTTGATAACATGAGCTGCAAATGTTAAATTCTGGCAGCTGTCAAAAACCATATATTATGAAGACATTTCATCAAACCAAGTTCGTCTAGAACCAAATTCTGTCAAGGCGCCGAGATGGGTCCGGACCAAGTGGAAATGAAACCTTTGATAACATGAGCTGCAAATGTTAAATTCTGGCAGCTGTTCGCTTATTTTCTGATGTTTGGTGAGTCTCTAAACCAGTTTGTTTGTCTCTACCCATGCCCCTTGCCATCCCTCATCCACACAATCGGCAGCCTGTGAGCGCAGAACTCAGAGCGCAGTTGTTGTTGGTATAGTCAACACGATCGTTGTTGTTGTTCTTATTAGAGGACGTCGTTGTTGTTGTGGTTCTTATAAGATTTTGTAGCTGTGTGTGTGTGTGTAGGATATATTTGGTTATTTTGTTTATATTTTGGGTTTTTTCATATTTTTGCAATTTTCGTCCAACTGAAAATATCTGAAGTTGATGTAGTAAAAACGTTGTAACTATTGTGTTTTAAATCGGATTAAGGTATGACCAAGGACAAAATTAAATAAAATTGATCGTGTATTAATATTGCATCAAAAATAAATTTTGACAGAAATTAATTCAAATATACGATATAAAATATAAAATATACAATATAAAAAATATAAAATATAAAATTAAAATTAAAATTAAAATTAAATTTTAATTTTAATTTTAATTTTAATTTTAATTTTAATTTTAATTTTAATTTTAATTTTAATTTTAATTTTAATTTTAATTTTAATTTTAATTTTAATTTTAATTTTAATTTTAATTTTAATTTTAATTTTAATTTTAATTTTAATTTTAATTTTAATTTTAATTTTAATTTTAATTTTAATTTTAATTTTAATTTTAATTTTAATTTTAATTTTAATTTTAATTTTAATTTTAATTTTAATTTTAATTTTAATTTTAATTTTAATTTTAATTTTAATTTTAATTTTAATTTTAATTTTAATTTTAATTTTAATTTTAATTTTAATTTTAATTTTAATTTTAATTTTAATTTTAATTTTAATTTTAATTTTAATTTTAATTTTAATTTTAATTTTAATTTTAATTTTAATTTTAATTTTAATTTTAATTTTAATTTTAATTTTAATTTTAATTTTAATTTTAATTTTAATTTTAATTTTAATTTTAATTTTAATTTTAATTTTAATTTTAATTTTAATTTTAATTTTAATTTTAATTTTAATTTTAATTTTAATTTTAATTTTAATTTTAATTTTAATTTTAATTTTAATTTTAATTTTAATTTTAATTTTAATTTTAATTTTAATTTTAATTTTAATTTTAATTTTAATTTTAATTTTAATTTTAATTTTAATTTTAATTTTAATTTTAATTTTAATTTTAATTTTAATTTTAATTTTAATTTTAATTTTAATTTTAATTTTAATTTTAATTTTAATTTTAATTTTAATTTTAATTTTAATTTTAATTTTAATTTTAATTTTAATTTTAATTTTAATTTTAATTTTAATTTTAATTTTAATTTTAATTTTAATTTTAATTTTAATTTTAATTTTAATTTTAATTTTAATTTTAATTTTAATTTTAATTTTAATTTTAATTTTAATTTTAATTTTAATTTTAATTTTAATTTTAATTTTAATTTTAATTTTAATTTTAATTTTAATTTTAATTTTAATTTTAATTTTAATTTTAATTTTAATTTTAATTTTAATTTTAATTTTAATTTTAATTTTAATTTTAATTTTAATTTTAATTTTAATTTTAATTTTAATTTTAATTTTAATTTTAATTTTAATTTTAATTTTAATTTTAATTTTAATTTTAATTTTAATTTTAATTTTAATTTTAATTTTAATTTTAATTTTAATTTTAATTTTAATTTTAATTTTAATTTTAATTTTAATTTTAATTTTAATTTTAATTTTAATTTTAATTTTAATTTTAATTTTAATTTTAATTTTAATTTTAATTTTAATTTTAATTTTAATTTTAATTTTAATTTTAATTTTAATTTTAATTTTAATTTTAATTTTAATTTTAATTTTAATTTTAATTTTAATTTTAATTTTAATTTTAATTTTAATTTTAATTTTAATTTTAATTTTAATTTTAATTTTAATTTTAATTTTAATTTTAATTTTAATTTTAATTTTAATTTTAATTTTAATTTTAATTTTAATTTTAATTTTAATTTTAATTTTAATTTTAATTTTAATTTTAATTTTAATTTTAATTTTAATTTTAATTTTAATTTTAATTTTAATTTTAATTTTAATTTTAATTTTAATTTTAATTTTAATTTTAATTTTAATTTTAATTTTAATTTTAATTTTAATTTTAATTTTAATTTTAATTTTAATTTTAATTTTAATTTTAATTTTAATTTTAATTTTAATTTTAATTTTAATTTTAATTTTAATTTTAATTTTAATTTTAATTTTAATTTTAATTTTAATTTTAATTTTAATTTTAATTTTAATTTTAATTTTAATTTTAATTTTAATTTTAATTTTAATTTTAATTTTAATTTTAATTTTAATTTTAATTTTAATTTTAATTTTAATTTTAATTTTAATTTTAATTTTAATTTTAATTTTAATTTTAATTTTAATTTTAATTTTAATTTTAATTTTAATTTTAATTTTAATTTTAATTTTAATTTTAATTTTAATTTTAATTTTAATTTTAATTTTAATTTTAATTTTAATTTTAATTTTAATTTTAATTTTAATTTTAATTTTAATTTTAATTTTAATTTTAATTTTAATTTTAATTTTAATTTTAATTTTAATTTTAATTTTAATTTTAATTTTAATTTTAATTTTAATTTTAATTTTAATTTCAATTTTAATTTTAATTTTAATTTTAATTTTAATTTTAATTTTAATTTTAATTTTAATTTTGATTTTAATTTTAATTTTAATTTTAATTTTAATTTTAATTTTAATTTTAATTTTAATTTTAATTTTAATTTTAAGTTTAATTTTAATTTTAATTTTTATTTTAATTTTAATTTTAATTTTAATTTTAATTTTAATTTTAATTTTAATTTTATATTTTATATGTTATAGTTTTTATTTTTTATATTGTATATTTTATATTTTATATCGTATATTTGAATTAATTTTTGTCAAAATTTATTTTTGATGCAATATTAATACACGATCAATTTTATTTAATTTTGTCCTTGGATATACCTTGATCCGATTTAAAACACAATAGTTACAACGTTTTTACTACATCAACTTCAGATATTTTCAGTTGGACGAAAATTGCAAAAATATGAAAAAACCCAAAATATAAACAAAATAACCAAATATATCCTACACACACACACACAGCTACAAAATCTTATAAGAACCACAACAACAACGACGTCCTCTAATAAGAACAACAACAACGATCGTGTTGACTATACCAACAACAACTGTGCTCTGAGTTCTGCGCTCACAGGCTGCCGATTGTGTGGATGAGGGATGGCAAGGGGCATGGGTAGAGACAAACAAACTGGTTTAGAGACTCACCAAACATCAGAAAATAAGCGAACAGCTGCCAGAATTTAACATTTGCAGCTCATGTTATCAAAGGTTTCATTTCCACTTGGTCCGGACCCATCTCGGCGCCTTGACAGAATTTGGTTCTAGACGAACTTGGTTTGATGAAATGTCTTCATAATATATGGTTTTTGCTTACAGTTCCACAGATTGAAAAATTAAAACAAGAAACAACGCAAAACTTTATTAATATTATTGATTTTTCTTTTATTATTATTTTTGCTATTTTAAGCGTTTTTGTAACTATTTTTAATTAATAAATGAATTCATGAATAAAATGAATACCTCCATTAAATATTTAAAGATACTTTTCAAATATTGAAATTGATAAATTCATTGTTAAATCTTGTCATTATTAAAATACATTTATAAACTATCTAGTGTCCGACCGAAACCAAAATTTTGGCCGAAACCGAAACCGAAACCGAATTTCGGCCATTTTTGTAATATTCGGCCGAAACCGAAACCGAAACCGAAACTGAACGTCTACATGAAAATTGTTTTAAAAACAATTTATTTATTTTAATTTTTTAGTTAAAAGCTTTCAAAAACATAACAATTGAAACAGATTATAATTACGTATATATTCGATAAATATTCTTTTGCCTTTATTCATAAAAATTTACGAACCTAAAGCCTTTACAAAAAAAAATTTCAAAAACAGTATCCATAAACGTCCACTAACGACAAAAATCTCTTATAAAGGCTTCTTAAATGAGTAACCTTCAATAAACCCTTGATAAAGCCTTTTTAAAATTTTTACTCTAATGTGAGCACAAATATTGTCAAAAATACTTCAAACTGTTTCAAAAAATATGAAAACATGGCAAAACATTTCAAAATATTGAAAATAAAAATTATAAGTGACAATTTTTTCACAGAAGAACATAGATTAAACAATTTTTTGACTGTTTGCATGTCAAAGTATTGATAAAATTGTGACAAATAAACAAAAAATTATTGAATTTATCAAATTTACGAACCATTCTTGACACTGTTCCTATTTCAAATTGAGAGTGCTCCTATTTTAACAAATAAGCTGAGACAATATTTTTATGAATAACAAAATTTTAAAAAATATTTTATCTCTAAAAAGCTTTTTGACTATTGAGCACTTTAAATCTATTCCAAGATATTTTTATGAATATGACCGTTTGAATATTTATGTTCAACTTTAAAATAATAAATATGGAGATCATTTAATACCACTTTAGGGAACTTTTTAGTATATAAAGTTAAATAACTTAATATTAGAATCTAAAAAAAACTACATTTATCGTTTTGTGCTGGACTCAACTCACACGGTCAATCAAATGACTGAATTTAACGTTTTTGTTCTACTTAACACCATTAAAAATTTTTATTGAAAGCGAACTCACATCTACCATTGAAATATATGTAAAAACCTAATTGGTAGTGTCCGATCAAATATTCGGTTTCGGTTTCGGTTTCGGCCATATTGATGCCGAATAGCCGAAACTGATTAAAAGGGCCGAAACTGGCCGAAACCGAAACCGAATATTCGGTCGGACACTAAAACTATCTGGCCTGCTGAATACCGGATAATACCGCAATATCCGGTATCCAAGTGGACAGTAAATTTGGACCGGATATCCGGCATGCCGGATAGTAACAGGATATGCGTTACATGTCTAGTAACAACCTTAAATACAACACTACATAAGTTTGAAGTTAAATACTGTGTCTAATGAATAAATTTAGATAAAAGCACACTACCATACACAACAGAGCTGTAATATTTAATATCGAAATACATCGGGATATAAACTTTTATTAAATAAACTGCTAAGGTTTTTACATTCTCCAATGGTTCGTTAGTTGTTATATATAATCGCAATAGCCTTCTAGCCTTTGGTAACCAACTGGAATGGGAAATTGATCCTTATTTTATGTTCGCCAAATTCACTGAACAGGTACCACTAGAGACTACATTTGCTATTTTATACTTGACATTCGTAGAAGAATCACGTTCGCATATTCTATCGTGCATAGTTGGTGCATGTGCATCGTACATGTTTTCTAGCGTAATTGGTTCAAATTTATGGCACTCCTCTATCTTTCTTCCCTCCAGTTGATGATCGAGGTCCAGTTATGGCTGATATTTCGAGTGTATCATATAAATGACGAAATGGAAGTTCATTAAAATGCAGTAAGCACACAAACTAGTGCAATGGTGTCCCTAACTGCAATTCAAATCTTCTCAAAATACCAATCCTTTATTAGTGATTATACCAATTATCCACTCCTGTATTAGTGACTTCACCATCGCAACATATGCCAATTAATGAGTCAAGTAATATCTCTTTTTTAACAACGATCTCATTCAAGTTTTTGTGTTGAGCTTCAGCGTTTTCAGCATTTAAATTTACATATCCAAGTACTGACGCAATAGGATCTTTTGAAACGAGCAAGTGATGCTCTTTTACTGAATTCAGGTTATTAAATTCAGATTCATATGGTTCAACAACCCAATGAAACCGTTAGTACTTCGAAAAGTAATTCTTCTGTCTCATTTTCGGGCATTGTAAGTTTCGGTAATTATGTTGATCCAGAAAAAATTGTTTTAAACATACTGGAATTGATCCACACCAACATTATCTTGTCTGTAAATCTTGACATCTTGTAATTAAGCTTGACATCAAGTTTACTCCAAATTGGAATTAATTTATCCGCTACGGACGAAGAAAAACTTATGTATGAAAACTTTCTGTGGTTAGTGTTGCAACGATCGCCAAAAAAAAGAAAATAATATTTCACAATATCGTGATTGGTAGGCAAATTAATTCCACATAAATCACTTGATTCACCGAAAACAAAAACATATTGAGGAGGAAAATTACTTTCCATGGCTTATAAAAACTTACTACTTATGAAAATTATGATGCTTATGACTTCATTTCAGAGAAAAATGTATTTTATTTTTATACCCCCAAGCGTGCTGCGTAAGGGGTATATTAATTTTGTCACGACGTGTGTAACGTCCAAAAGGAGGCGTGGTAGATATAAAAAAGTATATATATTCTTGATCAGCATCACCACTTGAGTTGATTTAGCCATGTCCGTCTGTCTGTCCGTCTGTCTGTCTGTCTGTGGACACGATTACAGCCGTAATTTCCAAGCTATCGTAATGAAGTTCGGTATTTGAGCTTTTTTTTTAAAAAACTAAGATCAAGTTCGAGAATGGGTTAAATCGGATGAAAACCACGCCTACCTCCCATACAACCCAAAAATTGAAAACTATAAAGAGGCTAATATAAAAGTAACAAAACTAAAACTCGGAATTTGTGTATTTTATGTTTAAAACAAGGTGTGTTAGAAAAATGGGCGTTATCCACCCACTAACATGCCCACCTCCCATACAACCCAAAAATTGAAAACTCTATAAAGAGGATTTGGCATTAACAAAATCCGTTATTTGATTTTTACAAAATCTTGTAAATAAAAAATTAAGTTCGGACAAAGAAATATACAGTAATTCCCGTTTAATTGCATCGCACTTAACACTGGCTTACAAATAACGAAAAGTTGTTTGTACTTTGAATGCCACTATCCTTTTCTCATGTAAAATCGGTCGCTAATTCCGAAAAAAAATTTTTTTTTTTCTGTCACTCCGTTTTCGAGATATTGCCCACTGTAGGGTTTTCAATGAAAAAAAAAAGTTGGTTCCACTTAATTGCATATATCTCCAGAACCATCAACAGTAATCAAACAAATGATATATCAAATAAAAGCTAATAAAATTTCTTACAAACAATGCACACATTATTTTTTGGTCGAGCTGTTAGTTTTGGCGGAATTAATTCAAATATCGGGGATTTTTTTTATTTTTCAAAAAAATTTCCAAAAAAAAACAAAATAGTTGCAAATTTCGTTAAGAAATCAAAATATTTTGTTACTTTTGATATTTTTTACTAAGAGCTTTATTTTTCCAAAAAAAATATGCTATTGTTGAAGAATATCTATTGAGAAATGAAAAAGTTGTGTTCAATGGAACGAAAGCACCCAAGTTATGTTTTTTTTACAAATTTTTTTGTCATATAAATAAATTGGGTTATTTTACTATAATTTTTTATTTTTCATTTTTATTGTTCATAGGAATCAAGTCAAGGGTTTGGTAGGCTCACGACTGAGAATGCAACCGTCGAAACCGTCACAGCAAAACGTCTGATTTCGACACTTATGGCTATAAGAAAGAGAGCCTACCTGTTTTTATGATGCCATGTGCATACTTATTTTGTGTTTTTTTGACGGTTTCGGCGGTCGCTCTCTGAGTCGTGGACCTACCTTCCTTTATTGTACCTGCAGCACTTTCGAGATGTATAAAAGCAAAAACATTCATGCATTATACTAAAAAACGTGGCAAACAAACGGACGCATAATTTGTAACGAAAGGAAAAAATAAAAAATAAGATATACTTCAAAATAAAACGATTAAAAGACTGCGAAAATTCCAGCGTAAAAACGACCCAGATATTTTCTGCTACGTGTGCGGTGAACTTACTTTCGAAAAGAATCCAGTCAATTTTACGAATTTATTGCAAATGTCATATCTTCATTATTTTGGTATTGCGGCTAAGAACATTGGTAAATCATGGACGCCAAGTATTTTGTGTCAGTCGTGCAAATTAATATTGTCTGAATGGAGCTCGGGTAAAAAACGATACATGAAATTCGATGTTCCGATGATCTGGAGGCAACCGTTTTGCCACCTAAACGATTGCTATTTTTGTCTGGCCAAAGTGACTGGTGTTGGAAAACACAAACGAGTAATATACGCCACTGTCCCGAATGTTTCATTGCTAGTATCTCATTCTGACCATATCCATATCCTGTTCCATATCCTACTTGTCCCGATTCAACACGTGAAAACAATCGAAAATCCGTAGATTCAGTGGAGTCGGAAGGAACCACAGGTGGTAGTACTATTACAACTGAAAGCACAACTCACCTTTTATCGCAAGCGCAGCTGAATGATTGGATAAGAGATTTGGAACTGTCAAAGGAAAAATCGGAATTGCATGGTTCTCGTTTGTAACAATTCAACTTTTTGAGACCCGATGTTACGGTGACATACTACAGAAATCGTGAAAAACCGTTTGCTATACACATTACTAAGAATGACAATATCTGCTACTGCGTAGACATTCCTGGCTTATTTAATACCTTTGGTCAGCCGTACATTCTCAAAGAGTGGCGTTTGTTTATTGATGGCAGCAAAGTGAGCTTGAAGGCGGTATTTCTTCATATAGGAAACAAAAAACCATCGATTCCGATCACACATGCAGTCAACACAAAGGAAACGTACGAAACAATGGCGAAGCTATTGACATGTATTAAATATGAACAACACGACTGGAAAATATGTTCTGATATCAAAGTCGTTGGTACACCACGTCGTTGGTAAACCACTATTACAAAAAGGACTGGGCAGAAAGAATTGAGCCGAAAGTTGGAGAGAGCAACGTCAAAAACGTTCCACTCGTCAAAAAGGAAAACATAATTCTCCCACCGTTGCACATCAAACTTGGACTTATGAAAAACACTGTCAAGGCGTTAGACAAAGAAAGCGAAGAATCTCGGTGACGAGAGCGACGAACATGGGGAAAGATTCCACCAACAGATGAAAGTAATTGAGAATCGGTACCAAGGATTTTGGGACAAAGGAATAATGGGCGACGAATAATGTAAATTATTAAAAGAACAATAAAAATTAAGAATATATGATTTTATAACAACAACCTTTAATTCCCATTTTTTTTTTATGGCAATAAAATAAGTCCAAATGCATAAATTGATAATCACACAATTTGGGTGATTTCGTTCCATTAATCACAACTTTTTTATTTCTCAATAGATTTTCTTCAACAATAGCTTATTTTTTTGGAAAAATAAAGGCTTTTAGTAAACAATATCAAAAGTAACAAAATATTTTGATTTCTTAACGAAATTTGCAACTATTTTGTCTTTTTTTGGAAATTTTTCTGAAAAATAAAAAAAATCCCTGAAATTTGAATTTATTCCGCCAAAACTAACAACTCGACCAAAAAAATGATGTTTGCATTGTTTGTAAGAAATTTTTAAAGCTTTTATTTGATATATCTTGTTTAATTACTGTTGTTTGTTCTGGAGATATATGCAATTAAGTGGAACCAACTTTTTTTTTACGTTGAAAACCTTACAGTGGACAATATCTCGAAAACGGAGTGACAGAAAAAAAAAAGTTTTTTTTCGGAATTAGCGACCGATTTTACATGAGAAAAGAATAGTGGCATTCAAAGTACATATTGGCTGTACACCAGTGTATTTGATTTCCCCAGTGTATTTGAGTTTAATTTATGCCTGTTTTATTGAATTTCCCGGTTATATGCACAACCTAAATTTGGATCTTTTAGTTAAATCAATACAAAAAATCCCACTTAATTGTCATCCAAAAAATTACATCGCTTTAATAACGTTTTACGAAACTTTAACTGGTAATAATTTAAACAGATGTTTTTGGCAATACATATTTGTGAAATATGAATAATTGACCGACTCGGAAATCACAGAGAGCGTTCTTACGGATTCATCTCGGATGAGACGGATGCGGAGAAGGAGGAAGTCTTAAATAAACCCATTCCACCGAAAGAACTACTGGGAGCAGTTGAACTTTTTCAACAAAATTTTCTCACCGAAAATTCATTTACGCACGACAAATAACAAATAACAATAACGAACTTCTTCGAAAAATTATAAGTTTAGCATTATTTAAGTAAAGAGTTGGGAATACATATAAACTACCTATATTTTCTTCTTATACTTTTGGCTTTCTTTCCAAAAAAGTGGTTTTGCATAATTGAACGAAAAGTGCAGTTAAAGGGGTTTTCTTTTTTATTGAGCAACTGTTCAATTAAGGGGAATTTTGTTAATTGAATTTCCCGTTTAATTTAACAAACGTGTGAACATATTTGCTTGTGCAATTAAGCGGGGTTACTTTAAAAATATACAGAACAATAAATAAAATGAAAATATACAGAACAATAAACTCTCAAGACAATTCAGCCCTACTTCAGTCTGATCTAAAAAATTTTGAGGTTTGGTGTTCTAGAAATAATATAGCACACTAAATACAAAACAGTCACAACTCGAAAATTTTTTATATCGACTTATTAATATAAATCAATTCACAAAACACATATCTCACTATCTTTTTCATTGTTTTCTTCAATAAATGAAAATTTTTTTTCTTATGCAATTTCAACCAAAGAGTTTTGTTTTTCGCTTCTCCTGAAGAGTTATGTTTTTTGAGTTGTGACTGTCTTATATTTAGTGCGCGATATGTTTCTAAACAGGGATGATATTTTGAGTGTAATAGTATTTTTTTTAGTAGGGGAGAGTGGTACTAGTTGTCACAAAATTTGAATGAACCGCTGTAACTCCCACAAATCAAGCAATAATGAATAACATATATTATTTTAAAATAAATTAAAAAATTTCCTTGATAAAAAATTTAACTCGTCTATGACAAGTTACCCCACCCGTGGGGTTAGTTGTCCCAATGCGTAGTCCCCGTTGTCACACTTCTTAATCGTCATTGCTGCCACACTCCGAAACACAATTTAACCAGCAATGTATTAAACTATCACTTTCAATGCATTATGTGCACAACGTTTGCATTTTATACATTGACGACAATTATTATTGGATTTGACGCTCGACAACGATCTACACATAGTGAATCCACGTTATCTTCATTGATACTAGCTGTATTCGGCATGCATCATGATATCTGAAGATGTCCAACCTCGGTTTGTAAGTCGTTTGCGATTTCTTGGCATATTTCCTTAATTTCAAATAAATCATAGAATACTTTCAAAATAGTTATATGACATTATATGTGACAACAAGCCCCACAAGTGCTGTGACAACCTGTACCATTTCGGAAAAAATGTTAACAATGTTCTGTAAATTTAAATATAAAGTTTTATCTTAAAATACATAAGTATTCGCAAAATATAATATAAATTGTATTGGAAATTTATTTAAAGTTGAATATAACACACTTCTATTTGTTTCATTACAAAATTTAAAAAAATATAAAAATGCAAAAATCCAACTTAGTTTCATAAATTTCTTTTAATTTTTGCAAAACAAAACTAACGGCTCTTAAACTTTCTTGGGATGCTAGACATTGCAATAGCGTATAGATGGCGTTGATATTCCATTCGATAACGTGTTGAATCAAAAGATATCGGCGTTGTGACAACTAGTACTTGAGACAACGGGGACGAGTCTCCCCTACTATTGACTCTACAAAAGTACTCGAGTACCTTCTTGCCGAAAAAAGTACCCTGGTACTTTCATATTTTATACTTTTACTATTAATTTCATATTTTACTCTTTATATCACGTATATCTTTCACGATCTGCAAGCACAGAACACACAAAACAAGAAGTAAACTAGTTGCATCAGCACCAAAATTTTTACTGGGAAAACAATTTTTCTTGGTTTTCCTTGGAATTTCTTAGGAATTACTTAAGTGTGGTATAAATAAAAACTTAAGCAATTCATTTTTCCTAAAGTAATTCCTAATTTCCTTAGCAAAAGAAAATGTTATGATATTATCCTAATTTTTTTAATACATTGCTTAAAAGCGTATGAATAAACTAAGGAATTGCCTTTGCCAGTTAAGCTTGAATTTGATAAAGTTAATTTTAATTTGTAATACACTGCATTTAAAAGTGAAAATGGCACAGTTTCTTAATATTAGTAAGTAAATATTTTATAATGTGCGAAAAGAATGCAGAAATTGCGATTTTCGGAAGCTTTATCGTTTACAAAGAACATACATTTGATTCACAGGAACAAAATTAAACAACACGTGCAAGCAACACACAACTGTTTTTGTGTGTATCTGAGCAAGGGGGCAAGCTACCCTACTAACTTTTTTAGAGTCGGCCAAATTGTTATTTTTCACTGAAATTTGGTTAAAATGTTGATTTTTATTTACAAAAACTGTGAACGGATCAAAATCAGTCGTACCATTTGTTTACATGATCGCCATCAGCCATACCAAAAACCAACTTTAGACGGCTATTTCATTTTAAGACATATCCAGAACAATCGTCAGTCAGCCAATTCACTTTCAGTCATACCTAACATGAACTTCAGTCGGGCCAAATTTGCATTTAGTCGTGCGCAAAACCAACTGGATTTAATCCCAAACCCCAAATGCCATTATCTTTTCTTTTTCAGTCGGTTATTTCTTTAGCAATACTTAATTATTTCAGTAGTACTCTTCATTCAGTCTCGTTTAAAGTTATTCATAGCTGCGCTCTATGAAAAATTCTCTCTGGGAAAAGCCGTTTTCCGAGTTTTCACGCATTGAATAAATATGTTAATTTTCCTGCCAAATATGTTATGTTCATTTTGCTTAGAATGATATAACAATGTTAGCTCAGGAAATAGAAATTCTGTCTAATAACTTAAAGATTGTGAGTTCGAATCCCGCCTTGCAAATATATAAAAAAATATAATATTTTTGTTTTTATTATTGAGCTTAACCTAACAGTGAACAACAGCGACAAGCAGCAACAACACCGCACATTGTTCCTGCAGATTATCAGTGAAGTTTTTAGATTTTTGCTTGTCGCTGAACATTACCAATTTATTATATTTCTCATTTAGTTTCTTTTATAGAAGCGTTTTTAGTACAGTTTTGATGTACCAATTTTTGATATAAAAAGAAATCTTGAAAATAGAGTCATTAACAAAACAATAAATTTTTAAAAAAATTTAAAAAGTAAAATATTTTGTTAGAGTTGCCTATGCTAGAATTTCCTACTTTTTGAAAAAAAAATCTAATTCGCTCACATCTCAAAAAGTGCACGATTTTTATGTAATTTTAAGGTACTATTACAGTGTGTAAAATACATTTTTGTTTTTTGTTTAGAATATTGTCCTTTAAGATCTCAAGAATACGTATACAAATTAAAAAAAAAATATCAAATAAATAAAAGGATGTAACATTCATTATATTCGTATGTCGCTCATTTATTCATTATCATTATCGTTCATAGAAGAAAATCTTAACGCGTATTTCTCGAAACATGTTTTTTCGAATTGGTTTCCAAGATATCTCGAGTTCTGCTTGATAGATTTCGATAAATTTTGATTCATCGTGATTTTCATAGACTCTGTTAAGCACTCTACCTATAAAAAGCCGAGAAACTTTTATATATTGTTTTTTACGGCTAAGAATTTCTGCCAAAAAGTGGGGTTTTTTGTAAATTTGTTTTTCAACGCATGCCATTTTTTTTGATTTTTTTATTTGCGAAGATAGAGTGCTCAACTACAACCCTTTACTGAAGAATGCACTTCGATTTTTTACTTTCAGATGCCTTGAAAATGCTGGAGACGAGAAACCAACTTACAACCTTTTTTTAAACACGCCACTTCAACGACCTCTAGAAAATAAACAACATATACAAAAACAAAAAAAAAATATTTATTTTTTATATCTTCAAATTAACTGTACATAATGTAAATAAATTTGAATTTAATAATTTAATAATTCTACGTAAAAAAAATTAACAAAAAAGGTTATTTTTTTAAAAGCTTCACACTGTAATAGTACCCTAAAGTTATTTATAGCTGCACTCTATGAAAAATTCTCAAGAGAAATTGAAACGACACATTGTCATGCCGCAAACCAACTTCAGTCAATTAATTTTAATATTTTGCTCGGAAATACATATCGTCGGCCTTATTCTAATATGACGTAATTCAAAATTATCTGATGTTTAGGAGGCGAAAAAAAAGCTGACAAACGCTTAAAACTAAATAAAGGCATAGATGTAGTTTTTTTGAATCTATCCAAATTGCTAATAACCAATGTTGACTTACGTCGTATTAAAATTAAGCCGATACATAATTTCTGAATGCATAGATAAAAAAGACGATTCTTTTAATTCTTTTTCAAAGCAATAAAGCCTTTGTATGAACTCTTTAAGCCAATTCTATCTTCAACTTACTTGACCCAAAAGTGAATTCTCGAATCAATAAAATTGTTACTAACAATTGTTTGGTGAACTCACTTCAATTGAAAGCGGATTAAGGAGTATTCTATCATCTATTCGAAGGCGTAGAATCTCTGACGGTTGCAACTAATGTTTCAGAAAACAATAAAAAAATCCCTTAATCCCTCAAAAGTTACAGTTGCAGGAAATGAGAAATTTGCATTATTATTAATTTAAATATCTAAGAGAAAAAGAGTTACAGAATAAGTAAAGCTCTTTGTATTTTTCGCACATATGCAGAATTAGTGCGATGGCTAAAACTATTAATTGTTTGGAGTTATAAAGTTATATCCTTCAAATAAATTATTTTAGAGTTTTATTAATTTAAAAAAAAAAGAAAAAAATCACTTAAAACAAAATAATTTTGTCAAAGAAATCCTGCCTTGATCATGCCTTGATTTTTTTAATGGCACGGGCAGTTTATTACATTCACCTTTAATGCTCTATAGACTTTGTAAGAAAATTAAAAATGCAAACTTGAGTTTTTCTCCTTTTACAACATAAATCATTTTACCTTATATTTTGAGAACAAACAAAATTTTGTGGCCTCTTTCAATAAGGTTTTATTTGAATATAAACAAAACAGGAACGATAAAACTTTTACAAATTTTTATCAGCCTTAAATACAAAACAGAAATAAATAAATTCTATTCAATGATGACAGAGATATTTGCTTCCCAATTTAGAACATTCTATTTTCTCTTCTAATTCATACATTCATACATTCATTCTCAATTTGAGAGATTTTTTTATGTTTCGTAGCATTTGTTTAAAATACACTCTAAATAACTACAATATTCAGAAAATTCACTACAAAAACTTTTGGTTACATTTAATTTAAAGGAAAATTTAACAAACTTTTAGAAATTATTAGAAAAATTTAAAAACCATTAAAATTCGGCCAAGATATTGACATGGAGAGTAGAATTTTTAAAAATTTAACAATTGATGAATGCATATTACCAAATTTTTTTAAGAAAAATTTTACTATTGAAAAAAAATTACAATTCAACCAACTTAAAAGCTCTATCCCAACCAAATTCCATTTTGATTAAAGAGTGAGTTTTTTCTTAAAAAGTTTATTTCTCTCTCAGAAAGTTGGGAGAAGGAGGTTGAGTTCTTATAAATACTAAAAAAGCGTACGACAAAATGCAATGTTCACATATACTACTATATAAGCGTAATCAATTGAAGCAAGTGTAGAATGTTTTATGTGCCACGGAGTGCTGTATCAACATGTGGAATTGAATCTGAGGCAAGTGTTATGCCTTTACCTCAGTCAATTCGAGTCATTAAGTAATCTCATTCCACAAACATCTCTACCACCAACTGCAACTTCCAAAGTCCTATATATTGTTGAATTTTTAATTTCAGTTGATTAGAAATGAGGAAAGAATTAAAGAAAGGTAAAAGCGTAGGACCATGTCGAAACCGGGAAAGCTTAACTTTTATTCATTCGAGAATAAACCAAGGACAATTGATTTGTTTACTTTAAGGGTATTCTAAGGGCTTACTATATATCGGAGAAGGTACCAGCTAATTAGTTGCTGAATTTAAAACTAATATTAATTTTACTTGAAATTTTGTCAAGAGTTGAAAAGTTTTGAAAATGCCAAATTCACCATAATTCTCGCCCAGTCACGTATTTTATGGTGCAAAAACCAGCATTTTAACGATGATTTTAAAAATGTTCCCAGAACAAAAACTTTCAAATGCAGAGTCGATCAGTACCGAATACAGGGCGCTGTTATATTATGTGGAATTGAAAAATTTAAGGATTCGACTATTTTCGAATTCTGGGCTGAAGTGGAGGTGAGTGGAAAAATGAGCTAAATTTAAATATGTTTTCAAAAATTTTCAGAATTACCCATGGTATCTCATCAATTCATCAATTCCCCACTCTTCGTTGAGAATTCTGTTTAGTCAAAATTTAATCAAGACCAAGTTTCGTAATCGTTTGTCAATATCTACGTTTTCCACACTCATACAAACCAGAGATTAAATTATATCTGTATATACATATTTAACAGGCTCTGAAAGAAAGCCTTATATTTTTTGTTCGGATATGTGATAAATATAATAAAATTAAAAAAAAAGAATTGGTTTTATTGATATAGAAAGGACGTAACTCATAATTCTATAATTTTACATGAAAATACAATACATTCCATAATTTGAGCTTCATACAGTGTTATTTAATTAAAAGTTATTTAATGCAGATTGAAATGAAAATCGTCAATAAATTCAGTATTTAAAACCATATTTCAGTTTTTTGGTTTCATGGAGGGTATTCTAACATATAATGTAAAAAACACTATTTTGATAAATTATGAGATACGTCCTTTCTATATTTCTTTATTATGTATTTATACATATATCATAGCTTAATGAATTTTTAAAAAAAGGTTTGTTTCCTCTGCCGTGAATGTTATGTCCCTCCTTAAAGATACTGCAAAACTCTATTGTTTTGCAAGTATTAAAAAACAAAACAAAAAAAAAATAATATATTTAGCATGATGCCAAAAAAATAACTTTTTAAGTTATAAGATACAAAGGTGTGACTGCACTCATTTAAGAGAGTGTATTGCCCCTATCACTGTCCGCGAGTTGAATGTTGCAGTCGAATCGACTCAGCTGGCGAACTATTATTCTTGCGGTATCATCGTTAGCGAATACATAATTCGCCTAAATCAAAGCAAAAACTGTTAAATTATATAAAAAATTATATAAACAAACGTCAAAAAAAAGTAGTTCAGTTCAAATTTTGTATTTTATTCCTTGATATAAAAAAAAAAACAAAATATTAAGCAGCACGGAGCCTAACGAAATACAAACTTTGTGCAGATTACGGTGAAGATTTTCTCACAGAAAGAGAATATTCATCAACAGCTACCTCATCCTCTTCTTCATCAGCCGCTTCTTCGTTGATTTGAAAGGTTTACATGTGTGGAAGCCGGAACTGTCGCAATTTGGTTCTTGCCAAATTATTGTCCGATGGGGGCTGCAGCATGCCTCAAGTTTAGTAAAGCATCAACAGCCAGTTCCAAGAGTGAAAAGGCTCACCGCCCTTTTCTATTCTTTTCCTACACGTAGCGGCAGTTCCAGTGATTGAACTCCACCGCAAAACTGTTCCGTGACGTCTTTGTGGCTGACTTTTGTGGATCCAAATCTTCTTGGTCCAGACGCAATGTAAAAATTTTGCTCCATAAGCTACACAATTTTAGGGAACTGCCGACTGTTGGTTTTTTTCATGCTATAATTAATTTAAAATTTGCTAAACACCAGAAAGAAACGGTAAAAAAATAAAAATATTGCACGTTACTTGCCTTTTTCTTTATTTTGTAAGTTTTTTAAGCAAAAGTTTTATATTTTGTTATGATTGACCAGCTGCTCACCAAGTATTTTTATTCGTCTGTTTTTGACTTTTAAGTCCAAACGAATTATTGAAATTCGCGAACAATGATACCAACTTACATGTTACAACCTGCATACTGATAACTAGAAGTTTGAAAAAATCCCTTTTTTTTGGAGGTGTTGTATTTTTAGTTTTTATCCATTTTCTCGTGGTAAGCCAAACATTTTATAATTTTGTATTATTGAAGGGGATCTGTTCTTTACGGAATAATACTTTAGTACCTTTGCGACCGAGCTCCGCTTAGATTCCTACCGTATATTCAAATGTTTTACGGTTTTTATACCCTAAACCTGAAAGGTCAGGGTATATTAACTTTGTGCAAACGTTTGTAACGCATAGAACGAAGCGAGTCCGGTATAGAAAAGTATATATATTCTTGATCAGCGTCACCACCTGAGTCGAGCCATCCATGTCCGTCCGTCCGTCCGTCCGTCTGTGTGTTGTCCGTATACACAGGATAAGAAGAAGAAGTTGAGATAATTGAATGAAACTTGGTACACATAGTCACATGCACCCAAGAATCTGCACTATTGAATATTTTTGGAATCCGCCCACGGACACGCCTACCTCCAATACAACGCAAAAATTGAAAACTGCAAAACTCAGCTCATTATTAACCTACAACAATAAAATTTGGTATGTATGTGTTTTGTATCAACACAAAGATGTCTTTGAAAAATGGGTGTCATCCACTCACGGACACGCCCACCTCCCATACAACCAAAAAATTGAAAACGCAATAAATAAGCCTCTGTTTAACCTACAGAGCTAAAATTTGGCACGAATGTTTTTTTTATGACAAGACAAAGATGGTTTTGAAAAATTGAAAACGCAATAAATAAGCCTCTGTTTAACATACAGAGCTAAAATTTGGCGCATATATATATTATAACAAAACAAAGATGGTTTTGAAAAATGGACATCATCCGCCCACGGACACGCCTAACTCCCATACAACGCGAAAATTGAAAACTGCATAACTCAGCTCATATTTAGCCTACAACAATAAAATTTGATATGTTTGTGTTTTATACAAACACAAAGATGTCTTCGAAAAATGGACGTCATCCGTTCACGGACACGCCCACCTCCCATACAACCCAAAAATTGAAAACGCAATAAATAAGCCTCTGTTTAACCTACAGAGCTAAAATTTGGCACGAATGTTTTTTTTATGACAAGACAAAGATGGTTTTGCAAAATGGACGTCATCCGCCCACGGACACGCCTACCTCCCATACAACCCAAAAAGTTTAAAACTCAATAAATAAGGTTATGTTTGTCATAGAGAAATTAAATTTGGTACGTATGTATTTCATACCAAAACTAAGGTGTGTTCAAAAATTGGGAGTAATCCGTCCATGAACACGCCCACCTCCCATAGCGAAAGCACAATAAAGGCATTACCTATGAGCTTCAGGAATAAAACTTGGTATGTGTAATTTTTCATCAACATTTAAATGCCTATAAAATATAGGCTTCATCCGCCCACGGAAAAGCCCATTTACAATAAAATTTGTTTTGTTTTTGAAAAGTGGGTTTAGTGTATTTCATAGTCGGCCTAGACCGACATTAGACTTTCTTAACTTGGTTCTTTTCAAAATTTAATCAAATCAAAATTTCGAAATAATTTTCAAGTAAGCATCCTTCCAAGATTTTGACTTTTTACTATTTTTGACCATATAAACTTTAATTTTGTCTATTCCTTTTCTACTTAAATTTTATTTATTATCAACCAAATCCGTTACCAATTCAAGGTTCCTTGCATGAAATGCAATTGTATAAAATAAAAGAAACGAATTTATGTTTATTAACATTTATTGTCTATATAAATATTTCGTAGGCAGAGTTGGGCATCAATCAATTAAAATTTCAATCAATTAAATAATTGATTAAAAAATTAATTGCAATTGATTTAATTGCAATTAATATCAATTGCAATTAATCATTAATTGTACTCTGCAATTAATTTATTTAGACTAACCTGAAGTAATTGCAAAATACAATTAAATCGTTGGCAATTAACTTTTTTAAATTAAAGGTACACTTAAAGGTACATTTGGACCAAAATGGATGATTCTATGGACAATCGGATGCAGTAGGATTATCTGAGGTCAGAGGTGGGTCATTGGCACTTTTATGGGTTCCATGGAACATTTGGACAAAATTGAATGATTCGTCACGAAGTTTGACGATTCTTGCATTACATGAAAAAAAGTAACAGGTTTTTTTATGTTTTTGCGCGTGTAACTGTTATTTTCCGGCATTGATACGTAAGGACCTCCTGGTCAAGTTATAAAAGTTAATCAAAGTATCTTTTTCAAAAGGTAAAAACAACTATTTATGTTTTTGAAAATATAAGTGAATTTCAATAAAACTAAATATAAACTAACAAAAATTTAAAAAAAAGAAGCCGAGAGCGTTTGGGGTACATTTGACATTTGTCAAAAGTGCCCCGACACTTTTGACATTTTTGGGGCCTCGGTAGTCGAGCGTTTAGCGTGCATATGCAGTTTTCAATTTTTTTTGGTTTGTATGGGAGATAAGAGTGTTCGTAGGCGGATTACGTCCATTTTTCCAAAACATATTTGTTTTGTTAAAAAAAACATACGTCCCAAATTTTGCCTCTATAGGTTATACAGAGGCTTATTTCTTCCGTTTTCAATTTTTGAGTTATATGGGAGGTGGGCGTGTCTGTGAGCGGATGACACCCATTTTTCGAAGACATTTTTGTGTTAATATAGAACACATACTAACCAAATTTTATTGTTGTAGGTTAATTATGAGCTTATTTATGCAGTTTTCAATTTTTGCGTTATGTAGGAGGTAGGCGTGTCTGTGGGCGGATGATGTCCATTTTTCCAAACTTTTTTTGTTTTGTTATAAAAAACACACGTGCCAAATTTTATATCTGTAGGCTAACCAGATGCTTATTTATTCCGTTTTCAATTTTTGGGTTGTATGGGAGGTGGGCGTGTCCGTGGGCGGATGACAACCATTTTTCTAAGACATCTTGTTGTTGATACAAACATAACACACAAAATTTTATTGTTGTAGGTTAGTTATGAGCTTATTTATGCTGTTTTCAATTTTTGCGTTGCATGGGAGGTAGGCGTGTCCGTGGGCAGATTCCAAACTATTAAATAGTGCAGATCCTTGGGTCCATGTGACCATGTGTACCAAGTTTCATTCAATTATCTCAACTCCTTCTTCTTATCCTGTGTATACGGACAACACACAGACGGACAGAAGGACGGACATGGATCGATTCACGTGGTGACGCTGGTCAAGAATTTATATACTTTTCTATACCGGACTTGCTTCGTTCTATGCGTTACAAACGTTTGCACAAAGTTAATATACCCTGACCTTTCAGGTTTAGGGTATTAAAATAAAAATATTAGGAAAGGCTTGAATATATTAAGGTAAACATACAGGGTGTTCTGAAAGTTTTTGTACACTACATGATTGTTCTTAAGATTTATAAATTTAAAAATTTAAAATACTTATAAAGCCTTTACAAGAAAAATATCAAAAACAGTATTCATAAACGTCCAATAACGACAAAAACCACTTAAAGGCTTCTTAAATGAGAAGCCTCTAATAAACCCTTGAATATGCAATTGAAAATAGAGTCATCTACATCTAAAGGGTGTTTTTTTTATGAGGTTTTTTTTTTCAATATCGATTACTCTATTGCCTGACAGTTGTTTTGACAGTTTAAAGTAACGTCTCTACTCAATATTGTTTGGCAAATCATCATGAATAGGTTAACTCCAGAACAACGCTTCCAAATTGTGGAAATTTATTATCAAAAACAGTTTTCAATTAAAAATGTTTATAGAGCACTTCGTGAATTTTATGGTGCACATAGTCGTCCGTCTGAGACCACCATAAAGAACGTAATTACCAAATTTTGGTCTACGCCGTTCAAGAATCACCAATGCATCCCGATAAATGCACTGTTTGGTGCGGTCTATGGGCTGGTGGAATTATCGGTCCTTATTTCTTTAAAAATGTTACCGTGAATGGAAATCGATACAGAACCATGATCAATGAATTTTTGTTGCCAAATCTTCAAGATATGGATGTGGACGAAATGTGGTTTCAACAGGATGGTGCCACTTTTCTGTCATACTGTGGGCGAAACAATCGACTTATTGAAAGAACAACAACATTATTTGTTTGATTTGACGCCACTTGATTATTTTTTTGTGGGGATACGTGAAGTCATTGGCTTATGTGGATAAACCAGCAACGATTGACGCTTTGGAAACGAATATTCGACGTGTCATTGCTGAAATACGCCCTCAAATGCTTGAAAAGGTGGTCGAAAATTGGACCTCCAGAATGACCTTTATGCAAAATAGTCGTGGTTGCCATATGCCCGAAATTATATTAAAATGTAAAATGCCAAAAATTATCTACGAAATAAAAATTTGTTTGGCCATTTCATAACTTGGCATGTGTTTTATTTAAATTTCAAATCAGCAAGCTCTTAAAAAAACACCCTTTATATCTATATCTATATCTATATCTATATCTATATCTATATCTATATCTATATCTATATCTATATCTATATCTATATCTATATCTATAGTCGATTGTTTCGCCCACAGTATGACAGAAAAGTGGCACCATCCTGTTGAAACCACATTTCGTCCACATCCATATCTTGAAGATTTGGCAACAAAAATTCATTGATCATGGTTCTGTATCGATTTCCATTCACGGAAATCTATATCTATATCTATATCTATATCTATATCTATATCTATATCTATATCTATATCTATATCTATATCTATATCTATATCTATATCTATATCTATATCTATATCTATATCTATATCTATATCTATATCTATATCTATATCTATATCTATATCTATATCTATATCTATATCTATATCTATATCTATATCTATATCTATATCTATATCTATATCTATATCTATATCTATATCTATATCTATATCTATATCTATATCTATATCTATATCTATATCTATATCTATATCTATATCTATATCTATATCTATATCTATATCTATATCTATATCTATATCTATATCTATATCTATATCTATATCTATATCTATATCTATATCTATATCTATATCTATATCTATATCTATATCTATATCTATATCTATATCTATATCTATATCTATATCTATATCTATATCTATATCTATATCTATATCTATATCTATATCTATATCTATATCTATATCTATATCTATATCTATATCTATATCTATATCTATATCTATATCTATATCTATATCTGTATCTATATCTATACTATTATATAAAAGGCTTCTCACGTATCTACACCGCCGTATAACTCAAGAACTACTCAACCGATTTTTGTAATTCTTTCACTAACATAAAGCAACATGTTTAACTTAGTTCTTTGCATACTTGTTTTCTTCAAAACTGCTCTTAAAAGTTATTCAAATTTAAGTTTAAAAAGTGGCCAAAAAAATCAAAAACAAAAAACATTGCTGCATTGAATCGTTAGACACACAACCAGCGCGCTGCAGCGTAAAGCGTTCTCGCTCTTTTCCTCTCCAATTGTGTTTGTTGGTATTGTTTCTTTTACTTAAAGGACTTTAAATAAGGGATGTTTTACGTACAAGAGCACACGCAAGAAGTTGTCTCATTCAGTTGGCGCTGAGACTAGGGATGTCAGTGGGAAAAATACATCGATGTTTTTCTGTGATTCGATGCATCGAAATGTACATCGATATCTTTCGATGCATTGGAGGTCATACATCGATGCATCGATTTGTAGACGATTTTCAAGATTATACTAAACAACAAAATATGTTATTAGCCAAATTGAACATAATTTCAAATTAATAACTATACCTGAGCTATTTATGTTTCTAATGGACTATCGAATCACGTCAAAAACGTTTTCGTTACACCACAAAAATCATAAAAATTTACATTTTTAAGTCCTCCAAAACTCTCCCTAAATTTTTAGGGTTTTTATAAATCTATATTTTAAAAATCTATTCTCAATTTGACTTAAAGAGAGAGAGAGTTATAATAAGAAAACTTGTGAATGCTCGCTTAATTTTTTTCCACAATTGAAAAATATAAATGGCGGTTCGCTGTACTAGTGATGTCAGTTTTCGATATTTAAAAAACATCGATGCATCGGCTTTTCAAACATCGACTGAAAATTTTTCGATGCATCGAAGCAAAACATCGATATTTGCGATGCATCGATGTTTTTCCGACATCCCTAGCTGAGACTTCAAGCAATTAAGTCTTTGATGCTTAATTTTTAGCTATGCCATATTTATGCTTAATATGTAATATTAAAACAACAGAAAAATACCTTTCTTTTAGTGCAAAAGTTATCAGAAAGTGCAAGATCAAAGACGAAAAAAATCCCTGTTTACTTCTTCTTATGATTACACTACTTGTATTTGACACATCATGCCTCCGTCTTGGCAGCGCAGCCGCTTTTTATACCTGGTTTTTATATCATGGGCAGCAGCAGCCGAATATCGACTACGAGAGTCGGTTGTGAACTGCTGCTTTGACTGTCGTATTTTACACAGCAGACAGCAGCAGCCGACCATCGGCTGTAGCCCTAACCAAAATAGACGAAACGAGACGATAGCAACTCGACGAGCGTGTACACTCGTTACGTCTGTTTTGACATTTAACCCAAAATGAAACGTACTTGAACTCGTCTAGGCTGGTCAGCTGCCAACTGTTTCAAATGCATATAAATGCCTTCTTCATCCCTAAGAATGGCTATTAATTCATTAAAATATTGTTTCTTGCACTAATTGATAAAAATGCAACAAAACTTGATGTAAAAATTCTCTGCACTGTTGTTGCTGACGAGTTGAGACGCTAAAAGTTCGGTTCTTACGGAACAAAACGTCTCGTCAAACCGTTTCGTTCAGTTTCGATGTGTTTACGTTTGCTTATTTTGGGCAACAACATTGAATTGCATTCAAGCGAACATTTTCGTCTTCGCTCGTTACGGAGCAAATCGTCTATTTTGGTTAGGGCTTGTGATAGGTCTTCGTGAACTATGGCTGTGGCTTTGTGGCTTTGTGGCTTCCGACTATCGACTGCAATAGTTTTACAGCAAATTCAAACGCTGATAAATGGCGTACATTTTTGGAGCGAGCGAGCGAAGCTCCCATGGAACAAGTTGTTTGAAGCTGTTTAGAGACCTTAAACTCTCGAATGGATTGACCGATCTTGAAATTTCTTTTTCTGTACTGTTCTACGCTTCCTAACGAAGGTTGTTTTCTTAGGAAGTTTTTTCAAATTCCATTTAGTTTAAAAGTTAATTGAAAATAATATTTCCGTGAGTTTTGTTGTTGTCATTCGCTGAAATAGTTTTCTTCTAACATGCTTGTGTATGTATGTATCAGTCAATGAAAAAACCGAACGACATGAAACGACAGCAAAAATCTTGCGGCGAATGTTTTTCGCTGCAACAGCTATTTATCAATAAATATGGAGTGCTCACAGTTCTGTATCAGCGCTGCCGAAAGTACTACTATCGGAGTATTTTACTCCTATTGACTCTTGAGTGTGCTCCTCTATCAAACATATTTAATATATCCCTGCAAAGTGGTCATTTTCCCATTATATGGAAAGATTCATATATTATACCCCTTCATAAATCTGGCTCCAAAATTGATGTCACTAACTACCGAGGCATCGCCAAATTAAGCGCAATCCCTAAATTATTTGAGAAAATCATAACTGAACAACTAACCCACTTCGTTTCATCTTCCATTTCTGTCACTCAGCATGGTTTTTTAAAGGGTAAATCAACTTCAACAAACCTTTTGGAGTTTACAACTCGTGTAATAAAAGGTTTTACTTTGGGAAAACAGACTGACGTTATTTATACGGACTTTAGCAAAGCTTTTGACAGTGTCAATCATAATCTTCTATTGAATAAACTTAAGCTAATTGGGTTTCCTGTAAAATTGCTAAATTGGATAGAATCTTATTTATCGCGACGTTTTCAAAAAGTTTTATATAAAAATTCTCTTTCACAAAATATAATGGTTACATCTGGTGTTCCGCAAGGAAGTCATCTTGGACCGGTTTTATTCTTACTATTTATTAATGACCTTCCCTCGGCAATTAAACATTGTGACGTCTTAATGTATGCTGACGATGTGAAACTTTTTCTTACCTACAAGTCACTCGACGAACAACACCTTTTACAATCTGATTTAAACAGACTAGTGGATTGGTGTAACTTCAACCTATTAAACCTTAACTTAAAAAAATGCAAATCAATGACCTTCTCACGTAGAACTGCTCATAGTACAAATTACACTATAAATAACATCCACTTAGAAATTGTTCATAGTTTTGTTGATCTTGGTGTAATTATGGATCCAAAACTTCGCTTCAATCTCCACGTTAATTTGGCTGTAAATAAGGCTAGAGGTGTCCTTGGTTTCATTAAAAGATGGGCGAAAGAATTCAATGATGCCTTCACTACTAAATTACTGTATATATCTCTCGTAAGGCCTATTCTTGAATATGCTTCCGTAGTATGGAACCCTCAATATAACGTCCACATTGATGCAATAGAATCGGTTCAAAAACAGTTTTTACTTTTTGCTTTACGTCATCATCGTTGGAACCCAGATATTATTCTTCCTTCGTATGAAACCCGCCTTAAGCAAATTTTACTACCTTCCCTGAGAAGCAGAAGGACGGTGCTTAATGTCACCTTCCTATATAAATTAGTTTGTGGTGAAATTGACTCCCAATATATTCTCTCATCTCTTAACTTTAACATCCCAAGAAGAGGATCTAGACATTTTGTGCTTTTTAAGTTGAGCCAGTGCACTTCAAATTTTGCCCTTCATGACCCTTTACGATGTATGTGTAGTGATTTCAATAATAGCTACAGCTTAATTAATTTTTGTGAGTCGGTGGATGCCTTGAAACGGAAAATGATTTTACATTTAAATAATTGATACATTTTAGAATTTTGTTTCAAACATTATCTCGGTTAATAATATTGTTATATTCTGTTAAAATGTTGGCTGAAGTTATTCCATATATTCGAGATCGTTTCAGTTGTTTTCCTTTATAATATTGCGTTTGATGAAGTAAATACCATCGAATACGATATGTATGCTTTAACTTGTTTGTTTTTATTCAAAAAATTTTAAAATTTTTCTTATTCAGTTGACTTATTAGTTACTTAGTTTGGTGCGCAAGAGTTTATCTCTTTTCCATGCAAGTTTATGCCTGCGTTGGCCCAAATACATATCCAACTAATAACATTAGCACGGTGTTCCAAAATTACATAGTGACCCGTATATATATACACATATATGTTTGTACATATTTACACGTATATATCTCTGTTATAATTGGAATTGGTTTGGTGTTTAAGAGTTTACTCTCTTTTCCACGTAGGATCTTGGGTTGGATAGTTGCCGCAAACTTACTAATATTCATATTATTTATAGTTACTTTGGTCTCTTTGTTTTAGAGTTTTATGTAAAGTTTACTACTTATTTGATGTTGTTTACTTTTTTAAATTCAAATATTCTTAATAAATTCGTGTTTTTGTATAAAATTTTTAAGTTCCGCTGAAAAGCCAGTTATGTGCTTAGTGGAAATTCATACTTCGCCAACTGGGTGTGTTTTTTAGTACGTAGGTGCATTCTATCTTTCCGGTTAATCCGGAATGTTGTAGAATGTAAGTTGTGCATGCGTATAGTACGGGCTATACGTATTTATGAGATTTCTCACTCCTTTGGCGAATCCAAAAAAAAAAAAAAAAAAAAAAAAGTACTACTATACTCCTCACATACTAAAAGTACTACTATTTCTTAATAGCTCGAAAAATTCGCGAATTTGGAAAAATAAGTAAGCAGACTTATAGTTAAGAACATAAGTTATGTTCATTGCTTCAAAAATTTAATGAAATTTCAGTTTTTGCAGCTTAGTACTGAATATTTTCTTATACCGCTAAAACTTGAATATAACTTTTATGCAAAACCTTAAAGAGGAAATTACGAGCTCGAGCAGCGCAATTGTTTTTTATTTCAATTAAAAACATTTAAATGCAACCAATTGAAATGCAAAAACAGCATTAAAAGGTACAACGGCAAAAATGCAGAATGTCTGCTTCACAAAATATTTATCTTGTTCTTCTTTCTGCTGTAACAAGGTATTCACAATGACTTTTTCTTGATTTTAAGCTGGTAGAAGCTGAAAAAGTAGAAAATTTTTGTATATTCTAGCGCTTGATTTGCTTGATTGCACATATAGCGTAGGCAGTCATATCAACGGAAAATTGTAGTGAGCATTTATCGTACTGCGCTTTACTTACAATTTAAGCGCTGAAAAATACTAAAACTAGCCAGTGTCATATAGGCTTAAAATAAAATAGCAAGGAACATTAATAAAAAGGAGAAAATAAGGTATTCACTTCACAGATGAAATTTCCGAAATCGGAAATATCCGCAAATTTCAGTGAAATTGTTGTTGTTTTGGTTTTCCGAAGTTTGCTTAAATTTAATCATCTTTTGAGTTGATGAAAAATAATCGTCGGCAATTTGCAAAGAAAAGATATGTTCAGTAGTCGTAAGTAGACCTGTTTGATAGATGTGAGTCATTGTGAATGTGTACAAATTCAAAATTCAAAATTTTGTTGTCAAATCAAATCAGTTGTCAAATTTTTTCAAATAATTTTAATATGATTTTTTATACAATGGAAGGAACATCTTTAAAGGTAATTTTCTTGTTGCATTTTAAATCAATTAAATAAATATTTCACGTTCAGAAACTTAAGCGGGAGGCCAACTACCGTTCATAATACCGTTCAACTACCGGCAATAATAATTTCTTGCTTTTCTTTATTTTCAATGAATGTGAGTAATGGCAGTTTTCGGTTTGACAGAAAAAAAAATTTAAGCAACGGTCGCTCACTTCAACTCTTCGGAAATTTGCGGTTTGGGAAATTTCAGCAGTGAAGTGAATACCCTTAATAACATTTTATCTCATTATAAGTTCGTTTTGCAATAGTTATTTTTTGTCATTATTTCCAAGTACTAAAGTACTCCTAAAATTTAAAAAATACTCCCCAAAAACAGGAAATTTACTCCTATTCAAAATTGCAAAACGGCAGCACTGTTCTGTATTATCTGCTCTGTTAACTTTGCCGTCTATTAACTTTAGAACATTTTAGCACGTGTTAACTTTGATTGTTTTTGTTTTACGTACAAACTTGAGATACCATTTGTTGCTAAAGTTATCTCACATCTGCTCATGTCTTTCTTTTGTGTTAATGTGGTATCACTAATCAGCTGATTTAATTTTGTTGCAAAAAATGGAAGAGAATGGATCGTCGAAGAAGTAAGTACATTTTTCCATAATTCTTTGTTTCCGTTCATTCGAGGCTTGTTTTTGAACAAATTTAAAATTTTTGAAAACTATTTTTGCTCGAAAACACAAAAAGAGGTTCTCACAGTTCGATTTAAATATCTTTCTAAAGTTGCTAGGTGTTAACTTTAGAAGCAAACTGTGAATTCCCTAATAGTAAAATAGTAAAAAATAAGAGTACGAATTTTATTTATGAAAGAAAATAGTTAGAAAATAAAACAAAAAAAAAAAACATAAAAAACAAATTGGCCATTTCAGCCCTTGAAAGGACTTTGACCGAGGTTCTTATGATCAATTGTGTTGTGTGTGTTATTAAATGTTTGCACACAATTGACCGAGAACTGGACCTACATGTTTTATTCCAGCTCCGAACGGCTAAAGTTCATGTTCTCAAGAAGCTTTACATGGCATTATTTATTTACTCTCTGAGGTTTGCCATTGTCTGCAGAGAGGTGGTGACCGATCAGAAAAATTTTTTATTGAAAAAAACTTTTCGCCGCGGCTGGGGATCGAACCCGGGCTCCGAGCATGCCAGGCCACACACTTAACCTGCATGCCACGGTCACCACAATAACAGAATGCCACAGAAAATAAAACACAAAACATTAAATCTGTTTATATTTGCATATGTAGGTGAACCCTTTTAAATAAAATAAATTTGCGGTTTTAATTCTTATTTTAGGCTTATTTTCTTTCATAAACAACATTTGTTGTTGTTTGACAGACATTTGTAATTCCATAAAATGCAGCTCAGCGCTGCTAATAATTTGCTGCTAAGGAATCTTGCACATGTTAATCAAGTTTTGTTCTTTACTGTTACAACTACAAAACATTAAACAATTTTAAGTGGGCAAGGAACAATGAGCGCGTAATTTTCGCAGAGTATTTGAAAAGAAATTTACTATTATTTTGTTTTCATCAGCAATCCATTAAATATATATAATAATAAATTTCTTAAATGATTCTTAAACTTATTTAATAGCAGATTTATTTCGTTTCCAATCGAACGCAGGCATGCACGTTAATTCTTCCCTTTTACCCGCTGCTTTTTTGAAGATCTTAAAAATGCGAAAAAAGCAAGTGTCATACCAGCTTTAGCATAGGAGAAAATAATAGAAAATTTTTCGTTTTTCAACGAAACGAAATTTGATTTGATAAATTTTTAACGTTATTTAAAAAACGAAATAATTTTGATAATTTATTTTTCTGCCTCAACGAAACAAAAAAAATTTTGTTGATTTCGTTGTGCATGGCAGATCGAAAGATAAAAGCATTTTTTTTTATCACGGAATATTTGTCTGTTGCGTATTTTCTCAAGAAATTTTACACACAACTTCAAAAATCAACGAACGTTCGTTTCAACCGTTCATTTAAAATTAAGGTTTAAATAGAATGTCCGTTCAAAAAAAAATTAGCAGCGTCAGTGATTTTTTTTTTGTTGTGCGTGCGTCATCGGTTCGGTTTGCGTTGTTGCTGTTCTACATGTTTTCGTTTTTGCGTTATCGTGGAGAAATAAAAACAATAAGAAATAAGAAAGAAAAGTAAAGAAATCAATCTGCAAGAAACATTCAGATAATTAAGTGCCGATCGTGAACAAAGTTCCTGAATTTTTAATTCAAACGCTCATTTCGAATAAATGATTAAAAACGAACGTTCGCTGTTTTTTTTTTTATTGTGTGAAAAAACCGAAATAATCCAATTGGATTTTTATTGCCTTCAATTGTTTTTACACAACATCTTTGGAGTTGAGTATTCACTTAAATATTTCTTTTTAGCATATTTCTAAAGCTTTCGCTGTTCAAAAGTAAATAAATTAATTTCAAAATAAATTTTTATAAATAAATAAATAAATTTTTTTATAAAAGCAACAATCTTAAAAATTAAGTCATTTCTAGTAAATCATATCTCCATCTTATGTTACCTTATTTTTGTAATGGTAACATTTCTATCATTAGAAAACTATAGCAAAGCAATTTCAAAAAATTAAATATTTTTTGCATTTTTATGCTAGAGTTGCCAACTTTCTGAAAAACTTTAATTTGGTTTTATCTCAAAAAGTGAATTTTAGTTTTTTTTTTGTTATTTTAAACTGTTTGCCGTTTTAGAGGTTTATATATAGTAATGTTTCTTTTATATATATTAATGACCTCACACGTGACTTTGGAACATAAAAATGGAAGAAAACTAGAATAAATTAAAAAATTTTAATTTTTTCATTTAAGATACTCGAAAGAGATAATATCTCTTTTTTTACAGATTTAAGAAAAAATTTTTTAAAGCGAGCGACCCAACTAATTTGTATCTTCAACGTACCTATTTATGTGGCCAGCTTAGGTACTTGCTAAGCGATTGCTGCGACCTAGTTAATTTTTGTTTTTAATTTGGATCATACATCCCACAAGCACTAGCGCGTGTAGCTCGCAAACTATACACTGGATAGAGACGAAAGTGTAGCTCGCAAACTAAACATCGGACAGAGACGAAAGTGGCACTAATGGAAAGGACATGTGCTCAGCGTGAGATTTAGTCACCATACTTTTTTTAAAAATCGGGGTCTTAATTTTATTTTGAAATTAGTAGTTAAACTAACTGTAGCTCGCAAACTATGTATCGGGCAGAGACGAAAGTGGCATTTGCTTCGCCTTCTTTCAACTAAGTTAATAAACTCAACATTTCAAACTTAACGAAATGATCGAAAAAATTTGACATTTTGCTTATTTATTTTAACACAAAATTTAGTGTTATTTATTTATTTGCTTACTTTCGGAATGATCAATAAAAAATACGTGGAAAATGCACAAAACAATCGGACCAAAGAGACAAAGTAGAAGAGTTTACAGCTTTAACGGAATTCTACGTCTACACTTACGATACTATCGAAACTGTTTCTTTTTTTTTAATATTGTTAATTATATAATTATTTAATATAATTATTTTCAAATTTTGAATCAATATCGAAAATATAACCTGTACTTAATCTGATGAATAGATGCCGGAGAAAAAATTATATTCTGGGATAAGGATGAGAAAGGAAAATCCGAATTTTAAAAAGAATAAAACCGTGTGAATAAATTAGCTGAAAAAGAAAAAGGCGGACAAAATTACTCAAAATTGAATATTTAATCAAAGAGAAAATTTAACTACAAGAAAGCGAAAGCTACACGAAAAAGTCAAAGCACTTAGTACTGTGCTTTGAAAACTGCACCATTCGATTTTTCTTATAAGGGTCTATAAATGTGTGATTAAGCCATACTTAAATGTATTCTTCTAGAAAACGACATCGATAGTGGAATTCTCAAACGTGTTAACGATACGAATTGTTATAGTTAACTAACAGTTTACAGTCTGCAATAACGAATGTTGTTTTCTCAAAACACTACTTAGCGACAAAATTGTTTAAACGTAATATTCACAATTCAAGCTGCAAACATCGTTAACAGCAATCGAATATTTGGCGGCACTGTTCTTTTTTACCAACTTATTAAAAAATTCTTTATAAAGTTATCAAAATTGAACCTGCTTAGCACCCCCATGTTTACAATTGAGTTGAAAATCTGATTTATGTATATCGGGGGAAAAATTATCTTTATTGGAAAAAAATCAGAATTACTTCTTTTTTCAGTGTCAATATTAAAAAATCAAGTCTAAAAACAATGTAGCAACAATGCATCAATTGCCAAATGCTCAAAGGCCATTTTAAATAAAATTTTTTAATATTTTTCGCTTTAAACAGATATACTTCAATAAAAAAAGCTAATTTAAAGCTTTACAGAGAAAAACTTCATTATTGTTATAGTTGTTTCAGTTAGCGGCACCTTTTAATCGGGGTTAAGATTGCAAAAAATAACGTAAACGAACTGTCAAAGTTAAGGACAAACATTGCTAGATAAGATGTTAAGAGTACCACTTAAAGATAAGAGTTGTTAAGGGCCAGTTAACGATAACACAAGTGTCGTTAACGCGTTTGAGAATTCCACTACGGGTCATTAAAGGCTAAGCAAGCCGCTATGAAGTAAAATTATCAGAAGACATGATTACAAATTTCGAAAAAGCCAAGGCATTGAACATCCTACGCAATATTAAGTATTTTTTTAAGGCCACCTTTTACCTTTAAAAATTTTTTTTTCACTTTATCGCGGTTGGTTATAATAAAAAGTTATCGAAAAAATTGTTCGATTTTAATAATTTTTGCACCACATACTTTGAAAAATTGTCATTCTCGTCGGTTTTAGAATCATGAGGGTAGCTATAAAAACAACGGAGCTGAACCTACTTTAAGCCTTGAAAAATACCTGTTTTTATAAATTTTGACTTTTGGACGCTATAGTTCCGTTGTTTGTTGAACGATCTTCTTTATTCTAATACCGACGATAACGGTATTAACTCTGAACATATTCCCGTGTTGCTTTTCATGTTCAAACGAAGCACAAACATTTTTTGATTACAACCATGACATATAATTATATTTTCAACCATGACATATAATTAAATTTTATAACCATGACATATATTTGTATTTGTATTTTATGTTCAATGTGGTTCAATCGAACTGTCATCTGATTGAATTCTGGCAGTCGAGTGGGCATGATTTTGCTGCAAAAATAAAAATTAAACTTAAATTTTATAACATAAAATATTTGAAACATTTGAAAACATTTTTTATTTACAAAAATTATGATAAAATTTTTTGACGTAGACTTACGTCTTACAGCGTGTTTTGTATGGGGTCGTTTTAACAGATTTTTTCAAGGCCATGAAACTTTTTTGGCGAATACTTTAGGGTGTACCTGCAGCCTTTAATACTCATCGTTCAAAGATAATATATATACTAAAATATTAGATATATCCTGCGCTGAATGAATATCAAATTTTGGATTTTGTCACTATTATATTAAAGCCATAAAATAGTAAAATATAAGAAGAAAAATGCATGTGTTTAAATAAGAAAATCAAGCATCAGCTGCTTATGCTGTGCCTGCTGCTTTCTTTGTTTTTGTTTTATTGTTTTTGCTTGTGTTGGTTTTGTTTTACCCGAACTTGGTTCTCTACTCCACGGTATTGGCAGCATTGGGTCTCTACTCAACGTTAACAGAGTAACGATGTAACCATAGTATAATTACCGAAGTAATATCAGGGAGGAGAGCAGCTTACCGTGATTGTCATAACGAAGTTCACAGCTCATACAAAATCTACGAACGAGTAGAAAACTAAGAATAGGCAAAATGTAAACAATGATCCGCTACCAACTCTCGCGTGTTTATGTTAAATAATTGTAGAAAATTGTGATTTGTCGCTTTGTATATTATTTTTATTGTTTTTGTTAAAGTAATAATTAATAAAATAAAAAGTGCAAATTGAATAAACTGCAATTCATTGGATGCTGTTTGCAGTCACTGTTGCTGCAAACACCTTGAAGTCACTGTTATTCCTCAGTTATTGTATTATATTTATTTTATCTAGTTTATTGTTGTAATAAAACTATATCACAACGAAAATATTAAATTTTATTTGCACTTAACACAACACGATGTTCCATTGAATTTAGATTTATTTGTTTGCTCTGTCTGCATTCGCCAAGATGGCCGATTTTGACATTTAGGGTACTGACAGAGAGAGTACGTTCAATCCTGCTATTACTTCGTTAATTATACTATGGATGTTACTCTTATGAAAAAAAGTCTTGCATCATATTTAGTTTTGTGCTATTTCCCAATAGATGGCGCTATCTGTTCGGCTGACATGATAGAGAACTTGGTTCTCTACTACATGGTATTGGCAGCATTGGTTCTCTACTCAATGTTAACAGGGTGATCCGAATAGATTTAACTCTTATGAAAAACATGACTTGCATCATATTTAGTTTTGTGCTATTACCCAATAGGTGGCGCTATATGTTCGGCTGACATGATGTATGCATCTAACGATCGTTGGTTATTGTGTCTAGTAGAAAGTAGCAGAACTTAATAAGTGAAATGAACAATCTATTGTTTATTTAAAAAATGAACAATTTCGTTCTTGATAAATTGTTGTTTTTGTTTTCAATGCAAATTAATTTGGATGATCAACCATACACTCAGAAAAAAGTGTCTCGGAATATGATTAAAAAGGCATCATATTTAGAGAAAAATGGTAAAGACTTTGCTCCAAAGAATGCTATTCTCTAATTGCGATACTAAAAATTCTCTAAAAATGAAAAAAAGCTTCCATTAAATACAAAAATATATCGTTTTTAGAAAAAATACTTTTCATTTTTGAGAAAATATTTGTTTTTATTGAAGAAAAATACTTCTCATAGTGAATTTTTTATCAAAATATAAGAAAAGTTTTTCATTTTCAATAAAATTTCTCTATAAATGAGAAATTTTTTGTGCGAGAAAAATATATTATCATTATTAGAGACATTGAAATATTTCCATTTCCTAGAAGTAAAGAAATATTTCTCCGAAAATGTGAAAATTTATTCTAATTGAAGAAAATTTTATTTGAGAAAGAGAAAATTGCCATTATCAATAATAGAAATTTTTTACCGGAGCAAGGTTTGTGTTTTTTTCTCAGTGTATACATCCCACTACTCATTTTAGTGTAGCTCGCAAACTATGTATCGGACAGAGACGAAAGTGGCACCCGTTCAGCCAAATGGCCATTGAAGGCCATTTGCTCAGCTTGAGGTTTAGCCACCACCCGATTTCTTGAAAAATCGGGGCAGTCACTTCGCTTAAAATTTAATTAAAGTAAAATTTAGTGTAGCTCGCAAACTATGCATCAGACAGAGACGACAGTGACACCAATGAAAAGGACATTTGCTTAGCCTTCTTTTCAATTAAGTCAATGAACTCAACCTGTCAAACTTAACAAAATTATTGAAAGAATTTGACATTTTGCTTGTTTCTTTTGCTTACTCTATTTATCTTGCTTACTTTGAACTTTTTCTATGTTTTGGTCTCGAAGAGAAGTCCTTCACTTGAGTGTTATAAATTTATTTATTAATTTGCGGAAGATATATATATAAAAAATATGTGCAAAATATTTTGGCTTATAATTCTTAAAAAACAAGAATTATTTTATGCCAAATAATTCATGAAGTAACAGGTTTGCTACAACAACACAATTCTTTGCAAAAAAAACCGAGCAGACTAGACCATGGTTAAGTCGGACGCTACTCCGACTAATCAGCAGGGCTGCCACTCTCAAACATTTTTTTTTACCAAATTTCATCCAAAAATTTACCAAAATGAAAAATAATTTACCAAACACAAAAAAATTTTATTTTTGAGTTAAAGAAACAATACTTTTATACATATTTTTTAATTAAATTAACATTCCCAACCGACCATTTGAAAAGCGAAAGGCAATTGTACTTAAGAATAAGCTTAATAAAAACACTAGGTTATAAGCATTTCTCAATATAGCTTGTTAAAAGCTTGATAAAAAGATAAATCATAATGAATTCTCAATCGTGTTTGAGAAACGCTTGATATACATAACTGTTTCTAAAGTATGCTTAATAAACACTTCTATTTAACAATACTTTATTAAGTATGATTGAGAATCAGTTGTTTTATACAATAGAATCTCTAACCATTTTTTTTTCTGTCAAATAAAATATATTGTTTTGTTGGACATACAATTAATTATTGAATTTGAAGATTTTTTAGATGAAACTCTATCCACAGTTGAAGCTGTATATTTATGTATGTGCATATGCATACACAATCTATGCTATGTTAATAAAACATTATTATAAGGTTAATTTTACAGATGCAAGAAATAGCTTAAAAAAATTATCGAAAAAAACTATAAAATATTTTTTTAAGCTTATTTTACAATTGTGAGAAAAAGCTTATAAAACTATTGAGGATAGTAAGCTTTTCTATATATTTATTGATAAAATATTATTTTATAAGCTTATTCTACAATTGCAAGAACAAGCTTATAACAATCTTGCTTGAGTAATATTATCACAAGGGTTCCGTTTTGATTTTTCTACAATTACTGTGATATACTTTTTCAATAGATTCTCAAGCTTTTTTCAAGCTTAAGGCTTATGTTGCTAAGCTTGTTATAATATTATTCTCAAGCATTTTGGTTGGTTGGGTTTATTGTACGCTTGAAGATATTTTATCGCTTTTCACATTGGTCGCCTTCTTTCTATAACATATCTTAACAGAAATAAGATAATCGCTTAGAATATAAATTTTAAGAAAATCAATTTATTAAAAATAAAAACTTACTTATCCATCTTAGCCATCATGCAAAAATACAGATAGCATTGACAGCTGCTTATTTTCTCTTCAGAAGGGAACTGGCTGCTGTCAAAAACGGCAAAAACCACATTCAGCTTAGTCAACTGTTGTGACAGTGTATATATATAGGAGTTAATTCGAATAATATTAAGTCTTCATAGTCAGCAGTTTACGTCGCCCTGCTTAGCCACGCGCTCTCAGAATTGCGCAAGTAACAGCGTTGACGACCGCGCTGCCCTACTTTTGACACGCGCACCAAAAGTGCACTTAGGCAAGTACATCACGCCGATGTCAGCAGTTATTAATAAGTTATCAATAAGCTACCAATAAGTTATAAATAAGGTTGTAAACTATTTTTAAGCTGAGTTCTTTTTGGTAATTAAATAAAGACGGTCGCAAGACCTACAAAAATATTTTTTTACGAGTTTCAATTATTAAAACTCTAACTGGCGCCCGAGCGAAAAAAAAAAAAAAAAAAAAAAAAAAGTGAAAATACAGTCAAGGCCCCCTAGTAGCACAAGCAAACGGGTAGTATTATGTACTAACCTTACTGTAACGCGAACGCGAAAAGAAAAAAAATTTTTAAAAGAAGCACTTCCAAGGAAATATCAACAAAAAAAAAATTCCGTCTCAACTCATCAGAACAACAGTATTCCCGAGCCCGACTACAATTTATTGAGTAAGATTTTATGTAAAATAACATAAGAAAGATATTTGTAATTTAGAAAAATTGAAAAAAAAAAAAAAAAAAAAATCAAAGTAAAGTAAAATAATTCTTATGAAGCTTTCTCGATCTGGTTAATAGAAGATGTTATAAACTTTAAACTATTATTAAACTTTGAACCATTATCGTATTGTTATAAAATTATTTTTAAGAAAAACGCCTGAGAAAGAAAATAAATAAATAATATAAAACTAATACTGGCTTGTACAGCCCATAACAAAAAAAAAAAAAAAGAAAACCGCGATTCACCACCAATTAGGGGGACCCTCCGGTTTATATAACTCTAGCTTAATTCTGCGATTCCTGAAGGGGACCCTCCAGAATAGAAAAGCTCCTTTCAATTGAAAGGATAATTCAAAAAATATATAACAAAGAAAATATTCTCAAATTTAAGAAAACAAAAATGGAAAATCCCAATAATATAATAAAACCTCCTGTCCTAAACACAAGTGTACCACCACCCACGACATCTAGCAATCTTAACATGGACCAATTAACAAACATTATAACAGGTGTAGTAGTAAACATACTGCGGACAGAAGGACGAAATATCGTAGAGGCCGCCCTCAATCCAAATGCTAACTTCTCAAACATGGTAGACGTGACTATAGACCCGTCACATTCCAATAATATAGGAGAACTTGATAAAATACCCGATGTAATTCGTTGCGTACGGGAATTCTCTGGGAACCCAGGAGAATTTAACTCCTGGAAGAAAAGCGTAGATCGCATACTTCAGATCTACGAACCATTGATAGGCACCCCAAAATATTATGGAATACTGAGCGTCATACGCAATAAGGTTGTAGGAAATGCGGATGTGGCTTTAGAATCTTACAACACACCGCTAGATTGGAAGCCCATCTCCAAATGCCTTACTCTTCATTACGCTGATAAGCGTGACTTGGGTACACTAGAGTACCAAATGACGTCTATGGTACAGGGTAATCACACGATACAAGATTTTTACCAAAGAGTATACTCCCATCTATCCCTCATATTGAATAAGATAGGATGCCTGGATGTTGGCCAAGAGTCAATGCATCTTCTGACCAAAACGTACCGTGACAAAGCCCTAGATACATTCATACGAGGTCTGAAAGGCGATCTTCCAAGACTACTGGGTATTAGAGAGCCTGTAGATCTGCCTCAAGCATTGCATCTCTGTCTGAAATTAGAAAACCAAAATTACCGTGCTAATTACGCACTGAATAATAATAGCCAAGGCAAAAGGTTACAAGAATCTCGTCCCCAGCTCCCACCAAGAAGATTTTATTCCTCACCAAATCAACGTCCAAATGATTTATTTTACCCAGAATTGGCATATTTGCCCCAACAACATACAGATCCAATAAACACATACAGACAACCTCAAAATCATACCCAAGACCGTTTTCAACGACCAAACAACCCACCACGACCCCCATTTTTTCAAAAACCTCAACCACGTCCTGAACCAATGGACGTCGACCGGAGTATTCACTCAAGACAAGTTAACTATATGAATAGACCTCAACAAAATCAGTTTCAAGGAAAACGACCAACCTCATTTATCAATCAACAACAAAATAAAGCACAACGAACGTTCCACATAGACACAGGTAAAGCACAAGATGAAGAAAGAAATGACGTATACAAACAATTAACGAACGAAAATACTAATGAACTTACAGAATACGATCAATATTTAGAACCAACAGACATTAATTTTTTAGCATGATGAGCTCTTCGCTCCCATATTTCGAAGTTAGGACGGAGAGCGGGAAAATTCTTAAAATTCTTGTTGATACGGGATCAAGCAAGAATTACATTCAGCCACACTTAGCAAAAAGACGAATAGAAAATGAAGCGCCTTTTCACGCTAAGTCAGTTGTTGGAAATATTAAAATAACGGAACATACATTTGTTCAGCTTTTCAATCTTGATGATAAAATAAAATTCTTTTTAATGCCTTCTTTAAAAACGTTTGACGGAATCTAAGGGAACGATACCCTTAAGCATCTCAAAGCTATTATTCATACAAATGAAAATTTACTAATAATAAATAACGGTAGGAAAATAGGCCTAAAACAGCTGCCCTCTAAATCAGTAAATACTATTAATATAAGGGAAGAACACCTTACACAGCAGCAAAAAATTAAAATGAACAAAATTGTAGGTACATATCCGAGTTTATTTTCGGAGCCGGAAGAAAAATTAACGTATACAACAAAGGTTGTTGGAGAAATACGGACCACAGATAATTCTCCAGTATATTCAAAATTTTATCCATACCCAGCCTCTTTAAAAACCGAAGTAGAAACCCAAGTAAAAAAACTTCTAAGCGACGGCATCATAAGACCGTCCAGGTCACCATACAATTCACCGGTGTGGATTGTATCCAAAAAACCTGATTCTGCCGGTAACAAGCAATACCGAATGGTTATTGACTACCGAAAATTGAATTCGATCACCATAGCGGATAGATATCCGATTCCCGAGATAACCGAGGTTATTTCTCATCTTGGTGACAGCAATTTTTTCTCAGTTCTAGACTTGAAGAGTGGTTTCCACCAGATACCCCTAAAAAGATCCGATATCGAGAAAACAGCATTTTCCATCAAAAATGGAAAATACGAGTTTACTCGCCTACCATTTGGACTGAAAAATCCACCATCTATTTTTCAACGAGCACTCGATGATATATTACGAGAATATATCGGAAAGAGTTGCTATGTATATATTGATGACATTATCATCTTCAGTCGAACAGAAGAGGAACATTTTTCACATGTTGAGAACATTTTTAAAACACTCGAGGAGGCAAACATAAAGGTGCAACTCGACAAATGTAATTTTTTTAAAAAAGAAGTCGAATTTTTAGGGCACATTATATCCCCGGCAGGAGTAAAAGCCAACCCCGCAAAAATTGATGCTATTGCAAATTTCCCACAGCCAAAAACTTTAAAGGAATTACGAAGCTTCCTTGGTATGTCAGGGTATTACCGCCGATTCATTAGGGATTATGCCAAACTGGCAAAGCCCCTGACATCCCTTTTAAGAGGGGAAGGAGGACGCACGTCCAAGTATAAATCCTCCAAGTGCAATATATTTTTAGATAAACAAGCAATAGAAGCATTTAGAAAACTAAAAAATACACTTATTTCTGACGAAATTGTCCTCGCCTATCCAGACTTCACCAAGAATTTTGATTTAGTAACAGACGCATCTAACTTTGCCATTGGTGCAGTCTTATCACAAGACGAGAGACCAATAGCTTTTATTTCCAGAACACTAAGTAAGGCGGAAGAACATTACGCCACAAATGAAAAAGAAATGTTGGCGATTATATGGGCTTTAAACTCATTTCGAAACTATTTGTATGGTTCAGCGAAAGTTAAAATTTTCACGGACCATCAACCGTTAACTTATGCACTAAGCAATAAAAACAATAACAGCAAGATGAAGAGGTGGAAATCGATTCTGGAAGAATATAGCTACGAACTATGCTATAAACCTGGCAAAGCTAACGTTGTAGCCGACGCTTTATCTAGAGTACCACTGCAACAATCGCAGGTGCATACGTTGTCTACAGCAACAAATTCCCCTGATAGTTCAGCCCATGACTTAATTGTCAGCGTGGAAGCTCCTGTAAATGCATTCAAGAACCAAATATTTTTTAGAATAGATTCAACCCCCACCTATAATTTTAAAATAGTATTTCCAACATATCACCGTCATTTGATTTCTGAACCAGAGTATTGCGAAGAGAAACTAACTTCTCTCCTCAAACAGTACCTCAATCCGTCTGTAATAAATTGCATTAAGACAGAGGAATACATAATGGGTATGATACAAGAAATATACCCTATCCATTTCAGTAATTACAAAATCAGATTTACCCAGCTGCAAGTTCAAGACATTACCCACGAACAAGAGCAAGAGGAAATAATAATAAAGACTCATAACAGAGCACACAGGAACTGCAGGGAAAACAAGATTCAAATTCTAGAAAAACACTATTTTCCCGCTTTGGCGAAGAAAATCAAGAAAATCATTAAACAATGTGCAGTATGTAGGGAAAACAAATACGACCGCCGACCTAACAATCCAGAGATAAAAGAGACTCCTATTCCCACACACTCCGGACACACACTACACATCGACATATACAAGACAGATAATAAATTAGTACTTACAGCAATAGACAAGTTTTCAAAGTATGTTCAGGCCCTAATAATAAAATCAAGAGCAATAGAAGATGTTAAGGAACCCTTACGGAAGATACTTTTCGCCTTTGGTGTGCCTAAAGTCGTGGTAATAGATAATGAGAAATCTTTCAGTTCCGCTTCAATAGTATTCATGTTGAAAGATCAATTGGGCATAGAAATATTTAAAGCACCACCCTATAAGAGTTCAGTTAATGGACAGATAGAGAGGTTCCACTCGACACTCTCAGAGATAATGAGATGTCTAAAAACTGAACGTATGCATAATTCCTTTGAAGAACTCTTAGATCGCTCTGTCTACGAATATAATTATTCTATTCACTCTACCACTGGAAAAAAGCCAGTTGAAGTCTTTTTCGGTAGAAGAGTTAGCACAGATCCCAAACAGTTTGAAGAAGCAAGAAAAGATAATATAGATAAGTTAAAAGAAAAACAGTCAAAGGACTTGAGTTATCACAATAAGAAAAGGGAGACACCTAGAACATATACCCCAGGTGACGTTATATATGTGAAGATTGACCAACGGTTAGGAACAAAACTGACACCGAGATTCAAAAAAGAAACGGTGAAAGTAAATTATGCAACTACCATTTTAACAGAATCAAATCGAGTGGTTCACAAAAGTAATATTAAGAGTTAGCTTATAAAAAAACAAATATTAAACTAAAAATTTTCTCCGCACCTCTTATACTTTTCTAACTAACAATTATAACTTTATCCTTAATAGAAGCCCAGAAGACGACATGTGTAACTTTACTCACGATACTTACGATTTTACTAACGGACAAAAAAGGAACAAATCAACTCTATATAACAACACAAAAACTATGTTCGTCTTACTACTTACGCTGCTCTACTCACCTGTCAACGGCAATATCGACATATTGGACTATACTAAATCACACCTCATAACATTCAACATAGGACAAGCAAAAATACGAGACGGAACACTGAAACTAATCCACGCCATAGACATTATGCAGTACAAAAAGTTTCTAACGGACATTCAAGAATACACTACTACCAATATCCCAAAGAACAACATACTTTTTCCACTTCTAATACATGAAATCCGACAAACCTGTGAGATTTTTAATACAATAAAGCCATCTGAGTTAAGCAGAAAAAAGAGATCAATAAATATTATAGGCACCGCATGGAAATACATCGCTGGTAGCCCAGATCACGACGATCTTGAACAAATTGAAAAAAACTTAAGTAATCTAAATGAGAACAATAATGACCAAGTAATCATAAACAAAGCATTTACAGAACGAATTAATAATCTAACAAGGATAGCTAATGATTTAACTAATTCAATAAAAAAAAGTAATTATTTGTACGAAGAAATGGCTATAAACACGCAAACTAGAGTAAGATTAATTAAAGAAGAATTAACAAATTTAAAGTATGCAATTCAATGGTCAAAACATAATATTATAAATTCAATGTTATTAAGTAATGAAGAAATTAATGTAGCAATTCAAAAATTTAAAGAAGAAAACATGCCATTCGCAAATAGCGAAGAAGCATTAGAGTTTGCTGATATAAATATTTTACATAATGATACATTATTGTTATATTTAGTTAAAATTCCTCTCACTACAATAGAAATTTATACCAATTTATTACTAAAACCAGTAAAGAGAAATAACAAAGCAATAGATGTACAATATAAAGAAATTATAAAAAATCATAACGAGATGTACGCAATAAAAACAAATTGTAAAGAATTCGCTAATGTTAAAATTTGTAAGAGAAACCAACTACTGAATATTACAAATAACCCATGTATACCTAAGGTAATTAAAGGTTTAGAATCTAACTGTAGAGTAAGCAACGCTCACCACATACCAACAATTGAAGAAATACAACCAGGGGTACTCCTTCTAAATGAATTCAATGGGACGGTAGCTAACACAGAAGTATCCCATCAATTCATCGGAACCTATGTACTAAATTTCTTTAATAAAACTATTTACATCAACAATAAAACATTCAGCAACTTCGAATTAACCCACCTAAAACCAATCCCGGCAGTAATACAACCTACACCCACTGAGACTGAAGTTATTAAACTATTATCGCTGGAGGCATTAGAAGAGCTGCATACAAAGAACACAAAATTAATTAGAACTCTTCAAACCAACGATATTGTTAACAAAATTTCAATATCTGGATCACTTTGCATTTGCCTGATCATAATAAGCACCGCAGTAATATGGCTCAGACGGCGGAAAACGAAAATAATTATTCCAGCAATGCCAGTAGCTGCGGAAACACAAATTAAATCATGCGATGACCCAATATTACAGCAACAACACTTCAACATTACAGCAATAACTGACTTGCCATATTTTTAAGAACGATTGAGGACAATCGACTTAAGAGGGGAAGAGTTAATTCGAATAATATTAAGTCTTCATAGTCAGCAGTTTACGTCGCCCTGCTTAGCCACGCGCTCTCAGAATTGCGCAAGTAACAGCGTTGACGACCGCGCTGCCCTACTTTTGACACGCGCACCAAAAGTGCACTTAGGCAAGTACATCACGCCGATGTCAGCAGTTATTAATAAGTTATCAATAAGCTACCAATAAGTTATAAATAAGGTTGTAAACTATTTTTAAGCTGAGTTCTTTTTGGTAATTAAATAAAGACGGTCGCAAGACCTAAAAAAATATTTTTTTACGAGTTTCAATTATTAAAACTCTAACTTAGGTATACCTAGGTGAGCTATGTTTTAGCTGAATGGGTTGCTATATGAAGCGTCTTAAAGTTGTCAAGTTGACGAAATGTTAGTCATGTACCGTTTATGTGTAGCCTATTATACTATTACAATAATTCATACTATTTATTTATAATTTTTCTATTTTAAGTGCATATGTAATTCATGTGCATATTTTTGATTTTCAAGTACCTAAAAAAAATCTAATATTAAACTGCATTTTAAAAAAATCATATAGAAATTATAAGTATTTTACTATGTGTTGAAAATTATTTCCCACCATCTCAGATTGATGTATATGTAATTAATTAGCACAGATTCAAAGTTGAAGTTTTAATTTTTGAACAGTTGAGACAGTAGATTACATTTTAGCGTCTCCCGCCTCATCAGTTTTACTGAACGCTATCAAAAATTTAATTTTATTCAAGTTTTGGCAATATTGAGTATGCTGAATGTGCCCTTTGTATTATGTTGTTTGCTTATGAGCGCTCTCTTCTTCGATATATTTTTTGACAATTTAAAGTAGTCGACGTAAACGTCAATACTACCTGTATTTTTGTATCATGATCTTAGCGATACATCAATTTCTTTCCTAAGCCGACCATCTAAGCAACTGCCAAATTCAAATTTTTGACATTTTGCTTTGCGTTCATTCGTGTAATAGCCTAGACACATTGACTGCGGCTGCAACATAACAACACGAGGTGAAAATGAAAATGTTGGCATGTTGGGTACGACTTGATTAATTTGGATGCAGCTCGATAAGCCTTATTTTCATATATTTTTTTTATTAAACATCGAATTATCATTAAAAAACAAACATTTAACACAAACACAAAAAGAATGAACAATAAAAAACACAAAAGAAGCATGAAATTAAACGAAAACATTAACAAATGCCGACGTTCTTACTCTTGTCGCACGTCAAAATAGAAAAAGTTCTAAATCGACGACAGCAACATTGCTGCAATGACGCAGTGTCGTTGCAACATTTTCACCACATTCACCTCCATAAGAAAGCCATGTAAAAAAAATTTGACGTTTGACGCAATGCTGCAGCCGCAGTCAATGTGTCTAGGCTATAATTTTCACTTGATGCGTTCAATTATATATTTTCAATTATTTTCAATCATAAGGATGGTGGTTCACAATGAGCATTATTGATATAATTTTTATACAATCATTTTTTGAATTGCAACTTATTTTAAATTTTCATAGAAGGCGTGAAGAAGGTTTTTTGAAAAGCAGATCTTATTCTATTAAACGAGCAATATTTGTATATATATTTGCAATTGCGTTCTCGAAAACGGCACTAACGATTTCGATGAAATTTACAATATAGATGAAGAGGGGGCTGAAAAATCGATCCAGCTAGGTTTCATCTCTGGGAAAAGCTGTTTTTCCGAGTTTTCACGCATTTAATAAATAAGTTAATTTTTCTGCCGAATATGTTATGTTAAGTTTGCTTATTTTGTTGTATCGGTGATAGCTCAGAGAGTAGAGCTTCTCTCCAATAATTTCAATGTAGTGAGTTCGAATCCCGCCGTGCTCAATAAGTTCTTATTTTTTAAACTTCACCAAACAGTGATTTGGTGAATTTGTTATATTTTTCATTTATTTTTTTTTATAGAAACGTTTTTAGTACAGTTGTACCAATTTTGTTGGTACAGTTGATGTACCAATTTTTGATATAAAAAGCAATCTTATAAATAGAGTAATTTACACTTAATCTTAAACAAATTTTAAAAAGAAAAATTACTCAAAACTTAAATTAATTACTTTCACATTAAAATTTTGAAAATATTTTTGTAAGAGTTTCCTATGCTAGAGTTTCCTACGTTTTGAAAAAAAAAATCTAACTTGCTCACATCTCAAAAAGTGCACTTTATTTTTGTAATTTTAAGAAACAAATTAAGTTTCCACCAAAATAAAATATAATGGCCAAATGTTATGCTTTTCGTAATTTCAATTTTTTCTAATATACATTTCACTTAATCGTTCATAACTTCTATACCGTTTGAGATATTGTTATAAAATCTGGAGCAAAAATGTTTTTCTTATTAGGTCAAATAATTATTTTGTATATAATAAAGGAATCTTGGACCATAAAACTGTAAAAAGCTTGAACAAAATTTTTAGTTCCTTCTTTTTTATTTGCAGTAAGTTTACAAAATTTTAAATGCCTTATAAAAATTCGAAATAAATTAAGATCAAACTTACTCTAAGAATTTTTTAATCGGTCTTAAAACAAAACAGTTTTAACATTTTTCAATCGGCCGTCTGGGGAGGATGAAGTGACAAATTCACATTTTGTAAATATCTTAAGGTGTGAACAGACCACATAGTACAACAACTTTACGGTTAAAAATCTTAGAGTAATTTTTAAACAATACATTGAACTAATACATATGTTAATCCTTTTTTTTAGAATTGATACGATTAAAAATACTAGACATATTTTTAGTCAAAGCTGTACGTAATTTTAATAAATTGGGAATATAATTTCAATTATAGTGCCTCAGGTTAAAATTCGAATACAAAATAACTGAAAGGGTAATAAAAACTGTATTTTGCTTACATTTTGTTCATGCTATCGCAAGCAACAGGATGTGACAAAAATAAAAATATTGCACTATGCAATTGTTACATTAAATAATTAATAAAATAAGATTATAATAATAAAAAATTAAAAAAAAATATACTTTTCATCCAGGCTGAGGATCGAAACAGGCTTATTTGATTCTTAACGTCTTCACGACAACAGCTTATCCGACTGAGCCACGACTCTGTTGGTTTTCATTTAAACCCAATAACAACCGGTTGCTGTTTTAGATGCAAAGATCATATTAAGTGAATAGAAAACGACATCTATTGGGTAATAGCATACAACGAAAAATAATGCCAATAGTTTTTTTCATAAGTGTTAAATCTAATCGGAACACCCTCTTAACTTAGAACACCCTCTTAACGTGGAGTAGAGCACCAATGCTGCGAATCAGTTCGTTCAAAACAAAACCAACACAAGCAAAAACAAAAACAAAGAAAGTAGCAGACACAACATGCAAGCAGCTACCCAATCAGCCAAACAAGCTTGGAATAAGCTTTAAACAAGCTTACACACGTAAGCCTCAAGCTTGGATAACGCTTTCATTTAGTATTGTAGAACGCTTACATGTAATTGTAGGAAAAACGAAAGTGAACGCTTGGAATAATATTCCTTACTTCAAGCTTAATCCAAGTGTTGTTTTTACAATTGGATATAAGCGTTTTAATAAGCTTTTTCCAAGTGTGCTACATTCAACAAATCAATTAGCACTCGCGAAAAATTTTTATTCCGTGGCTCAGTTGGTAAGCCACTGGTTATTTGATTTGTTGTGATTTGGACATCCAAGGTTCAAATTTCCAACCGGAACATTTTTATTTTTATATATTTTTTATTTTCGTTTGTTAAAATTGAAGCATATATTTATATGAAAAATTGCATGCCTTCAAAAATTTTTGTGTTTGCTACCCCAGGGATCGAACGCGCGAACCACCGCATATGAGTCGGACACTCTAACAGCTTGCCGTTAGCCTTATGGCTGCTGAGCGAACAAAATGAAAATCTATGTATATATGAGAGCATCATAACTTTGAACAGTTGTGAAACTATTACCGTTGTCAGCGTTATCTAAGTATGATTGCAAAACACTTACTTAATGCAAGCCTTTCCAAGTATTATTGTACATCACTTGCTTTTGGTGTTTTACGCAATAGTTATACAAAGCAACTTGGAAATTTATTACCCGGGCAAATGTTTTTCAAGAGTGCTTGGATAAGGCTTGCTTTTTGTATTGCATGTAAGCTTAATCCAAGCACTATTTCTAAATGGTTGATTGGGTAATGATTGATTTTCTTATATAAAAATCTAGATTATTCTTCTAAGCTTTAATATAAAAGTAACAAAATCCAAAATTAGATATTCGTTTAGCGCAGGATATATATGATACTTTAGTGTAAATATTATGTTTGAACGATGAATATTATAGGCTGTAGGTATGACCTTAAAACAATTTGTTAAAACGACTGCATACAAACCGCGCTGTAAGACGTAATTCTACGTAAAAAAAAACCGAAAATGCATTTTTTGAGCAAAAAAATTCCAAAAGTATTTTATTTTTTATTAATAATCGCTTTTCAATTGCTTTATAACGATACTTCATTTACAAAAATAGGGGTAACAAATGACAGAGGTATGATTTATTGAAAATGACTCCATTTTCAAGACTTTTACTTTGATCAAAAATTGCTATCTCCATAACTTTGGAAAAAATTGCGACATAAAAAAATAACTTCTATTCTTGTAAGTGGAAAAGGAGCATGAGGATAATTTTGGGAAAAAGAAAATTATTTAGGCTTGGAATGGCCGGCATAAGTTAATAATTAAACCAAATATAAAAAAAATATAAAACCAAAACAAATTTCGTTTAGTTGAAAAACGAAGTTATCATAAAATAAAAATGCATTTAAAGTTAATTGAAAAATATGATCTTATATGTTGTTTCTAACATAAAGTTTGCATTTTCGATACATTAAAAACCGTAAAACATTTGAATATACGGCAGGAATCTGAGCGGAGCTCGGTCGCCCAGGTACTGTTTATTATATGCGCAAACATATAATTTTTATTATGTTTTCGTAGGTCCCGCTCGCGCCAGCTTACATGAGTTATAAAATTGTGGCATTTAATTTGTTAATTTTAGTTTTTAATTCTTGAAAAACATATTCTTTAAGAATTATATTTAGAGCTTTATGCAAAATAATTCATGAAGTGCTTGCTACAACAACAGAAAAATTCTTTGCAGAAGAACCGAGCAGACTAGAGCATGGTTTCGTCGGACGCTACTCTGACTCATCAGTAATGAACCACAGAGACTACTACCAGAAAGACAGAGATGTTTTTTAAGAATTTTAAACTAAAATTAACAAATTAAATACCACAATTTTATAACAATCGGACTAAAGAGACAAAGCAGAAAAGGTTACTATTTTGACGGAATTAACGATAATATCGAAACTGTTTCTTTTTAAGTTTCAACAGTTTTTATAAGCAACTATTTATAATCACTTGACTGGGTCAAATGCTAAAGTATTTGGGATTTTGCGTGCCCCGGAATTATGAAATATGGTTGCGAATGAAATAATTTCAGCTGTTAAAAGTTCAAGAATTGTCGAAACCGGCCCGGTTCTGCGCATAAAACCGATTTTTAGCGATTTTTTATAAGACATTTTTGAAAAAAAATTATACATTTGAAAAAAATTTTATTTCCCCTTGAAATTAGATAGCTGTCGAATTGCCAGTTCAAGCAAAATAAACAAGTGAAGTCATCAGTTTGTTTAAAAATTTGTTTGTGAGGCCTTTTGGTCCATTACGATTACCTTATTTGATTATGTTTAACCCATTGGTAGTGGCTCCCTAATAATAAACCTAATTCCTTCTTATTTGTGATCTTTCATCGAACCATCTTAATGAACTTCCATATATTTAACAATAGTGTGTTCACTTGCTCCTCCAAATCTTTGAAAAATCTATTTCCTGTATATGGGTGCGTGATTGTTCGATAAAAGTCTGGTGTCTTAAAATTATTTAAATTTGCCATCACACCAATAGGGCAGTGACCTGTTAGGACTCCCAACAGTATCCGGATTTCTCGTTTTGCCAAGAGCAGAAGGCTCTTAGTTCTGTTCTTGTTTTGTTCTGGCCAGAGCCTTCTATATAAATTGCAGCCACTTCTGGAAGCACAGCTTGTGGGGTTGATGTTTCATTTGAAGATACCTATTGCAAGATCACGTCTGTAATGGTTCTGTTTGTGTCTATCGTTACTTCACTTCTTGCCAGCTCATCTGCTTTATTATTCCCCATTACGTTGCTAATCCAGGGACCCAGCAGAGAGTGACATTGTTAGTATTATGGCTGAATCGCAAAGACGCGTTAGGTCGGTCACGCGTTGATCGTACTTTGCTCGTACTTTACTCGACTTTACGAGATGAACTGTCAAAACGCCCGACCTAATAATTTTGAAATCATAATGTAGCGTTGACATGTCGTGCGTCTATCACTTAGATGATGCCACTATACGCAGTCAAATCAAAAAATCCCACAAAGTCCCATTAACCCAAATCGGAAAGTATGTAATAATAATGTTCGCACAAATATTAATATTAAATTATAAAATGTTCAACTCATCGAAACTTTCATTTCGCACCCGTTCAACAATACTGTATTAACTCAAAATTTTTTTATTTTATCTTGTTGGCAAAAAACAATACATAACACTTATGTCCACCTATGGTTAAAAATTCCCATAGATCTGACTACTCTTTCTTAATAAAATTACATGTTGTGACCTTTTTCCTGCTGCAATAGGTTATTTCTGTGAATCAAGAAAACAAAATTATTTTGAGTTATTTGAAGTGATTGGCCTTAACAAAAATTGTTTTGTCGTTTAAAGAGTAGTATTTTGAGTTAAGTTGTTATTCTAACAATACCCACAATATTCAGCTAACTCTATGAAAATACAACCCTGCGCTATCAGCAAATGTCAAACGCACGACCGGGTAGAACATTTTTCAACTTTTTCGGCAGGTGGCGCTTTGATCGTACTTTACCCCTTCCTACGAGATTTGACAGTTTTTACGATACAAAGTACGATCAAAGCTTGAGGTCGAATTCTGAATTGCTTCATAACAACTCGTTGTTTCTACTTTAGCTGTCAAAGCGCGACCGACCTAACGCGCCTTTGCGATTTGGGTATTACAGAAACTGTTCGGGACTTGTACTGAATTAAGTACCGAAGAGCAGTGCAAAGTTGTCATTATACCCTAAACCTGAAAGGTCAGGGTATATTAACTTTGTGCAAACGTTTGTAACGCATAGAACGAAGCGAGTCCGGTAAAGAAAAGTATATATATTCTTGATCAGCGTCACCTCGTGAGTCGAGCTATTCATGTCCGTCCGTCCGTTCGTCTGTGTGTTGTCCGTATACACAGGATAAGAAGAAGGAGTAGAGATAATTGGATCTGCACTATTGAATATTTTTGGAATCCGCCCACGGTCACGCCTACCTCCCATACAACGCGAAAATTGAAAACTGCATAACTCAGCTCATAATTAGTCTACTACAATGAAATTTTTATATGTATGTGTTTCATACCAACACAAATATGTCTTCGGAAAATGGACGTCATCCGCTCACGGACACGCCTATCTCCCATACAACCCAAAAAGTTTAAAACTCAATAAATAAGCCTCTGTTTAACCTTAAGAGCTTAAATTTGGCCATATGTTTTTTATAACAAAAAAAAGATGGTTTTGAAAAATGGACATCATCCGCCCACGGTCACGCCTACCTCCCATACAACGCGAAAATTGAAAACTGCATAACTCAGCTCATAGTTAACCTACAATAATAAAATTTGATATGTATGTGTTTTATACCAACACAAACATGTCTTCGAAAAATGGACGTCATCCGCTCACGGACACATCATCCGCCCACGGTCACGCCTACCTCCTATACAACGCGAAAATTGAAAACTGCATAACTCAGCTCATAGTTAACCTACAACAATAAAATTTGATATGTATGTGTTTTATACCAACACAAACATGTCAACACAATGGACGTCATCCGCTCACGGACACGCCCACCTCCCATACAACCCAAAAATTTAAAACACATTAAATAAGCCTCTGTTTAACCTAAAGAGCTTAAACTTGGCACGTATGTTTTTTATAACAAAAGAAAGATGGTTGTGAAAAATGGACATCGTCCGCCCACGGACACGCCTACCTCCCATACAACGCGAAAATTGAAAACTGCATAACTCAGCTCATAATTAGTCTACAACAATGAAATTTTTATTTGTATGTGTTTCATACCAACACAAATATGTCTTCGGAAAATGGACGTCATCCGCTCACGGACACGCCTATCTCCCATACAACCCAAAAAGTTTAAAACTCAATAAATAAGGTTATGTTGGTCATAGAGAAATTAAATTTGGTATGTATGTTTTGCATACCAAAACTAAGGTGTGTTAAAAAATTGGGAGTAATCCGTCCATGAACTCGCCCACCTCCCATAGCGAAAGCACAATAAAGGCATTAACTGTGAGCTACAGGAATAAAACTTGGTATGTGTAATTTTTCATCAACATTTAAATGCATATAAAATATAGGCTTCATCCGACCACGGACAAGCCCATTTACAATAAAAATTTTTTTGTTTTTGAAAAGTGGGTTTAGGCGTTTCGCAGTACACACCTGCGTCCAATTTTGGTGAGTTAACCTCGGTTTAATTTGACTAGAGTTTAAACCCGCACTGAAAAACTGGCCCTAATTTTGTTTAAAATTTAAACTCTGTTTACGAAACGTGAGGTTAAAGAATTTAAACTTTGGAGATGAGTTAACGGGCCATTATTTGTTATTTATTTGACAATTATTTATACATTTGAACATTAATTTAATTTTTGAAAATGTTTTTATTTTGCTTATTGTTGAGGAACCTTGGGCTCTATTGTGGAATCTTGGTCCCCTTTATTATATGAACCGCTCAGTTGCTTGAAACCGGATTGTATTGTCTTGCGTGTTCTTTTGTTGGTATTGTTCTTGTTTGTCTGTTGAATTTTCTGTTTTACCATAAACTGTTATACAGTCTCTCGTTTTAGGACTGTTCTGTTGTTGTTGTCTCCCAGTAGACAATGACATCGCTGCTAGCAGGCCTTCCTGGGGATTTTGTAGTAGGGGAGACTCGTCCCCGTTGTCTCAAGTACTAGTTGTCACAACGCCGATATCTTTTGATTCAACACGTTATCGAATGGAATATCAATGCCATATATACGCTATTGCAATGTCTAGCATCCCAAGAAAGTTTAAGTGCCGTTAGTTTTGTTTTGCAAAAATTAAAAGAGATTTAAGAAACTAAGTTGGATTTGTGTATTTTTATATTTTTTTAAAATTTGTGTTTTATTAAAAAGAAGTGTGTTGTATTCAACTTTAAATAAATTTCCAATGCAATTAATATTATATTTTGCAAATACTTATGAATTTTAAGATAAAACTTTATATTTAAATTTACAGAACATTGTTAACATTTTTTTCCAAATGGTACAGGTTGTCACAGCGCTTGTGGGGCTTGTTGTCACATATAATTTCATATAACTATTTTGAAAGTATTCTATGATTTATTTGAAATTAAGGAAATATGCCAAGAAATCGCAAATGACTTACAAACCGAGGTCGGACATCTTCAGATATCATGATGCAAGCCGAATACAGCTAATATCAATGAAGATAACGTGGATTCACTATGTGTAGATTGTTGTCGAGCGTCAAATCCAATAACAGTTGTCGTCAATGTATAAAATGCAAACGTTGTGCACATAATGCATTGAAAGTGATGGTTTAATACATTAATGGTTAAATTGTGTTCCGGAGTGTGGCAAAAATGACGATTAAGAAGTGTGACAACGGGGACTACGCATTGGGACAACTAACCCCACGAGTGGGGTAACTTGTCACAGACGAGTTAAATTTTTTATCAATGAAATTTTTTAATTTATTTTAAAATAATATATGTTATTCACATCAGGATTGAAGAATAAAAGATTGAATTTATGTTTACAAGTTTTGCAGTGCCATTATTGCTTGATTTGTGGGAGTTACAGCTGTTCATTCAAATTTTGTGACAACTAGTACCACTCTCCCCTACTGCCGCACTCATATACAATTACACTTTCTTTGTTATTTGAAGTGGGAAAATTTCGCAGGCCTTCTACTCCGATAGCTTAAAAGAGGCCTGATAGAAGCACTTCTTTAGAATGGCTAAAAGTAGGGGTAAGCAAAAAGTGTTGAAAAAATATTTTTTTTCTTTTACACCTTTTTCTATTTATTTATATATTCTACGATTTTATCTTCTCTCCTATGTTTTTTTAAGTTAGATTAATTTCAATATATAATCATTGATACAGCAGTAACAAGGGCCATTATTGCGTCATATTTTTAAACTGATATATATTCTAACTTTTAACGAAAAAGTTGCCCTGAAGTATATGAAAAGTCAGTCTGTGTAGGGAAAACAAATTTGTTGTGCTGCCTTTTGTGCAGAAAAGGAAGGCCTTCAAGAAGTGCTCATAAGAGCAGCGAGGAACGGATGTGTTTAGTCTTCAAAAGTAGCAGTCAATGCAGGCCTTCGTTTGAAGAGCGCTGGCTTAATTGCCTATTGGGTGCTATAAACGCGTTAATAATCCTCACACCAAACGAAAACAAAATACACAAAAAAAACTACACAGTCCAATAGGTAATTAAACCAGCGCTCTTCATACGAAGGCCTGCATTGACTGCTACTTTTGAAGACTAAACACATCCGTTCCTCGCTGCTCTTATGAGCACTTCTTCAAGGCCTTCCTTTTCTGCACAAAAAGCAGCACAACAAATTTGTTTTCCCTACAAAGACTGACTTTTCATATACTTCAGGGCAACATTTTCGTTTAAAGTCAAAATAAATATCAGTTTAAAAATATGACGCAATAATGGCCTTTCTTACTGCTATATCAAAGATTATAGATTGAACATAATCTAACTTAAAAAAACATAGGAGAGAAGATAAAATCATAGAATATATAAATAAATAGAAAAAGGTGTAAAAGAAAAAAATATTTTTTCAACACTTTTTGTTTACCCCTACTTTTAGCCATTCTAAAGAAGTGCTTCTATCAGGCCTCTTTTGAGCTTTCGGAGGGGAAGGCCTGCGAAATTTTCCCACTTCATATAAAAAAGAAAGTGTAATTGTATATGAGTGCGGCAGTACTAAAAAATCCACAGGAAGGCCTGCTAGCAGCGATGTCATTGTCTACTGGGCAGTGGTCGGCAAAATTTAAAGTGAGACTGTGTTAGTGAGAGAAGAAAAGTTGCACTGAAAGAAATTGTATAGTTCAAATTGATTGCGGGAAAAAAATTGCAGAAAATTAAAAAAAGGATTTCATAATATGTTTTACTAATTATATATATAAAAAGATTTATTTAGTAAAAAACAAAGTAATGTATTTTGTAAGTATTAATATTTTGCTTGCGGTTACTTGTATAATAAAGTCACAAAATAGCAAAATTTAAGCAGAAAAATTCACATTTTCGCGTGAAAAAAGTATGCACAAAATCAGTAGCTGCTTTGTTATGATTTTTGGTTAAGTTCTTTAAGTTAAATAAAGATTCATTCATCCATTACTACAATCTATAAAAACAATTTTTTTTTCTCTTCAAAAAGCTGTTTTCTCTTTCAAAACCTACAATTTTGTCTAATACCTTATGAAAACATTGGTACTGCCTTTTCAAACTTTGTTCCGTTTTCATCTTTATCGACATATAGCATAATAAACATTGCATGCTATCAAAACGCTTTTGTAGCATAAAAAAATTTTTTGCTTGTTGCATTACTTGCCATTTATGGCTAAATCGCAATACTGCGTTAGGTCGGTCGTGCGTTGACAGCTCGAGTAGAGATCAACGTGTTCTTATGGTGCAAATCTAAATTCGACCTCAAGCGTTGGTCGTACTTTATATCGTAAAACAAGTAGAAGAGAAAAATACGACCAAAGTACGATCTAACGAGATAAGTAGAAAAATGTTCTACTCGGTCGTGCGTTTGACATTTCTTCATATAGCAGAGTTGCATTTTCGTTGAAAGCGCTTAAAATGTGGGTGTTTTATGGTTTCACTGGCAAAGATAGATTTTCGTGGGATTTATTTTATTATCGCAGGAATTTATGTTTTATATAATGTTTTTCAAAAACTCATGCTATTTAAGTAATCAAATGAAAATTTTGATAAAGTTAATCTATTTGTATTATTTTTCTTCAAATAATCTTTGTATAAATATGCGTTGGCGAAACAGGTAAGAACAACTTTTGTGGGCATTTTTGTATAGCTGCTTTTATTGGCATCACCAAAATTACAGACGCACGATCTGTCAGCGCAACATTGAGTTCTGCTAATTTATAGGTCGTGCGTTCTGACAGCTCATCTCGTAAAGTTTATGCAACGTCGATATAAAGTACGATCGGCGCACGACCGACCTAACGCAATATTGCGATTTCAGCATTATGCACGAAAAATTCTCCATGTGTACGGACAAAATAAAAGAGTATCATACGAAACGATGTTGTTTCGCCATTGGTTGTTTGTTAAATGAGCGAAAGAGCATAAGGCCGCGTTCATAGTGGAAGCTGAAGCTGAAACTTTTTACAGCTGCTGAAAACGCTTCGTGTACAATCATATGGAAAAAGCGCAAAGTGTTCATAGTCCAAGCTTAAATTCCAAGCTTAAATTCAAGGTTACGCTACTTTTGAGGCTTTTTGATACTTTTTTCTTCTATCTCACTTGGGCACACGGTGTTGATTTTTTGTTTCATGTCGTACTTATGCTTTGGGTTTCAGCTTATTTTTACATACTTTTTGGCACTTTTTCTTCCATCTCGTTTGTGTACACAGTTTTGATTTTTTGTTTCATTTCGTACGTACGCTTTGTGATGTAGGTTATTTTCATACTTTTTAACGCTTTTCTTGGCTGTTTTTTTTTTATTTCTTGTTTATGTTTTGCCGCACTGATTTTGTTTTTATACTTTTCGGCAACAATGCCCAGCGCTATAGTTTTATTTTCGCATTAACGGTTGATACGTGTTGTTGTTTTTGTCTATTTAACATCGCATATGTCCTTTTGTTGTTAGTAAACTCAGCATATGCGATGCGCAAAATATGAAATCGTGCGCTCTTTTGACTTTGTCTCAATGCGTGTTGTTGTTTAGATTCGTTTTGTTGTTGGTAATTTTTTGTGGGCATCGCTAATTTTCGACGCTTTTACTTCTTCAGATGCTTACTTCATTCTTGTATCATTTCTTGGTATGTGTGTGAGTTGCACGTTTTTAATTTCCTTTGAATGCATTTTTTGTTGTTATGATCTTAGTACCTGGGCGACCGAGCTCCGCTCAGATTCCTGCCGTATATTCAAATTTTTTACGGTATTTAATGTATCGGAAATGCCAACTTTATCTTAGAAACAACATATAAGATCATATTTTTCAATTAACTTTAAATGCATTTTTATTTTATGATAACTTCGTTTTTCAACTAAACGAAATTTGTTTTGGTTTTATATTTGGTTTAATTATTTTGATAATTTACTTATGCTGAACTTATGCCGGCCATTCCAAGCCTAAGTAAATTTTTTTTTTCCCAAAATTAACCTCATGCTCTTTACAAGAATAGAAGTTATTTTTTTATGTCGCAATTTTTTCTAAAGTTATGGAGATAGCAATTTTTGATCAAAGTGAAAATCTTGAAAATGGAGTCATTTTCAATAAATCATACCTCTGTCATTTGTTACCCCTATTTTTGTAAATGAAGTATCGTTAGAAAGCAATTGAAAAGCGATTATTAATAAAAAATAAAATACTTTTGGATTTTTTTTTGCTAGAGTTGCCTACTTTTTCAAAAAAAAAAGTAGACTGTTCATATCTCAAAAAATGCATTTTTTTACGTAGAATTACGTCTTACAGCGCGGTTTGTATGCAGTCGTTTTAACAAATTTTTTTAAGGTCATACCTACAGCATCGTTTAAACATAATATTTATACTAAAGTATCAGATATATCCTGCGCTAAGCGAATATATAATTTTGGATTTTGTTACTTTTATATTAAAGTCACATAATAGCAAAAGCTTAGAAGAATAATCTAGATTCTAGATTTTTATATAAGAAAATCAATCATTAGCTGCTTGCATGTTGTGTCTGCTGCTTTCTTTGTTTTTGTTTTTACTTGTTGGTTTTGTTTTGAACGAACTGATTCGCAGCATTGGTGCTCTGCTCCACGTTAAAAGGGTGTTCTAAGTTAAGAGTTGTTCCGATTAGATTTAACACTTATGAAAAAAACTATTGGCATTATTTTTCGTTGTATACTACTACCCAATAGATGTCGTTTTCTATTCACTTAATATGATCTTGGCATCTAAAACAGCAACCGGTTGTTATTGGGTTTAGATGAAAACCAACAGAGTCGTGGCTCAGTCGGGTAAGCTGTAGAGATGATAACGTTTAGAATCAAAGAAACAGTGTTCGATTCTCAGCCTGGTTACTAAGTATATTTTTTTTAATTTTTTATTATTATAATCTTATTTTATTAATTATTTAATGTAACAATTGCATAGTGCAATATTTTTATTTTTTGTCACATCCTGTTGCTTGCGATAGCATGAACAAAATGTAAGCAAAATACAGCTTTTATTAGTCTTTTATTTATTAGTTATTTTGTAATCAATTTTTAACCTAAGTCACCATAATTGAAATTGTATTCCCAATTAATTAAATTTACGTACAGCTTTGACTAAAAATATGTCTAGTATTTTTAATCGTATCAATTCTAAAAAAAGGATTAACATATGTATTAGTTCAATGTATTGTTTAAAAATTACTCTAAGGTTTTTAACCGTAAAGTTGTTGTACTGTGTGGTCTGTTCACACCATAAGATATTTACAAAATGTGAATTTGTCACTTCATCCTCCCCAGACGGCCGATCGAAAAATGTTAAAACTGTTTTGTTTTAAGACCGATTACAAAATTCTTAGAGTAAATTTGATCTTAATTTATTTCGAATTTTTATAAGGCATTTAAAATTTTGTAAACTTACTGCAAATAAAAAAGAAGGAACTAAAAATTTTGTTCAAGCTTTTTACAGTTTTATGGTCCAAGATTCCTTTATTATATACAAAACAATTATTTGACCTAATAAGAAAAACATTTTTGCTCCAGATTTTATAACAATATCTCAAACGGTATAGAAGTTATGAACGATTAAGTGAAATGTATATGAGAAAAACTTGAAATTACGAAAAGCATAACATTTGGCCATTATATATTATTTTGGTGGAAACTTAATTTGTTTCTTAAAATTACAAAAAAAGTGCACTTTTTGAGATGTGAGCAAATTAGATTTTTTTTTCAAAACGTAGGAAACTCTAGCATAGGAAACTCTTACAAAATTATTTTCCTTTTTAAAATTTGTTTAAGATTTAGTGTAAACTACTCTATTTGTAAGATTTCTTTTTATATCAAAAATTGGTGCATCAAAACTGTACTAAAACGTTTCTATAAAAAAAAATAAATGAAAAATATAACAAATTCACCAAATCACTGTTTGGTGAAGCTTAAAAAATAAAAACAAAAAACTTATTGAGCACGGCGGGATTCGAACTCACTACATTGAGATTATTGGAAAGAAGCTCCACTCTCTGAGCTATCACCGCTATATCAACATAAGCAAACTTAACATAACATATTCGACAGAAAAATTAACTTATTTATTAAATGCGTGAAAACTCGGAAAAACAGCTTTTCCCAGAGATGAGACCTAGCTGGATCGATTTTTCAGCCCCCTCTTCATCTATATTGTAAATTTCATCGAAATCGTTAGTGCCGTTTTCGAGAATGCAATTGCAAATATATATACAAATATTGCTCGTTTAATAGAATAAGATGTTATTGATCTTTATTTTGTGCGTAGAATATAGACAAAATATTTTATTTGTTGCTTTGTGGAGGATAGGTTACCAACTTTTTTCTGCACTTGTTGCTTTTGAGCTATTTCGCCGTTATCTTCGTTGTTCTTTATCTATTCTTTGAATATTTTTGTGATGAACTTCAAAATATGCATTAACTTTCCAAATTACAAGAAATAATTTAAACAAAACATAAGCCAAGCCATAGATGCCAGTTTCGTGTGATAAATCACTTTTCGTGATTTTTTGAGGGCTGTGTGACAATGCGTGATTTCTGAAATGAAGCGAGTGATTTTTCACTCATGCGTGATTTTTTTAATCACTCACTTTATTGTTGAAGAGTGCGTGCAAGTAAATGCGAAAACACGTATATTAACGAACAAACCCAACACTGCAATTGAAATTTGTTAACGCAGGTATAAAGTTGAAACGTTGAAAAAGGTCATGCATTGGAATTTTAATGCGATCCTTGAGTTCAAACCCAATCAGCCAAACAAGCTTGGAATAAGCTTTAAACAAGCTTACACACGTAAGCCTCAAGCTTGGATAACGCTTTCATTTACTATTGTAGAACGCTTACATGTAATTGTAGGATAAACGAAAGTGAACCCTTGGAATAATATTCCTTACTTCAAGCTTAATCCAAGTGTTGTTTTTACAATTGGATATAAGTGTTTTAATAAGCTTTTTCTAAGTGTGCTACATTCAACAAATCAATTAGCACTCGCAAAAAATTTTTATTCCGTGGCTCAGTTGGTAAGCCACTGGTTATTTGATTTGTTGTGATTTGGACATCCAAGGTTCAATTCCCAACCGGAACATTTTTATTTTTATTTATTTTTTATTTTCGTTTGTTAAAATTGAAGCATATATTTATATGAAAAATTGCATGTCTTCAAAAATTTTTGTGTTTGCTACCCCAGGGATCGAACGCGCGAACCACCGCATATGAGTCGGACACTCTAACAGCTTGCCGTTAGCCTTATGGCTGCTGAGCGAACAAAATGAAAATGTATGTATATATGAGAGCATCACAACTTTGAACAGTTGTGAAACTATTACCGTTGTCAGCGTTATCTAAGTATGATTGCAAAACACTTACTTAATGCAAGCCTTTCCAAGTATTATTGTACATCACTTGCTTTTTGTGTTTTACGCAATAGTTACACAAAGCAACTTGGAAATTTATTACCCGGGCAAATGTTTTTCAAGCGTGCTTGCATAAGGCTTGATTTTTATATTGCATGTAAGCTTAATCCAAGCACTATTTCTAAATGGTTGATTGGGAATTGTTCAGAGTGTTTTTTGTGTTAGTGTGAAAATTTCGAAAGTTGATTTTTAAAGTTTATACTACTACTACTACTACTACTACTACTACTACTACTACTTAAATTATATAACTTATTGTTGCAATAAACTTTTAAACTGTATTTTGCGAAGTGTTTTGGTATTCTACTAATACTAAAATTGTATAAGTTATTGTCACAATAAACTTTTTAGCTTCTTATTGTGAAGTTTTGAAAAAAAATGGCTGCAAGAAAAAGAAAACTGTCCACTACTTCAGAGCCTGAAAATAGTATTTCAATATTATTCAAAAAGATATCGTAAGTTTATTTAAAAAAGTAAACATTAAGTTCAAATTAAAAATGTAGACAATTTAAATTAGTTCCACTGATATTGCATGTGAATACTGCATGGCAAAAATCATAACCGAGTGCAAGTGTGCATCAACTTCTGCATCAGCTACCGAAGCATTGTTGATACTTGACGCTCGAGAAGGTTCAGCTGCAGATAGCGCTGATAATAGTATAATGATGCTAGCAAAACACGAACTGCATGTATCAAATAACAAACTAATAGTTGATTTTGAAGATGAACTGGATAAAGAAGATGGCAATTGTTCCATTATAGAAGAATGTCCTGTTAACTCTTCAGCAGAGATCTCAACTAAAAAATTGTAATGGAAAAAATATAAATGCAATAAATACATTTATAGCTTGAATTTATTCTTCAGATACAAGCATAGAGATAAAACTTTTCAAAAAGAATGGCTAAATATACCAGATTTTTGCAACTGGATGGCAGCAGACCCAGAAAGCAACCGTTATATAATATGTCGCCCATGTGGTGGCAAAAAACTTATTGCTGGAAAGGGGGAAGCAAAGCGCCATATGGCTACGGCAAAACACATTTCAAAAATGAAATCATTCTCGGCTTCAAAAGAACTAATATTGGAAGAAGTAGACGAAAGAAAAACTCGTGAGTTATTAATGGCTAATTTTTTGGTTCATAATAATTTGCCCGAAGCTTTGGCGGATGACCTAAATGGACTATGCAATGTCTTAAGCAAAAATTTGAAAACAACGCTTGGGCGCACAAAAGCTTCATGCTTAGTAAAAAACGTCCTAGGTGAAGAAAGAAAGAGGCATTTGATTGAACACTTAAAGACCACTAAATTTTCCATTATTTGCGATGAGTCTACTGCCGTGGACTGCACCAAACAGCTCGCAATAGTTGCACGATATGTTGACGAAAATATGGTTGTGCATGATGATTTTTTGGCAGACATTGAATTGGAAAAGGGTCAAGCTCAAGATTTGTACAATGCAATTTCAGGTATTAATGGAGCGCATAAATATATTATAAATATATTATATTATATATATAAAAACTATTTATATTAGCCTTCTTTAACACCAACTCAATTAACTATAAACAAAATCTTATTGGATATGGTTCGGATGGTGCTGCTGTAATGTTTGGTATAAGAAATTCACTATACACACTTCTCAAACATGATATTCCAAGTAAACATTCAAAAATCATTTTGATAGTATTTATATTACTAAAATGAAAATTTCTGTCCTTTAAGACTTATATGCAATGAAATGTGTATGCCACTCTTTTCATTTGTGTGCATCTAACGCCTGCCAGGAGCTACCGGGTGAGCTGGAAGAGTTTTTAAAAAGTGCTGCTAATTACTTATGCACACCAAAGAGGAATCAGAATTTGAAAATTATCCAGGATCTACATCAAATGAAAAATGAAAAAATACTCCATCCTGCTCCAACTCGTTGGCTATCGTTACACAAGTGTGTACAGAGAGTATTAAAGAATTATAATCCTCTAAAAGAGTATTTTTTTTCAAGAAAAAGGAGAAAACTTGAAAGCTCAAGAAATATACGACAGTATAAATAATCCTTCAACAAAACTATATCTTTATTTTTTAGATTATATCCTGCCTTGTTTTACAGACGTTAATCTTGAAATGCAATCGTCAAATGTAAAAATACATAAGGTTTACTATGAAATAAAAAAAATGTATATAGAGTTACTAGGAAGTTTTACAAATATATACCATGATACGGAAGATAAAGAATTATATTCTTACGATTTTATTGCAATATCGTATGAAAATTGCATTAGAAATAATTTTTTAAACCTCGATTTAGGAGGAATTTTAGAAATTGAGCTGGGAAATAATCATGATAATATTATGCTTACATCATTTAAAACGAAATGCTTAAGATTTCTCAGAAAAGCGACAGAAAAAGTTTTCAAAAGATTTCCGTTAGATAACATGGAAACTTTAAAAAATATTGCAGCTCTAGATCCAAGACGAGTGAAAGATGAGTCAATAATGCCTTTGCTAAAATCAATGCCCTACATTATAAATTATGAAAATATAAATAAAATTCATCTTGAATTTAAAAAAATTAAATTATCTGATGCTAATTTTAATTTGCCCTTCTCTGAGTTTTGGTCATCAATCCTGAGTAAAAGACATGATGATAGTTCGTATTATTTTCCAGAGATGCGAATATTAGTATCTTTTGTAGCAAGCCTTCCACATTCATCAGCTAATGTGGAGAGAATATTTTCCCAATTTAATTTAAATAAAAATAAAATTAGAAATCGTCTTTCTACAGAAATGCTGGAAGGTATTCAGCATGCAAAACGACTCACCGAAAACAAAAAATGCTACGAGGCTGTTTTTAATGAAATGCATTATAAATTATTTACAGCAGATATGTATGATTTTAAGAAATAAGACGCCAAAAAATTTAAAATAAATATTTATTTATAAGTTGTATGGATGTACAAATTAGTTAACACAAAGTTCCTTTCATATTATATAAGTAAAAATAAGTTTTAATATGAATACAATTCTTTAAAACCTTATATATAATTATCAAAAAGTTTCATATCTTCTTAATTCTCATATAGTAAATAAGATATTAATAAATTTTTGACATGAAACTTTTATTAAAATAAACAAACAACAGAAAAGATCTCATTATTTGTAAAATTTTACTGCATTTAATGCTTTTTTATACTGTAAAATTATAATTGCTTCTAAGAAGATAAATAAATTTTATTACTTTGAATTTTTAATTTTGTTGTTTCATTTCTTATAATAAAATGGAGTTGTACATATGGTAAACTTATTAACAGTATAAATTCTTATATTAAATTAATTTTTGCAAAATTTTTTATAGGAGTTTGATTTTCAGTAGCTGCGTGATATTTTGCGTAATATTTTGTTCTGTGTGTGATTTTTGCGTGATTTTTCTGTTTTGTTGTGTGATTTTGCGTGATTTTTTTTCTATGTGCGTGATTTTTTTGCTGTGTGTGTCACACGAGTGATTTTTATGTATACGGTGAGTGATTTTGTGATTTCGTGTGCGAATTTTGGTTGGCATCTATGAGCCAAGCGCATGCAAAAAGCGCGCACTATGAACAGCAACAGCAAGAAAAAGTATCTAAAAGCGCGAAAAAAAGCTCGCACTTTGAACAGCAACAGCAAGAAAAAATATCTAAAAGCGCGAAAAAAGCGCGCACTATGAACAGCAACAGCAAGAAAAAGCGTCATGATATCGCTTGAAAAAGCTTAGCCAGCTTCAGCTTCCACTATGAACGCGGCCTAAGAATACGTGTGAGTCTCTCAAAGCATGTGCTTCATGGGCGCCGACCACTGCTTTATAGTCGAGTAGTAAAGAACCCAATCAGCCAAACAAGCTTGGAATAAGCTTTAAACAAGCTTACAAACGTAAGCCTCAAGCTTGGATAACGCTTTCATTTACTATTGTAGAACGCTTACATGTAATTGTAGGATAAACGAAAGTGAACCCTTGGAATAATATTCCTTACTTCAAGCAACAACAAACAACAAACAACACTTGGATTAGTGTTGTTTTTACAATTGGATATAAGTGTTTTAATAAGCTTTTTCCAAGTGTGCTACATTCAACAAATCAATTAGCACTCGCGAAAAATTTTTATTCCGTGGCTCAGTTGGTAAGCCACTTGTTTATTTGAATTGTTGTGATTTGGACATCCAAGGTTCAATTCCCAACCGGAACATTTTTATTTTTATTTATTTTTTATTTTCGTTTGTTTAAATTGAAGCACATATTTATATGAAAAATTGCATGCCTTCAAAAATTTTTGTGTTTGCTACACCAGGGATCGAACGCGCGACCCACCGCATATGAGTCGGACACTCTAACAGCTTACCGTAAGCCTTATGGCTGCTGAGCGAACAAAATGAAAATAAAATACATTTATGTATGTATATATGAGAGCATCACAACTTTGAACAGTTGTACAACTATTACTGTTGTCAGCGTTTTGTAAGTATGATTGCAAAACACTTACTTAATGCAAGCCTTTCCAAGTATTATTGTGCATCACTTGCTTTTTGTGTTTTACACAATAGTTATACAAAGGAAGTTGGAAATTTATTACCTGGGCAAGTGTTTTTCAAGCGTGCTTGGATAAGGCTTGCTTTTTGTATTGCATGTAAGCTTTATCCAAGCACTATTTCTAAATGGCTGATTGGGAAGTTATATTATGTAAAATTCTGCTTTGTAAAATAAATTGTTTTAGAAGTAAAGTTCGCTAGTTTGTTTTTCAACATTTTGGAATTTGTCATAATCAAGTGGATTCAACAACACTTATAATTTTTTCTTTGGATTCTATCCTTTGCATACTGAAAAAAATTTTTTTAGAATTTTTGTCCACAATATTTTAAGATTCATTTGGGAATTTCTTTTAAAATGCGCCTGAAAATTCAGAAAAAAACCATTTATGGTTAACGTACAAGAAAACAGAAAAAACATTTGTAATCAAAATTAACTTTTCATAAAATTTCACCGGAGAACGGCTATTCAATATTCATAAATAACAGTATTCTTTAAACAAACGGTTCATAAGTTTTGTGAATAATTTACAAAAGTTCACATATTCTGGTGAAATTCATAATATTTATGAAATAAAAAATTATTCTTAATTAAATAAGAAAGATAAATTAAATAAAGGAAATAATTAGGGCTTCTATGGAATTTGGGCGTGTTAGTGGGTGAATGATACCCATTTTTCTAACACACTTCAGTTTTGACTCAGAACACACAAATAACGAATTTAAGTTTTGTAGCTTCAATATATGCTTCTATGTGGTGTTTTCATTATTGGGGTTGTGTGGGAGGTAGGCGTGGTTTTCATCCGATCTAGCTCATTCTCAAATTTGATCTTCGCATTTTAAAAATAAGCTCAAATATCGAATTTAATAATGATAGCATGAAAATTACGGCTGTAATCGTGTCGACAGGCAGATGGACAGACAGACGGACATGGCTAAATCAACTCAGGTTATGATGCTGATCAAGAATATATATACTTTTCTATATCTACCACGCCTCCTTATGGGCTTTACACACGTCGCACAGTGGGGCGTCCCATACAAGTTAGACGGACAGAATTATTTGATGATTTTTTTTATGAATGGGGATGCAAAAACAAACAAAAAAAATTAAAGGAAGTGGGGGTCTATTTTGACCCCCTAAGGAGATATGGGCTAAGTTTTTGGCGGTCAAAACAGAAAATTTTGGAAAAATAGACTATTGTTAAGTTTAAAGTGGGTTTATCATCAAAAAATCTTTGTGAACTCATATTTTTTATAAAAAATTATGATTTCTCTTTCAATTTACTTTAAAAATGCTGTGACCTTTTTCTAAAATATTCCACTTTTTTATTAAAAAAAAAACAAAATATACACATTTCAACTTAATTTGTAATATAAAATATATAGTCAAATATAAGACATACCTTTCTTTACAACTTCCAGCTCTGTTAAATTTATCTATAAAACTTGAGATACTTAGAAGCTCTTGTTTTTAAAATATTCACGGTGTCAATATATTGTGGTGACCGTGGCATGCAGTGTGTGGCTTAGCATGCTCGGAGCTCGGGTTAAATCCCCAGCCGCGGCGAAAAATTTTTTTCAATAAAAAATTTATCTGATCGGTCACTACCTCTCTGCAGACAATGGCAAACCTCAGAGAGTAAATAATGCCATGTAAAGCTTCTTGAGAACATGAATTTTAGCCGTTCGGAGTCGGCATAAAACATGTAGGTCCAGTTCTCGGTCAATTGTGTGCAAACATTTAATAACACACACAACACAATCATAATAACACACACAACACGATCATAAGAAGCTCGGTCAAAGTCCTCTTAACCCAGTGGGAAAGATCGTAAGGTGCTTACTAAATAATTCATGTTTTCCTTAAGCTTATGGTGGTGAAAACAGGATCATGCTGAAATAAGTATGTTGTTTGTTACATTAAGAGCACCTTACGTCTTCGCTTACGACTGCAACTGCAAAAGGAATGCACGTTTAAGTCGATCATGTCTTCGTGTGATCATTTCCATATGTACATTATTTCGTAAAGTAAGAGTCATGCAGCGGTATGATGACATAACGGTATTTGACTATCGTTACGAAGATCTTAAATGTAGCACAAAACCAAAAGAAAACACGAGTAAAGAACAATCTTATGGTGAACGGTGGTGAAGTTAGATCATTCGTCGTTGCGCATACAAAAATGGCTATGTGTAAAAATAAGATTTTTTATTTATTTTACTGTTCAAAAGCCTTATGTATATCGGTTCAAAAGTTAGGAAAACTAGAAATTTTAAAATAAAAAATAAGGTGCAAATAGCACCAAACTACTTTTTTCATTGTTGTCTTATGTATCTTCTCTATAATAAATACGATTCAACCCTTCATTTAAACCTTCTTCGCAACGGAAATTATAAGCACTGCTTACGTTAACACTTACAAAAGAAGGTGAACGTAAGGCCACAGCTTACAATTTCCGTTGCGAAGAAGGTTTAAATGGATTATATGCACGTCGTATATCAATACAGTACGGGTGCCTCACGCTTTCATGCATATATCCTGCTTATTAAATAAAGTGCATAAGCATGGAAGCCCGATTGATTCCGATTGTCGAGAGTACATTCCGTGCACTTTATTTTAATAAAGGGTCACGTAAGTACGTATGATGCATATCATACATTACAAAAGAAAGCTTATAGTGGCGATCATGCCTGTGTAAAATTAATGGGCATTTGGTATTGAAGTTTTCATGCCCCGCGGATGAAAAATAAGTAAGGAATAATTCATTATGTAAGGATGGATTTTCCCACTGGGAAGGGCTGAAATAGCCAATTTGTTTTTTTTTCGACAGCTCGTTTGTTCATGGGTACTGTAATTTAGTCCCTGATTTCCTTTCGACACCCACACCCTATTAGCCAGTACCTCAATATGAACTGAGAGTGGTACGAGAACTAGAATAATGATGCAAACTTAATTTAAAATTTTAGTATGTTACTAAAAAAAACTTAGGTTAAATTATAATAAAATTATTTAATAGATTGTCTTAAATAATACAATTTTTTTTTCCATTTCAGACGAAGTACCTTTGTTATTCGTCCAATTACTAAGTCAAGTGGACAAGCCGCTACCAGTGCGTCCGTGGATCCGTACCGATACTACTATGAGTACCATTAGAGGATTTCATCACATATATCGACATAGTTTTATAGTTTAATTCTCTGGCTTTAGAAATATGATTCCTTTTCGGTTTCGATTTGTAAGATTAAGATATTAAGTTAAAACTAAAACAGCTAGCCACCCAAAGACTCATTGTAAATCATATACATACAAAGATATCGTTGAAACACCTTTACTTTGGTGTTAAAATAGTAATATGTATAATTTATAACATAGTATACAAAATATTGATAAGATTAAATAGAAACATATTCGCGAAAAAGAATTATTTTATCAACGTTTTTAGAACGATGAGAAATATTGACGATTTGGACTCGGTTAGGTTTGGGTTTCTCACGATAATCAAAAAATCAACGGAATTTCCGTGATGTGCCCCAATAGAAAATCATACATTGTTAAGTTATCGTATTGCTATAAAATTTGTGCATTTTTTTTTATATCAATTGTACTATAAATTAAATTTTACTTAAATGTTATTAATACCAGTTTTTCTTCTTCTCTGTGTGAAACATTGAGTTGTTTTTTTAACTGTTTTGATTTGATTTTGGACTCGATTCCGTGTGAAAGAGTATTTTTCTTGTTGTTTTGTTTTTGCCTTTCTCACCTTTTAGATTTCAGTAAAATGATATAAAGTATAGCAGAAATGATAAATTTTAGGCTGTGTGCGAATTTAACTAAAATTTAGAAAATGACTTCTTTTCATTGGAAATTTCCAGCCCCGCACTAATTTAGAAAAACAGCTGATAAAACTGTGCGAAATCACTTTTGACAACTAAATCAGCAGCAATTTATCATGCTTTGCGAGCTGTCAAAAATATGAAATAGTGTAATGTTGCCAGTGGTGGCGCTAGGCGTCGGTGACGTCGACCACCGCCGAAGGCCTCGCGCCTGAGGGGCCTCGCAAAATCGTTTCGCCAATCATCCTGGCTTAGGTAACCGACCCAAAACATCCCAGGAAAAAAGCTTAGCAGATGATAATTACTTTTATTATTTTCGAACACGTGCGTAATGGAAGTGAGAAGTACTTTAAGGGTATTCAGCACCGTCAGGCTGGCAACACTATGAAATAAAAGTTTTACCCGAATGAGCATTTTCACACACTGCCCGACACAATATCTGTACTGGGTGTAATCGTTTGTATTGTCATTTATCATTTATTAACTTACTAGTAAACCTGTTGCCCGAATTCGAGCAATTCAATAAAAATTAATTGTTAGAAACATTAAAGACGTTTAATATATGATATTCTATTCAATAAGTTATAACGAATAACGATATATTGAGTCTCAATAATGATATAAAAGATCATTATCTGAATGGTTTGACTTGAAACGTTTGATCTGACCATAGAAATAAGAGATAAGGAAGCGGTGTTCTGAAATCAGAGTGCGGTACTTTTCTTACTGGTGTATGTTTACGCAAACACATAAACAGTCACTCAGGGCCGTATTCGGTTGTTGCGTGCACTAGGCGCAGTTTTAATAGGAATTGCCTATGAAACAAGTTTCTGTTTGAGTGGTTAAAAAGTTTAAGTGAATGATTTATTGATTTAAAATTATTTTATAATTGTATTTCCACACCACCCTTGAGGTATACAATTTGGTGCGTTACCGATTTTTTTGGATGTTCGGTTCCCCTGTAGGCCTATTTCACCCATAAAGAAAAGAAATCATTAGTAAAATATTAATAAATAATTAAACTCTAAATTAAATACTAATTTCCCTTAAAGTGAATAGTTTTATGGAGCTTTTGTCTGATTGAAGGCTTTTCGTTAAGAGTTTTGGTAATATAAAAATATCACTTTTTCAAAAAAATGTCAATTAATAATTTAACTAAAATATTATAATGGCCGGAAGACTTTACATGACCTTCAAACATACTTTCTCCAATAAGGGATTTTTGCGTATTTAATAATATTCTATTATAATATATTTTTTGCAAAATAGATTTGTTTTTTTCCAATAATTTTGTTTGAATACGAAGTTCCTTTTCAGCAATCATGCAAACAGCTTCGACTGACTTTGATGGTATTTTTAAATATCCTTTCGATTTAAAACTTACAAGTGATTGCTGATTTATGTCACCCTCCAAATCTATTTTGCAATTATTGCATTTTAAAATCCACTGCAACTTGAATACAACAAACCCGGCTATATGCTTAACAACGTGAGTAGTATATTCTGTTAATATGCTCGGGTCCGCAAAATAATTATGTTCGTTTAAAAAAGGTTTATTTTCATAATTAATAATATTAACGACTTGACTAGCTACAACTTCATTATTTGAATTATTGCAATTTAAATTTTCCGATTTAATAGGATTAGATGAACTTATATTTAAAATTTCAATATTTTCTAAGGGTATGCAATTACCAATGCCACCTTCTCTAATTTTACAGCTAATAATTAATTTTTTATATGCAGGCTTAAATTGCTTAACCGAAGGATTATCATTATGACCCAAATGTGAGCGTATCGAACTAAAAAATAACTCAATATGGTCTTTTTTAAGCTTATAAAATGGAACAAATGATAATATTTTAGTTGCTATGAACCTTTCATAAATTACTTTAATATTCAACACACATGCAATTATACCTATAAACCCTGTCTTTCTTCGGTGTGTTGTGATTAATTGCCCATTTATGGTACGAAGCTGGCTTAAATAGGCAACAAAATTATTTCCAAATGAAATTAAACTTTCTACATTTTCCTGGCAAAGAGATTTTTCAAAACCGAATTTGTAAATGCTTCTACTATTAAGGATATCGAATACATCATTAATCTGTCTGATAAATTTGACGGTAGCTTCACTATCTTCACTAATCTTCACTATCTTCACTAATTCTGGTAAAAGCAGAACTTCCCTGCAAAAATCTAGTGCGTCTGCAACGGATTTACTTAGAGCTTGCACAGCAAGTCTAACCTTCATTTTCTGATCATGAAAATATATATGGGCTCTTCTAAGCTTGTTTCCTAAATGTAATTCTTTTTTTTCTTGTAACTCTACAAGATTTTGAAGGTACTGCCATTTAAGAATTTTGTTTTCTGCATCCATAAACTCTCCCATTTCTGCAAAAAAATTCCTTATCAGTTTCATCATGTGGCAGGGGTCCGGGAAAATACAAAACTTATCAATAGAATCATCTAGCTGAAAAACATTTTCCGTACTAATGTCACGTAAATTTGACCCTAACAATCTAACTGCAGTAAAGTTCACTGCTACTCCGTCAAATGTTACCCCAATTAATTCAGCCCCAGTTGCTAAAAAATGTCCTATACAATGCTTGATCATGTTTTGCTTTTGATGTGCATCAAGTGATGCGATTGGAAAATACCCAACAGGGATTTTCCAACTTTGGTTGATGCACACGACCAGGAAAACCAAGATTTGTGTAGCTTCGGTGCTACTGCAATCACCATCTCCAATAAAAGTAAATCCTATTGGTCCTTTGTTACTCCAATCTATGTGCCTAATAAAGAAATTATGATATATTTAAATTGAAATAAAATGTAACTTTTAAATCCATACTTTCGAATAGCTATTTCATCAAAAACCAAGTTTAAAATTATTTTTTCTGATTGCTCTTTTGCTTTTTCTACGACCTCGCTAATTGCATCAAAGGATTCTTTTGTGAATCCTGGACACCAATCTATACCCTCGTACCATTTTGCTATAGTCCGGGAGTGTGGCAGGCAATTATCGAAATTTTGCCGAACATATTCATACGCTTTCGGTGAAAGAAAGTTTAAATTTAAAGCAAAAGATCTTAAGGCTGGCTGATACTTTCTTGAATTTGGCAGGCCCTTTAATTTTCTCAATTTTCTTTCCAATAAATCAGCGTTCATGACTCCAAGATTCTCAAGTATCTCAGATGTTTCTTCATTTATCAAACTGTTACTTTTTATTTTAGCTACAATTTGTTTGAGTGATGCAATGCGTTTTGAATTCCGTCGAACTTTTTCGTTAAGGGTTTTTATTTTTCTATTTTTTTCCCTCACTATTTTCCGGAGCACGCTAAGTTTTTCTTTTGCCACTCTTTTTCTTGGCGTTGATGATAAATCATCAAACGCCACCCTAAAATCTATATTAATACTACCTGGTGTTTTAATAAAATTGTTGCTGCAAGTAGGAATTGAATCTATGCCCCTAAAATATTGGTTCATTTCTATATATATATTTTTATTAACGATAAAAGCGAAGTTTATACTTACATTTCATCACTAACAATACCTAGATATGGTATTGCAGACGGAAATAACCGTTTACTAAATTTCGTAGACCTGATGTAGTCATTTTCATGAAAATGATCTGAACAAACAACAGATCTGGTATTAACCGTATCGGGTTTCAACCTAAGTGCACAAATCCATTTATTTCTAATATCTAAGATGTGCGGAAATCTGAAAATAAACACAAATATCTATTAGAATTGGTATAATATACTCACAGTAAGGGCGCATTGAAAAAGGGTGGCCCCCCTTCAAAATAGAATGCGGCCTTGCAGTTGTGTTCACGCTTTGACAATTCTAGCCGCTGAAAAATGGCGCGAAAACGGGGGGCTCTTTTTGCGATTTTTCTTATATGGGGCATTCCACGCAAAGCGGTATATTTTAGCAAAAAAAAAAAAGCAAAATTTCTAATTTTTAACAACAAGGCAGTGAACCTATAAGAGTTAAGTCCCTTATGGTACAATATCTTTTTTCTGGCTCATCACTGCAATGATAAATATATATATATATACTTATGATATCGTCAACCAGATCAATGCTAAAAATTTACTCAAAGTTTTTCTCAATTTTACCTTTTATAAACGTAACTAATTATTATGTAATTGATTTTATTCAATACCACATATCGTGTTATTACTATCACAACCTTTATTTCTCCAAGGAATAGTTACATTTGTGTAAAATCGATTATATTATAATTGGCTAATTAATGTCGTGTACGTAACGCTTAAAAGATATATATTGTTATCACTAGAGTAAGAGTGAAGGTGGAATTTTTTCACATCACTACTAAACACAAAAAGTGTCAATAATTGTAAAACTACTGAATCTCTAGCCTTTTTCATTTCTAATGTATTTAAAATTGACAGTTAATTTTTTGTCGCGTACGTCACAGAGCTAATGGAAGTTTTTGCGTAAGGACAATATGGAAAAACAACAAAAGTTGCAGAATAAAGTGCTTTCAATTCTAGATGAATTTTAAACGCAGATTTTAAAAATGGTATTCGTTTTTCATCATCACTTCGAACTTAGGAGTTATAGGCAAAAATCTGAAAATTTGTCCTTTTTTCAATAATTGCACTATATCTTTTAAATGCGGTGGCGGATTTCGATCGTATTTAAATGTTCATATTTAAAAAATATGTTATCTAAATTTGTGAACCCAAAGTAGAATTATCTTTTTGAGTTTGCGAAAAATGTCCCATCAAAGCTGAAAAATATTAAAATTTGAACATATTTTGAGACTGTAACTTTTTATCCTCTCTTAAATTTCCAAAATTGTTTTTTATATGGTAAAATATATATTTTCTTTTTTCTCAATCTTTGACAGTTTTAGAGATATTTTGAAAAATGTATCAATGTACCAAATAGCTATCCTTGGAACAATATAAACCAACTAACAAAGTTTTTCTAATAGTGACACGCCCCTTTGTTGAGTCCCACCAACTTTCTAAATCGTGATTTGTAAAAATTCTACCTACACCTTTACTGAATTTCAGTACCCTAGTATGAATATTAATCGAAAAAAATAAATTTTTTAAAAGTGCCACACCCTATGGATAATTCATACCACTTTTTCGTCGTGCGTTGTACTGAATCTCCCTACCCCCATATCATTTCAATTTCAGTACCCAAGTGTCAATATTAACCGAGATACAGAGTTTTTGTAATAGTGACACGCCAATGAGAAATCCCCATGGATGCCTATGCAACCCATCACAGATATATAAACTTTCACATTCTGCAGTACATTGGAGACGAAATTCAAACTCAAGAATACAGCATGAATGCCGAAACACCAATATTTTAAGTAAAAAACACCAATAAAATAGTTTAAATTCGTACGTGTCGCTTACGTCACACAGTATGTCGTGTACGTCACGCTTGCTTTTTATACATTTTCACATTATTCTTAAGTTTATTTCCAAATTTGACTTTGTATAGTTATCTTCACAATGCATATTTTTATTATTATATCCATATTTTGTTTTTGCATTTACGGTTTAGCTGAATTTTCGTGATAAATCGTTATAACTTAAAACTGGTTGATTCATTGTCGGGTACGTCACACAACATTTGATCGTTTTTTTTCTTTTAACCATGAAGAGAAATTTGCTAAATCTTATTTCTAAAAGTGTAAGAGGTCTTAAATTATTAAAATAATGCAAAATAATAATGCATAAGTACTTAAATTTTTAGCAAGCTTCTTTGAAACATAGCAAAAGTTGTACAAATGTCGTGTACGTCACGATGGAATGCTCCATATTTCTAATTGGAAATATATTAATTTCCAATTAGTATTCACTGTGTTAAAACAACTTTAATATAAATAACGTAATTTTGCCATTTAAAACACACCGGTGTGGAAATTATTACCTGTGGAAGGAAATCGCACTGTTTTTAATTTTTTGGCCATTTTCACAGCTAAACACAACACAACGCATGTTTATTGTTTTAATTTAAACTGTTTTTATAATAATTGAACACTTTTTACTAATGACAATCACTTTTTAATTAGTTTTTTTATAATTTTCTTCAAAGCACGACGCACTGTTTATCAACGTACTCTGTATGTGTGCAAAACACCATTTTCTTATTTTTTACTTCTTTGGATCTGACACAAAATTTTTTAATGTAACTGTCAAAATACGAAGAAGGACTTATACTTATATAACAACTGAGAAAAACATTATTACTATTCGAAAACATCGCAGCTTAACTCTTCAAGCTATAAAAAATAACTAATGTTAAAAAAAAACGCATTAAAAAATAGATTTAAGAAATAATACTAAGATATATTTCAGAAATTAATAAAAGTTACTTACAGAACACCTACAACATCGATTTATGACACATTTAGATGAAAAAACACCAAAAAACTCAAAAAAAAATTTTTTTTTGAAAACTGTTAAAATTTGACTGACTTGTTTGCTCGGAAAGTGGAATTTTTGATTTTGGAACTGCATTTTTCGGACAATTGACATTTGAGGAATGCATAAAAGATAATTTTGGTTAAAAATTTTTAGTTTTGAAAAAAATTCAAATTCGATCAATTCATAAGCTCTTCTCAAACTAAATTTCAAATCGATAAAATAACGCATTTTTACACAAAAATTTTATTTCTGTTTTAAAAGGTTGGGAACCCAATGAAGTGAAATCACAATTTTTTAAAGTGGTTTGCACATATATAGCCTAAACCTGATTTAATGGCATCTAAATCGATAGAATCGGTCTTTTGGTCTGGGAGGAGTTGAAGTCACAAAAAAAACCTTAGCCTATTAATTATAAAGATTACATTCATGGGTTCACACAAGGCTTATTTATATAAGGTTGCGTACATTTTTGAGTTTTCTCATTTCGGCACCCTTATTTTGAAATGAGAGTAAAATAGCGTAGTCATTTGAGCAAAGAACTGACACGGTTGCCTAAATATAATACTATATGGTAGTTTTTTGTAGTACTATTTGGTAAATTGAATACTAACATTTTTGTTTAGTACTTTTATTGCTGCTATTTATTTATCTGTAAATTCGGATGTCCTGATAAAATTAAGTCATTTAGTTTGATCTACCCATAATGCGTCAAAAAATGTACACAACCTTATATGAATCAGCCTTGGGGTTCACACTAGTGTCGGGCAAAATGGTGTAAGCTTTACATAGATCTTAAATGAATGAGCGTTTACACGTATAACACACATACAAACATAATGTATGTGTGCTTCTCCCAATCAGCCAAACAAGCTTGGAATAAGCTTTAAACAAGCTTACAAACGTAAGCCTCAAGCTTGAAGAACGCTTTCATTTACTATTGTAGAATGCGTTAGAAGTGTTGTTTTTACAATTGGATAAAAGTGTTTTAGTAAGCGTTTTCCAAGTGTGCTTCATTCAACAAATCAATTAGCACTCGCAAAAAATTTGTATTCCGTGGCTCAGTTGGTAAGCCACTTGTTTATTTTATTTGTTGTGATTTGGACATGCAGGGTTCAATTCCCAACCGGAACCTTTTTATTTTTGTTTATTTTTTATTTTCGTTTGTTTAAATTGAAGCATATATTTATATGAAAAATTGAATGCCTTCAAAAATTTTTGTGTTTGCTACACCAGGGATCGAACGCGTGAACCACCGCATATGAGTCGGACACTCTAACAACGTTTCTAAGTATGATTGCTAAACACTTACTTAATGCAAGCCTTTCCAAGTATTATTGTACATCACTTGCTTTTTGTGTTTTACGCAATAGTTATACAAAGCAACTTGGAAATTTATTACCTGGGCAAGTGTTTTTCAAGCGTGCTTGGATAAGGCTTTATTTTTGTATTGCATGTTAGCTTAATCCAACCACTATTTCTAAATTGCTGATTGGGTTCATTATGATCGTCCGATACCGATATCGTGTTGGGTAGTGTGAAACCGCTCAATTTCACGCACGCGACCAGGGTTGCATCGGTGAAAAATAAAAACGTACTTCAAAAATAAAATTTTGATTCTTAAAATAACCTTTTTTTTCATAATATTTTGTTTCCTTAGAAACAAAATTTTTTTAAAAAGTCTTTTAAAAAAAAACAATTTGTTCTAAAAAAATTTTGAAAATAAATATATTAATTGAAAAAAAAAATATGTGTGTGATCGCCAGGCACGGTATAAGTGAATATAATATCTTTATAGTGTTAATCTGTTGAAAATGCATAACCAATGAATGCTGCTCAATACATATGTAGTTCGAATTAGTATTTTGTACTGAAATGTAAAAACAAAATCGACGTTTCTGCACATGTAAAATTTTTCACTTATCAGTTTAGTGTACTTAACCATCGATTTATTCATAATTATTTTCATTCAACATGTTTTTGATATCATTTTATTCCATTTATAAAATATACTTATGAAAAAAAAAATACCAGTAGCAGTGCTAAAATTTTGTCCACCGAACCTTAAAACCTAAAAACTTAACACGCACTCCAAAAAAATCTCACTTAGTCTTGACCTTGCAACACCCGAAGTTGCAAATTTTTAGTAAGCCATACAAAATTTGAACACGTGCTTTGAAAAAGAAGTTCCAGTTGTACCCATTCTAAAATTAACCTTGATGTATTATTTTACGGTGATTCCCAAAATATTTTGGCTATACCGAAATTCGTCAGTAAGCTAAACCATTTTGCAAAAACCTCCAAAAATCATGTTTTCCGTATATGTATATATTAACAAGTGCAATAGTTGTAAGCAAATAAACTGTCCCAAGTTATAGGCCTGAAAAAGTTCGTTCAATCTGCATCAAAAATTTGAAAATATTTGCAATTGGATTAATGATAATTATGTTTTCATGTTTTTTTAAGATTATTTTCACAACACTTCAAATAACTTTAATATTTCTTATACAATCTTCGTTATAAATATACCATTGGAAAAATATGGACGGCTGTCATTTATTTTTGGACAGAATTGCTTAAACCGAATAAAAAAAAGGACAAATTTAAAAAAAAAAATATATTGGAGAAAAGACCTGCTGGAAAAATACTTTAAACCATCAAGACATGTGCGGCTCTTTGTTTAATAATGTGTGGCTCTTATTTTATTTCCCCATTTGTGTGCAATTTACCTGAAGGTAAAATTTTCAAAATCCAAAAAACTGTATATTTATACTCTATAATTATATTTATAAATCCTTATATACATTACATTTTGAGCACTACACCACCGCCCGCACATTGCTTTAATGAAAAATTAATATATTCTGAATATTAACAGCATCCAGAAAAATCATCAAGCAATACTATTTTTTCAGAAAAAAAAGTCAAAATAATGTAGCTAATATATTTTACACAACCCTCCTCTTAATTTTTCCAAACTTCAATGCAACTAAGACATGCTATTTTTTAATTTTCGCTTGTGTCAAAAATTCTCTTCCCTCTTGTCAAAATTTATACTATACCCTGAGTATCAATCCGAGTCAAAAGTTTCCGATTGGCACACAGCCTAAGCAAAAAAAATCTGACAGTAAACAAAATTGACAACTAATGAAACGAGTTCAAGTCAGAGATGAGCAAAATGTAGCGAGTAGCAGTTTTTCTAATATTGAATCAGGGTCGCAAACTTCTAAATGCTCATTAGAAGTAGCATTTAAGTGAATTAACTTGACAGAATTTTCTATGGGTAAATGCGCATTTAGAGAAGCATTAATGAAATAAATGCGAATTAAGCTTGAACATAGTATTACCGTTTCGTAGCTCAAATTTGCGACGCAATCTGCTGCTCTTCCTTTGTTTTTGCGATGTTTCTTTGTATTTGTATTTGTGTTTGTATGCAATGTTGCATATTATTTTTTTTTTCTAATTTTTATGTTATCTTTTTCTATAGGCGCTTCTTGTAACTGCGTATTTTCGCGCATGTACATTCTTGATCTTTGGTGCACAGAAGAGGGCACGAATGCAAAAAGAACTCGAAGTGTCATTGGCTTGGTAGGACAAAGCATTAAAAACAAGGGCTACACAGTTATTGGATTAAATACAATCGTTGTAAGAGTTAAATTGTTCAATATCAATCCCCTTGGTTGAACACTGTCGAAACAATTATAATTGAGCCTACTTGTGTTCCTCAACAAAGTGTTTCAAGTGCTGAACGCGGACGTCCCAAAATTGATTTTGCTGAGTCCTCAAAAAGGACGAAACATCGTCGGATAGCGCTGATAGAAAAACAAGATGAGTCTGCAGCTTCTGTTTTGCGCTCATCCGATTTTCACCGATCCTGAAGTCAACCGAAGCAAATATTGAAATGCTTTTAATGGACACTGGAATAACGAAACACCAATACTTGCTCATTCGTGAATGAGCTACGAAAAAATTCTCAAATTTAAAACATCACATTAATTCTTATTTTTGATTGCATGCCAATAATGAAATTTTAGCACTGCAACTCTACTGGAAGTATTTTTGCGCACCATCGCCTTATACGCCTTGCTACGGTGCTATGGGAGCTATAAGATATAGTCGTCCGATGCAGCCAATTTTATTACTATATGTTCAAAATATTTTTTTAGATTTTTGGAGAAAATTTTATAACGATATCTCAACGGGAAATATTTATGGCCGAGGCTCCATACAAGTCCGACCACTGTGCACTGTGGACGTTTTTGCTTCAATGCTCGGTTCAAACGCATCAATTGAGTTCGGTAGAGTTGCCCTGTGATAGTTTCACCTAGTTGTAGCAGCCTATAGTATACCACGGCCCCACCAAATACAGAGACCAAACACAGAGAAGGACCTTTGAATTGGCTTAAGCATCGATTTTTGCGTAAAGCCGGTCCGTTTGGTTTTTAGCGGTAAGGGTTATCGTAATGAACCCATTTCTCATCATCATTAATATAAATGGAGCTGTTTGGAAAAAAAATGTACTTAAAAATGGAATCCATTAAAGTTTCCACCTGCAAATGACGACCCGCCTGTGACCTCAGATAATCCCATTGCATCCGATTGGTCATAGAATCATCCATTTTGGCCCAAATGATTCATGGAATCCATGAAATTGCCAATGACCCGCCAGTGACCTCTGATAATTCCATTGCATCCGATTGGCCATTGAATCATACAGGTTGAAAATTCCAGCGTAATGTGTCACGGTTGGAAATTGAAGCATGGTTTTTATAAATTTGATATTGAAGCTTTATAACCAATCTAGTTAAAAATTCCATCTTCAAAAAGTACGGTCTAAAACTTTGTTGATTAATTCGTCTGTTGGTTAAGACTCAAACCATTGTTTAATAATTTTTTTCGTTCCAATTTATAAGGTGTTTCGAATGTCAACTAAGTTCACCTAAATTCACCTTCATTCGCCGCCATTTTATTCGTTTCATCGGTTTTACTACCTGTTTTGTTCGCCGTATGTTGTATACGTGGCTATAGAAGTTTCACTTCAAAACATTTGACTGAGTTTATGTCCAAATACCTATAGACATTCTTCCCGTCGTTTCAAAAGTGATGACCACAAAAAAACTGAAAGTGATGCTGTGAAAACTGATGACGGCTAGTCTTAGCTTCGACACAATCCTAAAAAAACTCAGTCGAAACTGAAAAGTTCTACTATTTAAATTTCTATGTGTGTAACTATTTTTTGTCATCATTTGATTATCAGCAATAAAACTGGTTTACTCATACATGATTTTATAATTTGGCTCGCTTAATTTAACGGTTATTGAATGCGAAGTAAAAGAGGCCTCGCCAACTTGATGTCGCCGCCGTCCACATGTGGTCCAGCGCCGCCACTGAATATTGACATGGTTGAGAAAAAATTAAACAATTATTTTTACGAAGACTGTATTCTTCTATTCGCTCTTTACGTTTGGAATGATTTTTTTTATAAATTATTGATTCCGCACGTTCCAGAATATCTATTTTCTGTTTTTTATTATTTCAGAACATTTCGAACGCGTTTTTTTCATTCCACGATTTTTTTTTACTCCTTTACCTAGTTGAAAAGACCCACAAAAAAAAAAAGAAAACAAAAGTGATACCATGCAATTTAGACACATTTATGTAGCTCGAAAATTGTCTAAATTGAAGAAACACACTCAATGTTGCCGGAGTAAATTTATTTTTATATCCAAAACACAATATAAAAATAGCCAAAATGTACAAAAAATAGGAAAATATTAATTAATTGTATTTAAAAAAAAAAACAAAGCTAACGTTCATAACCTTTTTAACTAACTAAATTTTTGTACAACATAGTACCGTTTTTTACTGGAAAAAGATTACAAACTTGTTTATTTTTAAATATTGTTTGTGTGTAGAAATTATTTGAGCTGCAATCTTTGAAATCCTTGTAGCTCAGCCGTTATGGGAAAAAAAGGAAGGAAGGATTAGTTATAATGAAATGTTTCTTTATTTTGTATGGGTTTTTGTTCTTACCGTCGCACAGTGGGTTCAAATCCAAAAAAATGGAGATTAATTCGGGGAAGCCTTGGAATGATGTAATGTTATTTTTTCTCTTATATTCTTATATTTAGTGGGAAATTTTTTTTATTTATTTTTTTTTGAGAAAAATTTTTCGCGAAATATAATATAGTGATTTTTTTTTAATTTTAACATCGATAAAAGGGACTTATAAATGAATATACATATATAAGCACTTATAGTGTGTAAATTGTGGTAAATTTAATAATGTTCATCTTGGCGGGCGTTTTAAACTGAATCCTTCGTATCTAAAAAGTAACAAAAATGTAAAAATTTATTTTTAATTATTGAGGGATTTTTACCTTCTGCTTTAGACAACATTCACAAACTCGTCATGCTCCCATCCATCGACTTCGTTGTAATCATTATCGTCATCTGTATCACTAGTGCTTTCTGGTGACACGTTCGGCAAAATTGAAGGCAAAATTAGTAGCTCTACTGCTGATTTTGGAAGGAGTTGTAATTTTTTTTTATTAAATTTGGTTTTTTCAGAAATAATTGGATCAGAGGTAAGTAGAAACCTATTAAGTATATCCCGATTTGATTCCACCCGACTACATTTGCGCGAAAAGTGTTCTCTATAATTTTTAAAGTCCTTATTTCGAGCTTCTTGGGCTTCCTCTGACAGTTGGCCAATCGGCAATAAAGCGTGCGAAATGATTTCTGGACCATGTATAAAAAACATATGTAGGGTAGGAGGCATATTAAACCATGGATATTTTTTTACAAAAAGCCATGCTGCATTGTACGAAAATTCTTTGAATTTTTTTAACGTCTATTTCAAGCCCAGAAGATACAACGATTAAAATTGTGTGCATTTTTTCAATCAGTTCCAAATCAACTTTAGTAATATTTGCTTATATTTACGCGTTTACAAAAAATCTTCTAGCTGTGTTGCCATCATTCGAATTACCAAACCCGGGTTTTGGTTGGTCTATAATTAGTCCAGTTTGGTTCCTAAATTCCGTTTGAATTCGAATTTCGTTTTCAGCTACTATTTCTTTATCGAAATCGGTTCAAGTTGCCATTTTTTTATTGGTAATTTATACGATACGTGAAGAAGGCATTCATAAAAACGAATCCAACCATGAAGTAGTACAGACATGCCGAAATCCAATGTATGTGTTTTAACCTCCTTAGCGATCATTCTTTCAACATCGTTAAAGTCTTTACAAGAGGATCCGCATAAATAGCACTTCTGGGTTGATTTTGTGTCTGTGAGTGCGTTGCAAACTTTTCCATCTATCATTACTAACATAAGTTTATGGAGCCACGTTTACAGATCTTTCTGATAATTCTTCATTACTTAAAGTTGCAATTACTTCTTTTTGAAGTAAAATTAAACGCTTAACAGTACAAAAAATTGCAGCAAAACAATAACAAACAACGAAGACGAGAACAAAATAAATTTAAGACATAGTCATTGCTTTTTTTAAAAATTAAATTAAAATTATTGGCGCAAAACGCGCAACAAGTTATTGATGAATATTGAAGCTAAGACATAGTTATTTAATACATAATTCATATTTTTACCCAATGTAACCCTATTTAAAACTCCCATTTAAAACTCCACATATATTTTGAAAATAACCTAAATTTAGGCATTTTGTAGAAACATTTTTTAAAAATATTTCTACAAAACTTTTTTTATATATTTTTTTTTAAAACACAGTAAAATACCTGACGTTGAAGGTTGCATAGTAAGATTATAACTTTTGAACAGTAAAAATAAAGAAACAACGCTTTACTATAAACTAAATTTCAATTTTCACAAGTGTTCGCGAAAAAATAAAATTTTATTTAACTTTATGTCTATGCTGCTGGAAAAGTAAACAACATATGACATTGACATTTTCAGTAGTGATGTTAAATTTTGTACTCTTTAATCGAATAATAAGACTTTTAAAAAAAAACAAATTTTCATTTTTCAATTAATCTCCATTTTTTTTTGATTTGACCCCTCTGTGCGTCGTTGTGGCTTTTACAAAAGTGAGTCTTTAGCTCTTAAGCACTATCGAAAGAACCTAACTTAGAAAACATAAAAAATAGAGCGGCAGATAAATTGTGGATACCAATTCAGCTTTAAGGGTTGCCATCTATGAAGAAACTCGATCTAAGCTGGAATCGACATTTCGCATAAACATCGCCGCCCGCCTTGCAGTATGGCTGCAATAAAAGTTATCGGAAGATCAACTTGAAAGAAACAAAGTTGGATTAAAACCAGTGGCGTACCGAGAGGCTAAGCCGCCCGGTGCGGATTCCAAATTTGCCGCCCCTTTCATATGCAATACAAAAAGCATCTTTGATATTAAATTATGGTTTTGTATGCAATGTTTTCACTTTAGAATGTGAACTTTCGTTGTTCTCAATTATATAAAAAACAAATTCTAATATACATATCATAATCATCAACCTATTTCTAATACGACGCACGTTGGGAACAAATGGAGCAAAACGCGCGCATGAGTCTATTTTTGCTCTCATTTCTATATATACTAAAATATAAAGCGGATATATTGACCCCTGAACGAGTATTTTTTAGGGAACAACCTGGCCTAATAAAATTTTGTCATTGCATACACCCTGCACTTATACCCTACAGTTGAAAATAAAATTTATTTATGATATATAAAGTGGTGAACAAATAATATAATTTCCCAGCAAAATTTTTCGTATTGCCTTGATTTGCATTCGATTATAAAACGCATTACATAAATGTTGGTGACCAATAATGCATTATATTATATATTACTCGTAATGCAGTTAGTAATGTCAGCCCTTTTTGCTTTTGAAACGAGTGTTCTGTTTTTTTTATAATTGAAATTTTTTGTTTGACTTTTATTTTTGCTTCAAAAGTGTCAAATTTTATAATTTTGAATATGAAAAAAAGGCCAGATTTATGAATGAAATACAGAAAAATGTGTTAAAGGTAAATATATTACATTAATTAATTAACTGATACATATATCTATTAAATAAAATCATTTTTCTCATTTTAAAGAAGAAATTCTCTAACCCTTAATTGGTGTTGTTGATCTGTTAAGCAAAAGATGTACGAAAAAAAATTGATTTTTCCACTATTTGAATCGCTTTTCTAATTTGTGCAGATAATATCTTATTCAATAACTTCTTAGTTGTTAATAAATAAGTGATTATTGAGAAGAAGTTATTCATCAAGTTTAATTTGTGCTTACATAAGTACTCCCATGTCAAGCGAAAGCTTCATCGATTACCTCCAATGACATGCCTGTATAAAAATAATGGGTTCTGTAAGCGAGAGGGTAAGCGATGAATGAAATTTTCTGGATTACTTTTTCGATTATATGTAAGCGAAGATTTTGCTGGGTTGCAGTACAATAAGAAAAATAAACATAGCATTCCAAAGATATCGTTACACTTAACGATTTTCAGAATCTTAAGTGTCCTTTCACACTCAAAAAAAGGAACAATCTATACCGCTTAGCTTTGAAATTACAGGTTGTACATTTTCATAATTAGGAACTTAATCTTAATTTAAACGTGCCTAAAAAAGGGTGTTTTTTTAAGAGCTTGCTGATTTGAAATTTAAATAAAACACATGCCAAATTATGAAATGGCCAACAAAAAATTTTTTGTTTGGTAGATAATTTCCTGGCATTTAACATTTAAATATAATTTTGGGCATACGGCTACCACGACTATTTTGCACAAAGGTCATTCTGGAGGTCCAATTTTCGACCACCTTTTCAAGCATTTGAGGGCGTATTTCAGCAATGACACGTTGAATATTGGTTTCCAAAGCATTAATCGTTGCTGGTTTATCCACATAAAGCAATGACTTCACGTATCCCACAAAAAACAATCAAGTGGTGTCAAATCAGACGAACGCGGAGGCCAATTCACCGGTCCATTTGTCGAAATAATGTTGTCGTTGAAATGTTATTTCAATAAGTCGATTGTTTCGCCCGCAGTGTGACAAGTGGCACCTGGTTTCCTGTTGAAACCACATTTCGTCCACATCCATATCTTGAAGATTTGGCAACAAAAATTCATTGATCATAGTTCTGTATCGATTTCCATTCACGGTAACGCGTCGTCCTTCCTCATTTTTAAAGAAATAAGGACCGATGATTCCACCAGCCCATAGACCGCAATATTTTCTTCTGTACGCACTCTTCTCATTCTTCTCGGTGGCTTGGTATCCAAAAGAGAGAATATAGACCGAAATTTGGTAATTACGTTCTTTATGGTGGTCTCAGACGTACGATTATGTGCACCATAAAATTCACGAAGTGCTCTATAAATATTTTTAATTGAACACTGTTTTTGAAAATAAATTTGCACGATTTGGAAGCGTTGTTCTGGAGTTAACCTATTCATGATGATTTGCCAAACAATACTTCGTAGAAACGTCACTTTAAAATGTCAAAACAACTGTCAGACAATATAGTAATCAATATTGAAAAAAAAACTTCATAAAAAAACACGCTTTACAAGGGGCGTGCTACTTTTTTATCTGCTCAAATTTTAGATATAAATTTAGAACTATAGGTATGTACTAGGCCGGCTCATTTTTTAAAGTCAAAAAGCACACTCAGTTTCTGAATCTTTGGGATGAAAAACTAAGATATCCTGAATTTGAGGGAAATCGGTTGAGTCTCTAGCCACCGGAAATGACGATGAATTTTCCTCTGAAATCGGTTTTTTTTATATTTTTTATCGTAATTTTTTAAACACGGACAAACTAACCCAAACTGTTTGCGGGAATTCATAATCATTTCCGGTGGCTAGAGACTCAACCGATTTCCCTCAAATTCAGGATATCTTAGTTTTTCATCCCAAAGATTCAGAAACTGAGTGTGCTTTTTGGCTTAATTTTTTTCCATATACTTCGAGCCGGCCTAGTATGTACTATACACAACAATGAAACTCTAAGCCCCATACTATTTAGTCGTGTCCTTTGACTGGCAAAAGTGAGCAAGCAGTGGTCAGACGGGCGTGTCACCACCCATGCAATAAAAAATATTCATATAAAAAAGCTTTGGAACAAAATGTCGGATGATAACAAAACTCAGTATGAGTTTCAATAAAATTAGTAAATAATTGATCAATTTTTTCTACTGCAAAACTGGAACGAACATTGGAAAAATGGGCGTGGCTTCGCCCATGTGAGTCAAATTTTGAGTCATTATCTATGAAAGTAAAATAAGATCACTCCTATATATGATAATTGCCAAAGATCTCTAAACAGTTCAACAGTTTTTAAAATTGTTAGTGCTGATGCTTAACTTCATCATAAAATTAAGAATTCTGTATAGCTTTATTGGTTAAATCTATTTTAGTAAAAATTATTAATTAAAACACATTTAAAAAAATTAAAAAGCATTTTAAGGTTTTTATAATATAATGAATAACAAAAAAGGTCATAACAAATAGCAAACAGATTTGGTACCATTTTTTTTATAAAGTTTTATTTTTTCATATGTATTCTTTTGATCATTACCCACAATTACCTGTGGAAGTTCCATTGGAAAGAAAATAGATTATTTTTTATATTTTCTTAAAATTTATGCTTTTTCAAGGAAGTTCATCTCCTTATTTTGTTACAGGACCAAACTTTTAGGCATACAAATTTAAAGTCTAGTTTTTTTGGGATTGATTGATGAAAATTTCATTTATTTTGGCTTTAGTTTGAATTTTTTTTTGGCCTTTTAGTAAGGTGATACGGTTATTGAAATTTTTGAGTAAATATTTTTGAAGTTAGGCATGACTTTGGAGGTCCATAAAAAATTGAAAGGCCTATGTCCTTAAAAAAATAGATTTCTATCATTAAACATATCCAAAATCATTAAATCATTGTAAAAAATCAAGAAAAAAAGTCGAGATGTCATCGCAATGCTCGCGTTTTGCCTGATTTTTTCCCAACGTGCGATGAAGTTAAAATTTTCTACTGTTGAAAAGGCTACTGTTGAAAAGGTAGAGATTTCAAATGTATTTAAATATGTATTCAAGCATTAAAAGCGTTTAAAATGAAAAAAGACAAAAATGTAGTTTTGAGCGATCTACCTTAAACGTTAATAATCGCTTATATTCCAAATGTTGACTTCCGTCATATTAGAATTAGGCCAACGATAAAAAAAAGTTTGTTTTTAAATGACACCGAAAAAGAACTTTATACAAATACAATTTTTTTATTAAATATTTTATTAAATTGTTATTTGTCTTGCTTTCTTATTAACAAAATCGTTTATTACATTGTCAAAGTCTACTTCATTATTTAACTTGTATTCTATAGATAATATGGCAAGATTTTGTTGGCGAGACGTACTCATTGTAGTTCTAATGTAGGTTTTTATGAGTTTTAACTAAGAGAAGCTCCTCTCACAAGTGGCAACACTTACAGCAATGGTAGGAAAGATGCATAAAAGTATAACAATTTTTGGAACTGCGTTTTCTGGACTTAATTTAAAAATAAATTGTAAAAGTTCAAGTGGACCTTTCATACAAGAATCTGTTTCTTTGTGCGCAATAGAAACAAAATTCTGAAGTATTTTTCTCTCAACGAGAAATTCTTCCTTGTCAATATCTTCGTGACAGAGTGCATTCAGTTTGCATTCCAACTTATCATTCAGGTGAACCAAAGGAGTAAGGAGGAGTAAGGAAGGAGTAAGAATTGCGTATTTTTCAGCAAGAGCATGAAGCTGCTGAAACCGTGTGGTCATTTCTCAAATTTATTTCTTCAAAATTAATAATTAAATTATTAAATTAGAAAATGACTTAAATCAGTATAAACCACACCTAACTCCACTCCAAAGTGATTTTATTAAAACAGCAAAATCCCTTAAAAAATCGCAAAAATTATAATAGATACGACTTAAAAATATACGCATAAGTCTCAATTTTTAATATGCACTCTGAACATACAATTCGCCATAGTCAAACGAAAATTCCACTACTGGTTATTTTCACTGATAACTTAAAGCACTCAAAAACTCGAAAAATTACGAGCTACTCGAAAACACCAGTTATTCAAAAGGCATAATTTAGCTTGAGTGCCGCCCCTTAACTAATGCCGCCCGGGGCGGACCGCCCCCCCACGGTACGCGGCTGATTAAAACAGATCATATTTTTAAAATTCATAAACAATGATGGATTAAGATAAAGATACGATAAAGTGAAAAACTTAAGGAATAAGAATCATAATTTCATTCAGTCTATAATAATATACATCTGGTTATATATAAAACAAAAATGCAGAATTGATAGAATAAATACTAAAATTTCGCTTAGAGAGCGCAGGACCTAGATAAAATCTTTCCGAAGACGTTGTTTTGCGCTAACGGAAGGCCATTTGTGCTGGGCATCAAATCAGGTAGGATAATCTTTGCATACAGATCAGCACTTATCGGCGAGTACGACGTTTATCAATACTAGCGCTTGCTTCTATTTTATAGCTTGGATCATATGGAGATCGTATAACGATGGAGCACATTTTTTGGTCGCCAACGGAAGTGGTGGGAAGCCTCAATTTCCTGACAAGTTCGGATGAAATGCGACTCAGTGGCCGACATGGATCCAATAACGCTCGTGCGAAGACTCGTTTTCCGTGAACTTCGAGCTGTGTGTTGGGAAGGAATGGATGCGATGGATGGGCGTGGTGGAGTTCCATCATTCAAAACAACAGATCGAGGATTTCGCTGGCGGTCGTGCATATGTAGAAGTGTGTGATGATCTCCTTTGCAGTAGTGACAACCGGTGTTGCTGCGGCATGATCCGCTGGGATGCTTAAGAGCTATGCAATTTGAACAGTACTTATGGAGAAGTACAATGCGCATAATCTTTTCGGCAAGGAAAGGCCTTTCTGTTGGATCGACGCCCCAGGCTTTGATTGTGGAGTTATAAGACTTGGAGATTTGACTATGGTTTCGTTTGCCCTTGGAGTCAGTAACCATATTGTCTAAAAAAGTAAGAAAAATAGGTTGAAAAAACGATAAAAAGAAAGAACAAAAATACGAAAAAATTGGAAGAAGTAAGACGTGTTAGTTAACGGGAAGAGCGACAAGTTTAACAATAGGGCGTGTAATAGTGCCTCGTTCCGTTAAAACATCTGCAACTCGAACTCGTTTATCGTTACCATAGTAAGTTTTGTTAACACGACCCAGTCGCCATTCGTATGGAGGTAGATTTTCGTCTTTTATGACTACTATAACATTTTCCTGCAGATTTGGTTCAAGTTTTTTCCATTTGTTTCTTTTTTTGTATTCGTGTTTCCATCGAGCACAAAAATTCTGATAAAGAGCCTTGAGTCTTTGCCATCGGTTGATAATAGAAATCGGTTGTTCTGGAATATCGGGCTCTAATGGAGCTAAAATTGGAGTTCCAAATAGAAAATGACCTGGAGTTAAAGACGAAAAATCAGATGGATTTTCGGACATCGGAGATAGAGGTCGAGAGTTTAAACATGCCTCGATTTTGGAAATAAGTGTGGCGAACTCCTCAAAGGTATATTTAAAACAACCTGCTATTTCGAAAGTGCATTTTGAAACTTTTAACGCCAGCCTCCCATAAGCTTCCCATGTGGGGACCACCAGGCGGAATAAAATGCCATGAAATGTTTTGCTGGCTATAAGTGGAGATAACTGCTTCACGAGCAGCTCGGTTGCAGTCAGTCATTAACGCCTTTGATGCACCTACAAAATTTGTTCCGTTGTCAGAATAGACATGGAGTGGACATCAACGTCTAGATGCAAATCTATTAAAGGCAGCTAGGAATGACGGAGTAGATAGTGGTTTCAAGATGTATTGCTTTCGTTGAGAAACATACGAAAACACATACGTATCCTTTGGTAATAAGGCAAGCTCTGCCAGTATAATTTTTAATTTCAAATGGGCTAGCAAAATCCATTCCTGTGTGGGCAAATGGCCGCGATAATACTGGTCGTTCAGGTGGCAAGGAAGCCATCAAATGGCTTTGGACTTTTTTTTATAAATTACACATATTTTGCATTTATGAATTGTTGTCTTTATGATATTTTTAACTTTAGGAATCCTAAATTGCAGTCGAATAAGTCTCAGAACAAGTTGATTGCATCCATGGAGGGAGATCTGATGAGTGAACTGAACAAGAATGCGTGATAAATGACAATTATATGGAATGATGGATGGGAAGAGATCACAGCCTATTAAAAGATCAACTTGTGAACTTTTGAAAAAATTAGTATCATCTATCACGTATATTTGGAATCTGTGATAAAATTGATGAGTCTACAGAACATGTCGGTAGATTTCCGGTGAGTTATGGAAGAACAAGGGCTGACGCCTTTATTTAAATTTCAGGATTAATAGGAGAGCTCAGAATGAAGGAACACGATTTTTGTATTTTGCAGAAAATTACCTGGCTATGTTCAGAAACTTGAGCATTTATTGTGGAACATGGAAGTTTCAGGAGCTTGAATAGACGGTCAGAAATTAATGTTCTTTCTGATCCAGAATCCAAGAGGGCCCTTGGAGTGAAAGTTGTACCTAGAAGGCAAATATAGGAATTTTTTAAATGAGACAAAAGGGATAAAACTTTTATAATAATATACAAAGCAACTTTAGTTTTTGCTTGATAATAAACTCATCTTAATTTTAAAATTCACGTCAAAAAAAATGTTGACACATTTTCATATGCACACGCTTTTATTTTTAACCGACTTCAAAAAGGAGGAGGTTCTCAAGTTGGTTGGTTTCTCTGTTTTTTTTTTTTTTTTTTTTTTTTTTTTTTTTTTGTGAATGTATGTACATCGATTACTCCTAAAGTACTTGCCCGATTGCCGTAATTTTTTGTCAACATATAGAGATTATCAACGCGGAGGTGCCCGTTTATGAAAGGGGGCGGTATTCGGAAAAGGGGCGTGTCTGTATAAGAAAAACACTGTATCTCAGTAAATATTGACACTACGGTAATAAAATTCACGATAAAATTACAAGGGCAAGCACAAGTATTAAAAATGACGATCACTTAAGTGGGCGTAATTCTAAAAAAGGGTGTGGCAATATTGTAAAAACTCTGTATCTCGACGAAAATTGACACTAGAGTACTGAAATTAAGTACAGAGGTAGGTACAATTATTGGAAATTACTATAACAAAAGTGGGCGTAATTCGACAAAGGGGTGTGGCAATATAAGAGAATTACTGTGTCTCGAATAATATTGATACTAGGGTACAGAAATTTATTACAAAGGTAGGAAAAATCACTACAAATTTTTGTAAAAAAAAAAATGGGCGTAAATCGAGAAGGGGAGTGGCAATATTAAAAAAAAACACTGTATCTCGATTACTATTGACACTACGATACTAAAATTAAGTACAAAGGTAGGTACAAATATAACAAATAACTGTCAGTAATGTGGGCGGTATTCGATAAAGGGGCGTGTCACTGTAAGAAAAACACTGTATTTCAGTAAATATTGACACTAGAGTACTAGAGTTAATAAAATTCACAGAAAAAATGCAAGGGTAGGTAAAAAATAACAGTCAATTAAGTGGGCGTTAGTCGACAAAGAGGTGTGGCAATATAAGAAAAACTCTGTATCTCGAATAATATTGACACTAGAATACTAAAGTTAACTACAGGGGTAGGCACAGTTATAAAACAATTCATTTCAATACAGTGGACCTTGTTTGATAAAGGGGTGTGGCAATATATAAAATACACTTTACCGCGAATAATATTGACACTAGAGTACTGATATTTAGTATAGAGGTAGGCACACTTATAAAAAGTTTTTGTGAATAAAGTGGGCGTCATTCGACAAAGGGGTGTGGCAATATTAGAAAACACTAAATCGAATACTGACACTACTAACTGAAAAAGTACAGACGCAGGCACAATTATTACAAATTACTACCGAAGAATTGGGCGTTATTCGACTAAGGGGTGTGGCAGTGTGTAAAAAACTGTATCATATTGACTTAAGGGTGGTAAAATTCATTGTTAGAATGGGTAGAACTATTGAAAACACTATGACAAAGAGTGTGATATTCTCGACAAAGAGGCGTGTCAATATTATAAACACACTATATTTCAGTCAATATTTACAATGGGGTAGTGATAAAAATACAAGAGTAGGTACTGATAAACACACTGACAAAGACCAGAATAAGAAACGACAGAAAAGCATTTTTCCATATTATGAGCATAAATAATTGGTGTTTAATTAATTTATACACTTTTTTAATATATATCATTTTCTCTAAAAAGAAAGAAATAAAAACTTTTTAACAAAAAAAAAAACCTACTTCAAAATCACTAGAAAGTAAAAAATAATTTTAAATTACTTTTACTATTTATTTCTTGGTCAAATTTGTATTTTTATAATAAATATATTTATTTTTTTATGATAATAAGAGCTTCGAAGTCGGCGCTAATATAATCAGATTTTTTATGCAGCTGCAACACACATATAGCATTTTAATTAAGATTTAAGAAAAATTAAGATTACAAATTAATATAGCGTCACCCAAGCAGGATATTTACAAATAAAAAAGTCTTAAATAGATTAGGGATGGCGAAAAAATCATGATTTTACATCAATGATTAGCGCTGACTAGAAGCTTTTATTATCATAAAAAAATAAATATATTTATTATAAAAATACAAATTTGACCAAGAAATAAATAGTAAAAGTAATTTAAAATTATTTTTTACTTTCTAGTGATTTTGAAGTAGGTTTTTTTTTTTGTTAAAAAGTTTTTATCATATGCACTACTTAATAATAAGAGGTTAAAAAAGCAGAAAACAGTCAACTAGAAAAAAACAAAAAGGTCTTTATAGCAATATTTTCACTTATTTATTAGCCTTCTCCTCTTTTCTTCTTGCGTAAAGAAATAATAGAAAACATCCTTAAAAAAATCACTCATCTCTAATCTACTACTTAATTTGTTCGCAACAGCTTAACTTATTTTTTTCATTACCTCTTTCTAATTAGTTTTGACGTAGAATTACGTCTTACAGCGCGGTTTGTATGGGATCGTTTTAACAGATTTTTTGAAGGTCATGCAACGTTTTTGGCTAATACTTTAGGATATACCTACAGCCTTTAATACTTATCGTTCAAAGATAATAAATATAGTCAAATATCAGATATATCCTGCGCTGAATGAATACCTAATTTTGGATTTTGTCGCTATTATATGAGAGGACAAAATAGTAGAATTTAAGAAGAAAAATTCATGTTTTTATATAAGAAAGTCGATCATCAGCTGCTTATAATGTACCTGCTGTGCCTGCTGCTTTCTTTGTTTTTGTTTCGTTGTTTATGCTTGTATTGTTTTTTATGTTGCCCGAACTGATTGGTTCGTATTAGAGTTTCAGCTCAAACACGTGTTTCGAACTACACTTTCCTACACACATTCCCTACTACACATTCCCTATGGCCAATGGGATGCAGTGGGATTATCTGAGGTCACAGGTGGGTCATTGGCTTATTTATGGGTTCCATGGAACATTTGGACCACAATGGATGATTCTAAGGCCAATCGGGTGCAGCGGGATTATATGAGGTCACAGGTGGGTCATTGGTACTTTGATGGGTTCCATGGAACATTTGGACCAAAATGGATGATTCTATGGCCAATCGGATGCAGTGGGATTAACTAAGGTCACAAGTGGGTCATTGGCACATTTATGGGTTCCATGGAATATTTGGACCAAAATGGATGATTCTGTGGCCAATCGGATGCAGTGGGATTAACTAAGGTCACAAGTGGGTCATTGGCACATATGGGTTCCATTATTGGCTTATTTATGGGTTCCATGGAACATTTGGACCAAAACTGTTTAATTTACCGAAATGTGTCTGTGATCCGGTTAGATTTAACTCTTATGAAAAAAAAAACGAGTTGGATCATATTTCGTTTTATGCTTTTACCCAATAGATGGCGTAAAATTTTAATTTTTGTTTTTAATGCAAATTAATTTGGATCCCACATCCCACTAGCACTAGCCAGTGTAGTTCGCAAACTATACATCGAATAGAGACGAAAATGTAGCTCGCAAACTAAATATCGGACAGTGACGAGAGTGCCACTAATGGAAAGGACATGTGCTCAGCGTGAAATACAGTTACCATACGATGTTTAAAAATCGGGATCTTAATTTTAATTTGAAATTAGTAGTTTAACTGACTGTAGCTCGTCAGTTCATTTCGTCAGAAAGTGGCACCAATGGAAAATGCATCTGCTTCGCCTTCTTTTCAACTAAAGCCCTAACCAAAATAGACGATTTGCTCCGTAACGAGCGAAGACGAAAATGTTCGCTTGAATGCAATTCAATGTTGTTGCCCAAAATAAGCAAACGTAAACACATCGAAACTGAACGAAACGGGTTGACGAGACGTTTTGTTCCGTAAGAACCGAACTTTTAGCGTCTCAACTCGTCAGCAACAATAGTGCAGAGTATTTTTACATCAAGTGTTGTTGCATTTTTATCAATTAGTTCAAGAAACAATATTTTAATGAATCAATAGCCATTGTTAAGAATGAACAAGGCATTTATATGCATTTGAAACAGTTGGCAGCTGACAGCCTAGACGAGTTTGAGAACGTTTCATTTTGGGTTAAATGTCAAAACAGACGTAACGAGTGTACACGCTCGTCGAGTTGCTATCGTCTCGTTTCGTCTATTTTGGTTAGGGCTTAAGTCAATGAACTCAACCTATGAAACTTAACGAAATGATCGAAAAAATTTGAAATTTTGCTTGTTTCCGTTTGCTTGCTCATTTAATCATGCTTACTTTTAACTTTTTCTATGTTTTGGCCTCGATAAGTAGTCCATAATTGAGTGTTATTAATTTTTTTGTTAATTTTCGGAAGATCAATAAAAAATATGTGCAAAATGGACAAAACAGTCGGACCAAAGAGACAAAGTAGAAGAGGTTACAACTTAAGGAACGAACAAGTTAAGGCTCAAAGAAGTTATGCGTAAGCATAAAAAAGTTTCAGAGAGAAGTCAACGAAAAGTATACAAAAGTTCAAAAACACACTTTTCCATACTTAATTAAAAACAAAGTAAGCATAAAAAAAAATTTCAATATAAATCGATTCGAATAAAATGAAAATAAAAAATAATTTGTTTTTGTAGAAAGAGATTGCCAACTTAAATTACAAAAAAATTTTTTTTTGCAGTTTGTAAATTCATCCATGCTGTATGATTGAAAATAGCGGTCAATTTCAATATGAACCATGATTAATAAATTAATCCTGTCTGAAACATATATTTTTATCTGATTTTAAATACAATTTCGATACATAAGTGGTTAAAATCAAAATTTAAATTACACAGTGCGACACGAAAAAATAACTTCAAATATCTCAATGGTTTCTAGTATTGCATGGTCTATATAGTATGCCCTCATGCTCAGTTTTATCGGATTAGGTCAAATAAGAGAGAAATTCAAGGTCAAATTTCACCTTTAAGTCACAAATTTTTTCTTATAACTCTTAAACTAAATTCAAATCCTGTGTAGTAACTGCGTCTAAATATTTGCAATGGATGGTTCTTGACATTTTGAGACCATTTTTTACTCAAAAGTTTTCGTAAGGGGGTTAATTTTTTCTTCAAAAACAGGGCTTTTTTAAATTAAAAAAAAGGTTCAATAGTTCAGTTACTTTGTATTTGTCTTCAAAAACAATCAGATTTTGCTGAATTTTTGCATACACCTAAAGTAAAATAAAGTTATCCACCTCTGAAAAGATCATAACAGTTACATGTGCGCATCCAAAGATATTCGGATTCAAAGATTACCAACGATGGTAACTTCGTTAATGTAATCCCTAGAGTAAAATCATTCAGATGAAAATTATAGACCCAACAATTTTCTTCAAAACTGTTCTTAACATCTTTACCGAAAGAGTTACCGTTTTAAAGATATACGCGTAAATATGTAATTACAACATGTAGAGACAGTTACTACACAGGATTTGAATTTAGTTTAAGAGTTATAAGAAAAAATTTGTGACTTAAAGGTGAAATTTGACCTTGAATTTCTCTCTTATTTGACCTAATCCGATAAAACTGAGTATGAGGGCATAATCTATAGACAATGCACTATTATAAACCATTGCGATATTTGAGGTTATTCCAATTGGGCCTCAAATTGTCGCACAGTGTTATTTATTAACAGGTTGCAACCCTTTTCTTTTGAAAAGTAAACGAAAATTGAGAAACTGAACGAAAACTTGCTTATGCAGAACTTGGGCAACTCAATATATTGCTGAGCAAGTACGTTCTTTTGCTCTCTAGCTTCTGTATGCTTACGCATAACTTGGTTGAGCCTTTAAACCAGGCATGCGCAAAAGGCCGCCCATGGGCAGATAGCTTTCACATGCATACGATACAGCGTTACCAGAATGTGAAAAATTTACCAAAACTGGTAAATTTTTTTTTCGATGTGAAAATGTGAAATTAAGTTTCATTTTGGTAAAATTTCTAGTGAAAACGAAAAACATTTTTATGAAAATTTCCCAAAAGCTTAAGGGCGAAGTAAGGGTTTCAGCGTAAAAAACCACTTTTGTTGTGAATTTTTTTAGCAGTATGGATTGAGCAAATTTATTTTAATCTTTTGTACGTTATTGAGTGTACTTTTAACAATACTCTTTTTCTTCCGGATATATTGAAAAACAAGCTGGTGACAGAGCTTTTCCTAGAGCGTCTTGGAAAAATAGCAATTTGCGGTGTTCACTATGTCTCGGTCGGAAATTATCTGAAATCAAAAACCATTAAAATTTAGTCAACTTTGGAGGAAAGTATTTTATATGTAGAAAGTTTGAAATTAATCGGTCAAGTAGTTTCTAAAAGACTGTCAGTGAACACGGACTTTGAAAACAGAACTTGTGGGAAAACTGCTTTAAAGTTTTTTTACAGGTACGTTTGTACGTTCGAGGTACACTTAAAAACACACTTAATACACTTAAAAATTTGTACCTCCGTTAGTTTTACTCGAATTGACTTCAAATTTGGACACAATATTCTAGAGATGTTGAGCATTCATATAAAAAAATGGTTAAAAACCTTACCGCCCTTAAATGATCGTCTCTTTTTTTTATCTATATATAAATAGGCGTAGGGAAAATGGTAAAAAACGATTTTCTCACGTGTCTCTAGCTGATTTTGATTAAATTCTTTTAAATGAATCAAAGTGCGGAGAACGAGTGCACCGATTTTTTTTTTAAAAACTGTTTGCAAAATTTTTATGAAGAAAATTTGTTTTTCACATTACTTTTGTATCGAGAGAATGAAAGTGAAAAGGTCGAATTTCGGCCACTATCGAACTCCAATTAGTTTTAAAAACGTATTAAAATTATTGGCCTTCATCATATTGAAAAGAACATTTATAAATTTGTACCATTAATAATTTAATTACATTTTAGGGTTAAAGGATTAGAGTCGCGGTTACATGTACAAAAACAAGATTCAGATTCTTCAGACAGTGACACTGAAAACAGGTATTTAAAATATAAAAATGGGGTAGTACCAAAGTCCGTACTTTGGTCCGTACAAAGTAAACTCAAACTCAATATTACTCGTTTTCTTCAATACATCGCAACAAAAATAAAGCGCTTTTCAGATGTTGAATTTTAAGTTCCAAACACTGTTAAGAAAAATCATTGGAAATTTGTCGGTTAAAATATTTGAAACCTGAATACATGAATACTGGTATACAACAATATTAGTTGTGTTCGATGACAAATTCTCAGTGCCAAAAGCAAACAAATTAAGAAATAAGCCAGAAAAATTACTAGTTTTCATTAAACTGTTGAAATAGGAAAGCAAAGAACCTATTTAATGCTCATCAATGCTCCTCAATAAACAGTTTTTACTGATCTGTAGTAAGAAATCTAAATCTAGAGGAGTCATCAAACAAGGGTTTTGTTATTACAATTTTATTGGAGGAAACATATGTCAAAAAATTAAAAAAATTTGGTTTTTTTTATTGATCACACATATTTGATATTATTTTTGTGGATGTGAAATTTTTTTCTTAAATGTGAAATATTTTTGGGAATTTTGGTAAAAGAAAATTTTAGGCTGTGGCAACCCTGATACGATAGCTTTCAGTCAAAAAAGCTTTGCAGTCGAGACTCGCACTGTTACACTGAATATTTATTCACATTCGTGCTATCACAGCACACGATCAGTCGCTGTGCGAACTTCATGCTGTAAGGTTGCGGTCGCTTGCTCCTGCTTTGACTTATTAAAATCGACAAACTACATGAATATATGTTTGTTTATTATATTTATTTGTGTGTAATAATTTTTTGTTTTTAAATAATAGGGATTTAATTAATTCGTAGAATTTTATTTAATTTTTAAACGAAGCTTGTAGTATTGAATATGTCAACGCAGTAGCAAGCGACCGCAACCTTTATGCATGAAGTTCAAACAGCGACTGAACATATGTTCAGGGCTGCCACTCTCAAACATTTTATTCTACCAAATTTCATCCACAAATTTACCAAAATGAAAAAGTATTTACCAAACACAAAAAAAAATTATTCTTTTTTTATAAGTGTTAGAAGTGTTTACAGTGTTAAAGAGTTTGGATTAGTCATGTTTAATAAATTCTAGGGTACTTTTTACATGAACCATGAAATCATCTAAGAAGGAAATGTTCCGAGGTGCTACTCTCCGATTTGATTCCTTTTCGAAAGCCTTAACCTTGAACTCAGCAGATATAAAAAAATACATCAACCTTAGAATTTTGTCCTCTATCACATAACCAAAGCACATTCAAATGGGGGAGTGATACCAGGGGATCTTTTCTTGTAAGCTAACTTTTTGAATGCAGTTATCTTACATTGTCTAGAAATTTGTTGTTATCAGAAGACAGAACGTGTAACCTACCATATAATTTAGAAACTAAAAAAGGACAACTTTTAAATTTTTTGAAGCTATTGATTAGAGAGCTTCAGGAAAAAGGTTGAAATTTTGTTTGCGGGGACTACCTAAATTTAATCGGGAGTCAAAATTATCTTATCACTTCAAGTTTTTTTTTTTCTTAACCTCAGAAATAGTCTCCGAATCATGAAATGTAATAAAAAGATTAGGAAAAACCTAATGTGATAGAATTATTTGAACTCCGATGCATTTTCGGCATGCTTGATAACATTCAGTGAGGTTTATTTAAAACATTGTTTATATTCTATGTTCTAATTGATTGTAAGTGTTTAGAATTTTTTATCTAAATGTAAAACGAAAAAATTGTTTTAAATTAACCCTGAAGATGACTTCCGATGAAAGTCGAAATATTGGTTGAAATATAACATAAAACTAGTTTATAATAAAAACTCATATTTTTAAAAGTCGAAGGTCGATTAATAAAGTAACAATTTTATTTCTAAGCTAAAGAATCAATACATTTAAACATATTTTTTAATTAAATTATCATTTATTATACGCTTGAAGATGTTTCATCGCTTTCCACATCGGTCACCTTCTTTATAATAAAAAATCTAAACAAAAATAACATAATCGCTTAGTATCTAAATTTTTAAAAAATCAATTAATTTAAAAAAAAAAACTTACTTATCCATCAATTTCTTCCCTAAATCGACGATTTAAGCAACTGACAAATTCAAATTTTTAACATTTTGCTTTACGTTCATTCGTGTAATTTTCACTCGATCCATTCGTCTTTATTTGAAAGATTATTTTCAAGCATAAGGGTGGTGCTCCACCATGAGCTTAATTGATATAATTTTTATACAATCATTTTTTGATATGGAAATTATTTTAAATTTCCATTAATTTTAAATTTGCCAAACCAAAAAACAATTTACCATTTTACCAAGTCAAAATCTTTTTACCAAATTTGGTAAAATTTTACCAAAACGGCAGCCCTGCATATGTTGTGATTGTAACAATGAACTAACTCGTGCTTTTCGTTCAGTGTTAACTTGAAAAACAAAAGCTTTGCAATACAAACACAAAACTTTGTATGTATTAGTTTGCGCACCCCTGCTTTAAACGGAATTCCACGTCTACACTTACGATACTATCGAAACTGTTCCTTTTTTTCTATTATAATTCTTAATTCTATTATAATTGTACATTCTATTGATTATTAAGATCTACATATACATATTTTACTGAAAAGTTGGATTTTGGCTTAAAGATATGGCATCATCGTATTTTGACAGCATAGGTATGTCAATTTTTGCTGTCATTCTAATAAGTCTACCTGAGTCCTTATGAGCTGGCTTACATTAGCCTCACTCAACCGAATCATTTTGATGTATGTCCGCTGTCAAATGTTCACACACATAACTTGCCTCAATTTGAGTCTGATGTACTCGAACCAAAAATTCTTTACTTTCCGGCATTTATAACGCTTAATTTTGTGTGTTTATTCCAATTAAGCACATTTATTTATTATTTAAATTGGTTTCACATATAAACATTACGCTAAAATAGTGCAACTCACCAAAAAGACCAAACAATGACGAATGTCATTAAAAAGAAATTACAAGTGAGTCGAGAAATTTTAAAGTTTTTGAAACTCTCGCCTCACGTTTCACATTTTCACCTTCCCACTTCCTCATCTCTTCTAAAAGCATCAAAGTGAGTCGGTTGAGTGAGGCTAATGTGAACAGGGTCTATATCATGAGCATGATTAAATGAGCAAGAATAGTATAATAACCAAAGAAAAAGCAGGGTGGAGAGCAGCTTACCGAGATTGTCAAAACGAGTTCACAGCTCATACAAAATCTACGAACGAGTAGAAAGCTTAGAATAGGCAAATGTAAACAATGATCTACTACCACACTTTAGCTTGTTTATGTTAAATAATTGTAGAAAATTGTGATTTAGAGTTTTGTTTTTTATTTTTATTGCTATTAAAGTAAAAATTAAAAGTGCAAATTGAATAAACTACAATTCACTGCAAGCAGTTTGCTGCTGCTTAATCTCGAACCTCTTGGAACAAATTGCTGCAAGCACTGTGAATTCCACTGTTATTGATCGGTTATTATATTACGTTATTTTTTGTTTAGTTTAATTTTACAAATAATATCACAACTTAAATATTAAATTTAATTTGCACTTAGCACATGCGATGTTCAATTGAATTTAGATTTGTTTGTTGCTTTGGCTGGTTTGCTTTGTCTGTATTCGTCAAGATGGCCGATTTTGACATTTAGGGTACTTGCAAAGAGAGTACGTTCAACCCTAATACTACTTTGGTAATTATACTATGTGAGCAAAATGTCAAATTTTTTCGATCATTTCGTTAAGTTTGATAGGTTGAAATCATTGACTTAGTTGAAAAGAAGGCGAAGCAAATGCACTTTCCATTAATGCCACTTTCGTCTCGTCTTCGTCACTTTCGAGCTACAGTCAGTTTAACTACTAATTTCAAAATGAAATTAAGACCCCGATTTTTAAAAAAATCTTTTGGTAATTATATTTCACGCTGAGCACATGTCCTTTCCATTAGTGCCACTCTCGTCTCTATCCGACATTTAGTTTGCGAGCTACACTTTCGTCTCTGTTCGATGAATAGTTTGCGAACTACACTCGCTAGTACTAGTGGGATGTGGAATCCAAATTAATTTGCATTAAAAACAAAAATTAAAATTTGACGCCATCTATTGGGTGAAAGCATAAAACGAAATATGATCGAACTCGTTTTTTTCATAAGAGTTAAATCTAACCGAATCACAGACCCATTTCGTTAAATTTGACAGTTTGAGTTCATTGACTGAGTTGAAAAGAGGTTCATGACCATGATAAACCAATGCACCAAAAGCGTACTCTCAACGTTGAGAAGCGAACCAATGCTTACAATGCTACCAATACTTACCAATGCGAACCAATCAGTTCGAGCAAAACAAAAACAACACAAGCTAAAACAACGAAACAAAAACAAAGAAAGGGGCGGGCACAGCATAAGCAGCTGATGATTGATATTTTTTATATATATCGCACACTAAGTACAAAACAGTCACAACTCAAAAAACATAATTTTCCAGGAGAAGCGAAAAATAAAATTCTTTGGTTGAAACAGCAGAAGAAAAGCAATTTTCATTTAAACACACAATCTTTATTCTTCCAGTTAATGAAGAAAATAATGAAAAAGGTAGTGAGATATGTGTTTTATGAATTGATTTATAACAAAAAGTCGGTATTGAAAAATTTTGAGTTGTGACTGTTTTGTATTTAGTGTGCGATATATTATCTTTGAACGATGAGTATTAAAGGCTGTAGGTATACTCTAAACCAGTGATGCCCAGGAAAATTATTTGAAGAGTGCTACAACAATTACAACAAAAAGCCAACAACAACAACAAATCTTTGGATTCGTGGCACAATCATTTTGCTAACAACAACAACACATAAAAACAACAACACGCATAAAACCTACATCTGCGCCAGCGCAAAAGTTCATAAATTTTGAACACACAAAACAACAACACGAATCCTTCAATGTGAGCAAATACAACAATAAAGTAATAAGAAGCTGAAAACTTCCCAATCAACCATTTAGAAACAGTGCTTGGATTAAGCTTACATGCAATACAAAAAGCAAGCCTTATCCAAGCACGCTTGAAAAACATTTGCCCGGGTAATAAATTTCCAAGTTGCTTTGTATAACTATTGCGTAAAACACAAAAAGCAAGTGATGTACAATAATACTTGGAAAGGCTTGCATTAAGTAAGTGTTTTGCAATCATACTTAGATAACGCTGACAACGGTAATAGTTTCACAACTGTTCAAAGTTGTGATGCTCTCATATATTTTATTTTCATTTTGTTCGCTCAGCAGCCATAAGGCTAACGGCAAGATGTTAGAGTGTCCGACTCATGTGCGGTGGTTCGCGCGTTCGATCCCTGGGGTAGCAAACACAAAAATTTTTTAAGGCATGCAATTTTTCATATAAATATATGCTTCAATTTTAACAAACGAAAATAAAAAATAAATAAAAATAAAAATGTTCCGGTTGGGAATTGAACCTTGGATGTCCAAATCACAACAAATCAAATAACCAGTGGCTTACCAACTGAGCCACGGAATAAAAATTTTTCGCAAGTGCTAATTGATTTGATGAATGTAGCACACTTGGAAAACGCTTATTAAAACACTTATATCCAATTGTAAAAACAACACTTGGATTAAGCTTGAAGTAAGGAATATTATTCCAAGGGTTCACTTTCGTTTATCCTACAATTACATGTAAGCGTTCTACAATAGTAAATGAAAGCGTTATCCAAGCTTGAGGCTTACGTTTGTAAGCTTGTTTAAAGCTTATTCCAAGCTTGTTTGGCTGATTGGGTTAATTCGGCGAATTACAACAATCATTCCAATATTGAAGTTGTTGTAAAGAGTGCAAAGAGTGGAGCATGTTAAAAACAACAACACGAATTCTGGCAGCGCCCAAGCAAAACAACAAAAAGACATACAAACAACAACACGTACGCTGACCGTGCCCAAGCGCACAAGTTAAATTGTTGAACACACAAAAACAACAACATGCAAATGCAAGAAGCGTCATTTGATGGCTCTTAAAAAAACAACAAAGCAATAAGAAGCAATGATTTGTCTTCAAACTGAATTTATCGAATTACAACAATCATGAAAACATCGAAGTTGTTGTAAAGAGTGGAAAGAGTGGAAAGAGTTAGGCGCTGGGCATCCCTGCTCTAAACTATTCGCCAAAAAAAGTTGCATGGCCTTGAAAAAATCTGTTAAAAGGACCCCATACAAACCGCGCTGTAAGACGTTATTCTACGTCAAAAAATAGCCATCTGTCAATACAATGTCAATTTTTTAACTTGTCAAATTCGTTTAACAAATATCGAACATAAGATAAAATAAAAACTAATTAATTATTTCAATGTTTAAGCTCTTTTAAAATATTTAAAATAAACATCGAGTGGAGTTAAAATTTGGTATTCGGAGAGTCCCAGGAGTCGCTAATAACGAATGATGTCGAAAACTCAGCAAAATTTAAAAAATTCCATCGAAAAATCATGCTTTCAAAAATTTGTTTTTAGTATTAAAATTTTTGTTTTAAATTTGTTTTTATGCCTAAAAACATTGTTTTAAAAATAAAAACTTTTGTTTTAAATTTAACTTTAAAAACATTTTTAATTAACTTTAATAAAATTGTTTCAAGCTCTATTTCTTTTGATGTGAACACAATTTCATTTAATTTTAAAACATATTTCCCTCAGTGTATATAAGTAAAAAACATGGTATGTAGAGGAAAGTATATAATTCATAGCTTTTCTTAAAAAAAAAAATTAAAATAACAATAAAATTAAAAAAAGAAATAGTTTCGGTAGTACGGTAAGTGTAGACGTAAAATTCCGTTTAAATAGTAACCTTTTCTGTCTTGTCTTTTTAGTCCGATTGTTTGGTCTATTTTGCACATATTTTTTATATATCTTCCGAAAATTAACAAATAAATTAATAACACTCGAGTGATGGACTTCTCTCCGAGACCAAAAAAGAAAAAGTTCAAAGTAAGCAAATGGTCTTTCCACGGGTGCCACTTTCGTCTCTGTCCGGTGCACAATGGAGAATCCAGAACAATTTAGTTGGAAAAAATTATTTTATGATTCTAAACTATAGGGAATGCAAAAACAAGCAAAAACAGCGCTAGTGGGGGTCTATATTGAACCCCTGGGCAGCTATGGGTTAATTTGTAGGTTATAGGAGATTGTTTCACTAAAAATGCTCTAGCTACGAAAGTTTTTGATGCAGAACATTATTCAAAGACATTTTCAATAGATATTTTCATGGACTTTCAAACGATATACATTACTAGTAGAAACTTTAGTGAAAAATATAATTTTTTTGTAGTCAAATCAGGAAATTTTGGAAAAAATTCATAATTTTTGAGTTTAAAGTAATTTTTATCACAAAAAAAATACTGTGTGAATCTTTATTTTTTATTTTAAACTAGCTGGGACCCGGCGCGATGCTGCCGTCCTTGGTCCAATCTCTGTTCCAGGTTCAGTTGTGGTCAAAATAATAGCAGTGCTCTAAAATTCGGACATGCTTGAATAAATAACACTTGTCTAAAAAAGTAGGATCCGGAAAACCCAATATAATTTCTATATGAGGTATCAACGCTGATTCCAAATCTGTTCTCAATTTTTACCGTTGTGGTAGGATTTTCAAGATACAGGGTGTTTTACACTTTTTACACTTGTCTAGTTTTATTAATCCAGAATCTAAACAACACACCATAAGATAAAAAATTAAATTTTGTATTTTAGAAAAAATATGAAATGTTCTAACGGTATATCAACTATTATCGTGTTATGTATTGTTGCGGAGCTATAATTAAGAGATCAGCAATCGCCAAATTTTGAATCTTTTGTTTAAGCGGAGATATAATGCTTCAGTGCAATCCATTTATATTAACTTCTTAGAAAAATTGGGGGAAAAAATATGAATTTTTAAGTATGCACTCCTCTAAATAGCTAGCAACCCAAAGAAAAGTTCAACTAAAATTGACAGAGTTCAGTGAGCTAAAAAAACTGTTTGAGCAAGAAAGGTAAAAAATACTTATTATCCGTTATTCAAACACTATTCAACAAACTAAAAATATATATATATTTTTTTAAATCGGTGTTTGAAAAATTGAATATTGTCCAGCTAAATCGTAGAAATACTCCATAGTGTGAAGTATAGTTGCGAACTACACTAAAATGAGTAGTGGGATGTATATGGTTGATCACCAAATTAATTTGCATCGAAAACAAAAAGAACAATTTATCAAGAACGAAACCTGGTTAATTTCTTAAATTAACAATAGATTGTTCGTTTCACATTTTTAGTTCTGCTACTTTCTACTAGACGCAATAACCAACGATCGTTAGATGCATACATCATGTCATCCGAAAATATAGCGCCATATAGTGGGTAATAGCACAAAACTAAATATGATGCAAGTAATTTTTTTCATATGAGTTAAATCTAATCGGATCACCCTGTTTACGTGGAGTATAGAACCAATGCTGCCAACGCCGCGTAGTAGAGAACCAAGTTCTTTATCATGTCAGTGTAGGGTTTATCATTATCCCTTTTCATCTTATTCGTATGTTATTAGACTTTATTGATATAGCTATCTCTTTTGTACTCATATTAATTTGTATCAAAATTCTTATTAGTATTCCATTAATTTTCAACTTTCATTCACTTCACTTGTGCACTGCCGGCAAAGTTATTTTCAATATTACTTTTTATTAAATAAATTATAATTAAATAATCAATCAATAATCGACTTTAACTGTAGTTTAAACAATAAATACCCTACAAATTGGTGACCCCAAGTGCAAATTTTTAGCGTAAAACAAGAATTTTATTCGCACGCAACAAGTTTTCAAGCAGCAGCAACGGCGCAGTCTGGAGCGCTAGCAGAATTTTTGAATTCAACGGAACGTTAGCTGTAAAACGAAAACGTGAAGAGACAACTTAGCAACAGAAGTTTCTGGCAAATTCGCCGAATTTTTTTTTTTAAGTTTTTTTGTAAGGCAATTCTTTTGAATTTATAAAAGGCTGTCTTGCCAATAAAAATAATCTGGTTTTTTTTAATAAAAAGTCTGCGTACATATTATTTAACATGATGCTAAAATTTTTTACATAAAAAATGACTGATGAAGGTGGTGCAAGTCATGAAAATTCTCATCAGCAACCGATGCCTGCAGACAACATGATTGTACGGCTGCACAAGTTGCCAGAATTCATTACGGATGATCCTGAGACATGGTTTGACAAGTTAGAGTCGATCTTCCATGTCAATAATATACGAAGTGACACTACCAAATTTCACTATGTGTTTGGCTTTGCTCCGGCAGAAGTCAGCCCTTATGCGACAAGCATCAACAAGGAAACTATTCCAGAGGGTAAGACTAAATATACCTTGCTTCGTGAACGTGTTATTCAAGCTTTTGCCAGCTCTGAGGAGGCGAAGTTGCGTAAACTTTTTAAAGGGCAAATGTTGGGCAACCAAAAACCTACGCAATTTCTTATGGTTTTGCGCAATGCAGCATCAGGTCAGTGCAACAGAACAGTGCTGAAGTCACTCTTATTGGAACATCTTCCAGACACTGTGCGTTCTATTCTTGCTGTAAGTCCGTCTGACGACATTGACAGTTTGGCACTTCTCGCTGATAAAATAATGGAAAATCAAACTGTGTCCCAGCACTTCGAGGTAAAAACTCAACAACGCTCCCCGTCTCCGAATGCAATCAGCAAACTGGCAAATGACATTGCAGCACTCACAAAGCAGGTAGAAAAGTTTTCAACTAGTGTCAATACTCTACAAAACAGTCGGGGAAGATCGAATTCTCGAGGAAATAATCTGCGTAACCAGAAAACTGTCGCCAATAATACACACGATCCTGCTATATTTCATTTTCATAACAAGTTTGGCATAAAGGCGAGATCTTGCAAGCCACCGTGTATTATGGCAGAAAAAGTCAACAAAACTAATGCTTCGGAAAATTAACTGAGCCACCACGCGCTCAGACGTCGTATGGTGGTAAACGTAACCGTCTGATAGTCTTCGATCAAAATTCGAAAGTGAGATTTCTCGTAGACACAGGTGCAGAGCTATCACTTCTTCCAGCCTCGTACTCGGTTAGCAAAACTCCAAGCGACTACAAGCTATATGCAGCAAACAACACAATAATTAATACGTACGGCAACAAACGCATCAAGCTCGATTTAGGACTGCGACGCCCTATCGAGTGGACATTTTGTATTGCAGCAGTTCCATAACCGATCATAGGAGCAGATCTTCTCATGTACCACGGTCTGCTTGTAGACCTCAAAGGTCAACTGCTCATCGATAATACAACAAAGCTCACAGCCAAGGGCTATGTTAATGCTGTCAAAGACTTTAAAATTTCAACAATCTATGATTCAAACGGTGAGTTTTTAAAAATTTTAAAACAATTTATTGAAATCACTAGCCTAGCACAACCGCATGCGCCTGTCAAACGTCATGTTGAGCATTTTATTCCAACTACTGGTGCTCCTGTTTACGAGCGAGCACGTAGGCTTAATTCAGAAAAATATAAGGCTGCTAAAGCAGAATTTGAGTACCTCATGAAACTTGGATGGGTGCGCCCCTCTAACAGTCCATGGGCCAGCCCGATTCACTTGACCAAGAAAAAGTCTGGCGAATGGCGTATTTGTGGTGACTATAGACGTCTCAACTCAGTCACTATTCCTGATCGGTACTCAATACCTCACACGCATGATTTCACAAACAATCTTCATGGAAAAACAATATTCACCACACTGGATCTTGTGCGAGCCTATCAGCAAATTCCGGTGGCAGAAGCGGACATACAAAAAACAGCACTCATTACTCCATTTGGGCTCTTTGAAAGCTTGGTCATGCCATATGGCCTTCGCGGAGCATCGCAAACTTTTCAACGATATATTGATGATATTTTTAGAGCACTTCCATTTGTTCACACATACATTGACGACCTCTTGATAGCCTCATCTTCGGCAGAAGAGCACAAACTGCATTTAAAAATGGTTTTCAAGCTCCTGCAAGATCACGGACTTAAAATTAATTTAGAAAAGTGTGTTCTCGGTGCAGCAGAGGTCAAGTATTTGGGGTACCATGTATCTAGTAAGGGTATCGCTCCTCTCCAAGAGAAAGTCAAAGCAATCGTCGACTATCCACAGCCAAAAAATGTCACGGAATTAAAGCGATTCCTTGGCATGATAAATTTTTATCGCCGCAATCTCTCGAGTGCAGCCAGTGTTCAAGCGCCTCTCAACAAACTCACACATAATACAAAAAAGAAAGACAAAACACCTATTATATGGAATCCTGAAGCAGAGACAGCGTTTCAACAGTGCAAAGATGACCTAAAAAAAGCAACACTATTGGTACACCCAGATCCAAATGCTAAGCTAAGGTTAGTCACAGATGCTTCAGACACAGCTATGGGCGCAGCAGTTGAGCAACAATCAGAGAACTCTTTGTGGATGCCTTTAGCATTTTTCTCGAAAAAGTTCACGCCAGCTCAGACGATATACAGCACTTATGATCGAGAGCTCACCGCAGTCTACGAAAGCGTTAAATATTTTCGTTTCTTCCTTGGAGGTTGCAATTTTTCCATACATACTGATCACAAGCCACTCGTCTTCGCATTAAGCAGCGTTCAGATAAGGCCTCACCTCGTCAGCAGCGACAATTGGAATTTATTTCGCAATTTTCTACTGATATATTTCATGTCACTGGCGCTGACAACGTTGTAGCAGACGCGCTCTCTCGTGTTGACGCTTTTCATATGCCTGCAGAATTTGATTATGCCGAGTTAGCCAGCGAACAGCAATCAGACTCCGAATTGCAAGAATTACTCAACTCTACAACAACATCATGCAAATTTAGCCAAATGCAAATGCAGTGCTTTATATTGGAATATCAATCGGTAGAGGACGTCCTTATGTTCCAGCCAAACTTCGACTGCAAGTTTTCAATATGTTGCATCGACTGTCTCACCTAAGTGGAAAAGCAACTCTTCGCATCATACAGCAACGATTCTTCTGGCCCAACATGAAACGTGACATCACTGAATGGGCACGAACTTGCATTGATTGTCAACAGTCTAAAATCAGCCGTCATGTGCAGAGAATTCCTGAGAAGATTTTGCCAGCAGATGGTCGCTTTGATCACGTCCACATTGATCTAATTGGTCCACTGCCAGTATCAAGTGATGGCTACAGGTATTGTTTAACTTTTATTGACCGTTTTTCCAGATGGGCGGAGGCAATTCCTACTAAGGATAAAGCAGCCAACACGGTGGCCAAAGCATTCTACTCTGGTAAGGTATGCAGGTATGGCTCGCCAAAAGTTATCACCACTGACCAAGGCTCACAATTTGAATCAGCATTTTTTTCCGCACTGCTTAAGCAACGTCATCATCCTGCTTCTAATGGTCTCATCGAACGATGGCATCGTTCCTTAAAATCTGCAATAATGTGCCATGACTCAAAATTCCACTGGATCGATACATTACCAACCGTGCTATTGGGTCTTCGAACGTGCATTCGTGAAGGTTTGACGGCATCGCCAGCAGAGTATCTTTACGGCACAATACTCAGGGTACCAGGTGAATTTTTCACTTGTGATGACTTCACACCAGATCGTGAAATGTTCCTTCAAGAGTTCCGTGAGCACATACGAAAACACAGACCAGTACCAACATCGCATAATTACAAGAAAAAACCGTTTTGTTATAAGGACCTAGCTACCTGCGCTTACGTTTTTCTTCGCAACGAAACTACACAATCACTGGAGCGACCGTATGATGGACCTTTTAAGGTTATTACACGTCTATCCGATCAGGTATTCCAAATTGAATATCACGACACAACCAAAAATGTTTCAATCGAAAGATTAAAGCCAGCATATTTGGAGCGCGTTTGGCTGGACCAAACTTCATCCAACTTGTCTACAAATAGTTCCGAAGATCAACCAAGTTCTTCATCAACAGACAATTTTTTCTGTCATGACGATGTGCAATCAACATTGACAAAACAACAACAAAATTCTGCGTTCAGTGATGGCAAACAGCAAAAGACTCCTCATGCTGCTTCCAGAGACCATAACTATGCAGCCCGTTCACCAGCAAGCAGACAACCTGTGGTTAATAATTCTCCTGTATCTATTTTAAAACCTTTAAGAACTTATTCTAAGAAAACAAAGAAAAAACTGTTACTTTAAAATTAAATTAACTTTTTTATGTTCCGAATTTAAATTTTCAGAAATTTGTAATTCAAATACGTTATGTAATTTATATCTTGATATCACAAAGTTTAGGGGGGAGTACTGTAGGGTTTATTTATCATTATCCCTTTTCATCTTATTCGTATGTTATTAGACTTTATTGATATAGCTATCTCTTTTGTACTCATATTAATTTGTATCAAAATTCTTATTAGTATTCCATTAATTTTCAACTTTCATTCACTTCACTTGTGCACTGCCGGCAAAGTTATTTTCAATATTACTTTTTATTAAATAAATTATAATTAAATAATCAATCAATAATCGACTTTAATTGTAGTGGAAACAATAAATACCCTACATCAGCCGAACAGATACCGCCATCTATTGGGTAATAGCACAAAATGAATAATGATGCGTCTTTTTTTCATTAGAGTTAAATCTAATCGAATCACCCTGTTAACGTTGAGTGGAGAACCAATGCTGCCAATGCCGTGGAGTAGAGAACCAAGTACAAAATAAAAGCAGCACAAGCAAAAACAAAGAAATCAGCAGGCACAGCATAAGCAGCTGATTACACTGGTTTACAAATAACGAAAAGTTGTTTGTACTTTGAATGCCACTATCCTTTTCTCATGTAAAATCGGTCGCTAATTCCGAAAAAAAAATTATTTTTTTTTTCTGTCACTCCGTTTTCGAGATATTGCCCACTGTAGGGTTTTCAACGAAAAAAAAAAATTGGTTCCACTTAATTGCATATATCTCCAGAACCAACAACAGTAATCTAAACTGTAAATTACTAAAATAAAAGCTTTTAGTAAAAAAGCTTCTTTAAAATTCTTAACGAAATTTGCAACTATTTTGTCTTTTTTTGGAAATTTTTCTGAAAAATAAAAAAAATCCCCGAAATTTGAATTTATTCCGCCAAAACTAACAGCTCGACCAAAAAATGATGTTTGCATTGTTTGTAAGAAATTTTTTTAGCTTTTATTTGATATATCATTTGTTTGATTACTGTTGTTGGTTCTGGAGATATATGCAATTAAGTGGAACCAACTTTTTTTTTCATTGAAAACCCTACAGTGGGCAATATCTCGAAAACGGAGTGACAGAAAAAAAAATAATTTTTTTTTCGGAATTAGCGACCGATTTTACATGAGAAAAGGATAGTGGCATTCAAAGTACATATTGGCTATAAGCCAGTGTTATTGATTTTCTTATATAAACACATGCATTTTCTTCTTATAGTTTACTATTTTGTGGCTTTAATATAATAGTGATAAATTCCAAAATTAGATATTCATTCAGCGCAGGATATATCTGATATTTAAGTATAGAATTTTTAGAATTAGAAAAAAGATTTTATTCAAAATATTAACATATTTTAATATAACAATGTATAATAAATCTTATATACGACATAACATATATGTTGTGTGTCAGATTGGCATATAAAGTGTAAAAAAAAAAAATAGTTGAACAAATACGTAAAGTTTACCTAAATTCATTTATGATTAAATCGCGATATTTCAAACAATCCTTTATATATAAATAAAGATTACAATAATCGTTACCATTTAGTAATTCATAAAATTCACATTCATTTAGTTTATTCTTACCGAAGCGGCATTGCCTTACATTATTAAAAATAGGACACCTACCTATGAAGTGAAAAGTGTTTTCAGATTCTCTAAGATTGCATAGAGTACAAATACTGGGCGAGCTTCGATTAGTTAAACACCGAGCAGTTAAGTTTAATAGTCCACCCCTGGCTCGCAGAATAAGATTGACTAAGTGTGGAGAGTTGTTATCAGTTATATATTGGGAAACATCATACTGTAGTCGATTGTAAAAATCGTGAAGCTGAGATATTCTTGCGCTTTCCAGGTGCTTTCTATATTCAAATTGAATTAGTGCCTGCAGCAAACTATCTTGTTGAGATTTTAAATTTTCACCACCAAAGTCAAAAGCAAATTCGAGGTGAAGTTCGTCGCATAGAGAGCGCCATTTACGAACCCAAGATACGTTTTGAGCTACTGTTTCGAAGGCAAGTAAACGAGGTAGCCTAGTATCTGCATAGCTAAAGACTTTAGCAATATAACCAAAATGTAATGTAAGTGTTTGCACAAATAAAGTGGATAATCTAGTTTCTAAATGAATCATGTAATTTGGTGTATTATTCGGCAGGTGAAATATTTTTTTGATAAAAAAACGAATCAATTTTTCCACCTGATCAAAACGGCTACACCTGAGCACCATAAAACATAATAGATTTCGCGGCATTTTCAAAGATTTTTAGTTTATTGGATAATTTCATCTTGCGGTTATGTAAATAGTCTAACCAAGAGGCATTTATTGCTGTTTTTGCAGATAGAAGTTTATCATTAACGTGCTTATTAAATGAATGAAGTTATAAGTTAGGTTAACTCCAAGGTATTTATATTCGTTTACAATTTCAATTTTTTCGTCGCCATAAAACCAAGCTAAATTAGCCGATATGCGAGGGCCATTTCTAAAGACAACAATTTTAGATTTAGTTAAATTGATATTGAGACACCATTGATTGCAGTAGCTGTACAGGGCATTGATCATTGATTGCAGTTCAATTTCAGAATTGGCAAGAATAACCAAGTCGTCAGCGTAAAGAAGAACTTTAACTAATGTGTTAGCAACACTTATTCCACCCGGCAAAATATCATGCAAATCGTTCAAATACAAAGCAAACAGAACTGGGCTTAACAGACAGCCCTGTTTAACACCTTGGTAAACAGGAAACGCATCAGACATTAAACTACCGTCCCAAACTTGACTTAGAGGATCTTTATAGAGCAATTGCAAAATAGTTACCATTTTCGTGGACATACCCATACTAGACAATTTGTAAAATAGAGAGTTGCGTGGAATCAAGTCAAATGCGCATGAGAAATCAACAAAGAATGCATATGTTTTATTTTTATTTTTTAGGTTTAGACTAACAATACTAGTTAAATTAAAGATATTATCTATAGTAGAATAGCCTCTACGGAATCCAGCTTGATATTCATTTAATATGTTATTGCAATCAATCCAGCAGTTGATTCTATTTAAAACAATGCCAGTAAAAATTTTGTAAAGGGTATCAAGGAGTGAAAGGCCCCTGTAATTTGTAATCTCATTTACATCACCCTTTTTAAACAAAGGAATGATAATAGTACGGCGAAAAGAAGATGGAATATCCTGGGAAAGGAAAATATTGTTGAGCAGATGCAATGTTTCGTACCGAAAACTTTGTGGCGCAAATTTATAGAACTCATAGCTAATCCTATCTTGCTTGACGAGGAGCCTTGTTAAGTTTGGTGTTTTTCAGAACAGTATTAAGTTCGCGAAACTCAAAAGGAGAGTCAAGGAAAGGATCAATAATATTTGGAACCGCTCAAGATAGAAGCCCATCACATTGTGGTTGCGAGAGTAATTTCTTAAAATGATTGTAAAAAGAGCTTATTTCCAACTGAGGAGACCTATTCTTCATTGAGTTAGACAACTTCCACCAGTCACTTACATTTTTTACTTTATTCAGCTTTTCAATATTCTCAATTTCCAAATTGCGTTTTTTTAAATTGCATATCTCGCGGTATTTAATTTTACTTTCAAAATACAATTTTTTAAGCAAAGGTAGATTGAACTTGCGGTACAAGTTGAGTTTCTCAAACATATGAACGCGTGCCGATTCACATTGACAGTCGTACCATTTCTTTTTTGGCTCAAAATATTTGTTATTTTTAATTTTTCCATTTGCTGAATATATTTTCTTAGTAAAAATACTGACCTTATCATTTATCAGTAAATCTGATTGGATAAAATCGCAATTGGACAATAAATTCAGAGAATTTGAATAACTTGGTTTATTGGTTGAAACCCAGTTAAGTTTTTGTGGCAATGAACAGCATTTTGTGTTTAAGTTAGCTAGGGATGATATAGAAAGACACAATGGCATGTGATCAGAATACACTTTGCTAGGAACTGTGAAATTATTTAGCAGTTGCAAGAAATCAAGTGAACATATGCAATAGTCAATCACAGATTTACCCATTACACCACAAAATGTATAAGCGCCATCACCATCGCCAGGCACTCTACCATTTACAAAAATACCACCAAAGTTTTCAACAAGATCCATTAATTTTTTACCTTTAGCATCTATGATTTTATCTTTAGAGTTTCTTCTGTGTGAGACAGATGGAGAGCACAACAATAAATTTTCATCAACTTCTTGACTTTCCCCAATGCGTGCATTTAAATCACCAATAATACAATAAGACGTTAAGCCCAACCCAACCAGAAACTCTTCAAACTTGTCAAAATCGCTCTTCCAACTCGTACAGTTCAAATACCGAGGAATTATTTTAAAAACTGCATCACCAAACTTTGCCGAAAGCAGAATATTACCAGAATAGTTCTGAAATTTCAACGAGAATAATTGCTGTATACTTTTTCTAAAACCATACAGACAGCCACCGCTTGCGCGCCCAGCATTGTGTACTTTTTTTGCATCTATCCAATCCAATATAATATAAAATTCTTAAAATAATTAGCGAAATCTCTACGTTTATCAGCTATTACATGCGTTTCAAATAAAAAGAATATATCAAACTTATTTATATATGAGAAAAAATTGTGAAAGTTAGTCTTACTATTTAGATTCGCCACATTATAGGCCACCAATTGACACACATCTAAATGCTACTTAGAATTGGTTGTATGACGATGAAAAGATGTTGAGTGTGATGTTAAAACAGGCGGTACCACAGAAGCAAACGAAGAACCGGCAAGCGATGGAGCAGTAGATGACGCAGCAGACATCATAGAGGCAGCCGATTTATTAGCGCTAACAATAATATTGCAGCTATAGTTAGAGTTGGTTATGAGTCGGCGAAGAAACTCAGCATCTGCAGCTTTCGTAGCAACGACGTTACCATCGGCCCAGGCTGTTATCAATTTTCCGAGCATAATACCCCAGTTAACGCAAGTTGTACATTTTATGACGCTCATCAGCGGTAGAATCCTTACGGATAAAAATCCTTGAACCTTTCAATTTGATTCTTGCAGCCATTACAACATCCGCTTCCAGCGCAGAGTTCAATGTAAAGACAAACGAATCGCCATTTTTCAGTCTACGTACTTCGGTGACGTTAACCGATGTTTTGAGAACAGTAGAGCTAAGAACTGAAAATTCATCAGCGGCGGGCTTAACATGGGTAGCTTCAAGACCAGAAACCACGATATAAGAACGTTTTGAAAATTGTTCAATGTGTTCAAGACGTGTTTTCATCACCTTTATATATTTAAGTATATATATTAGATATTTAAGTATATATATTATACTAAATGAGTATTAAAGGCTATAGTATTCGCCTAAAGTATTCGCCAAAAAAAGTTTCATGGTGTTGAAAAAATCTGTTAAAATGACCCCATACAAACCGCGCTGTAAGACGTAATTCTACGTCAAAACTCGCGTGTAGCACCGTACACGTGGCAGAAGTGAAACTTCTTAAACAGTAAAAGATAAGAGAGATTTTAGTGTGAAATAGAGAGAGAGAGAGAGAGAGAGTATCTGAAAAGAAATTCAATCGATACGAAATGGAATAATAGTCCGTTGCTTCAATATTAACATCCTGGGACCGTACCGGTTATGCTTTTTATCGAAAAAGGCACATATTAACTGTTATTTTTTAACAATTATTTTTTCCGACAAAAATAAAAGTTATTTTGTGCCTTAAATTTTTTTGGGCAAAAATAACAGTTACTTTTGACTTTTATTTTATCGATAAAAAATAAAGGTTATTTTCTGCCGTTTTTTTCGGTCAAAGAAAACAGGCAATTTATATTTTTTCAAAGGTCATTTTACCGACTAAAAAAATATTGATACTATTATTTTCATCTAATTGGTGAGACATTATGCACATGGTGTCAACAGTTCAATCTGTAAAGCAGCCTTTAAAAAGACACAAATTGCCTGATATTTTTGACCGAAAAAATATAAGTCGCAAAATAACTGCTATTTTTGACCGATAAAATAAAAGTCAAAAGTAACCTTTATTTTTCCCCGAAAAAATACAAGGCAGAAAATTACAGTTAACTTTTAACTTTTAAAGATTCAGTCGAAAATATAAAAGGCACTTACTATTTGTGAGGCTGAGGACATTTGTAACATAATAGTATATTTGAAAAAGTCCTTCGACGATTTTTTCATTATGTTTATTTCATTTGAAAATTGTAAAATAACAGCTATTTTCGGTCCCTGTTTACATCGCGTTCAGTTGGTGTTTTAGTTGCTTTCGAATGTCTTCTCAACTTTGTCACTTTTTGAATACTAGATTGCATTTGCATAGGTCTCGTTGACGGAGCCTCTGAAAGCAGAGTTGCTATATTGAGTGAGGGCCTCATAAAGCAGCGAACATTGATAGTTGTGTATCATCAACTTAGTTGGCTTTAACATTTTGTTGAGATGATGGCTGAGTTCCAAAATGCATTTTTGGGGCATTCCATCGTGACGTACTTTTGTACGTACGGCTTTTGCTATGTTTCAAAGGAGCTTGCTAAAAATTTAACTAATTATGTATTATTCTTTTGCATTATTTTAATAATTTAAAACCTTTTACACTTTTAGAAATAAGTTTAAGCAAATTTCTCTTGATGGTAAAAGAAAAAAAAACGATCAAATGTAGAGTGACGTACCCGACAATGAATCAACCAGTTTTAAGTTATAACGATTTATCACGAAAATTCAGTTAAACCGTAAATGCAAAAACAAAATATGGATATAATAATAAAAATATGCATTTTGAAGATAACTATACAAAGTCAAATTTGGAAATTAAACTTAAGAAAAATGTGAAAATGTATTGAAATGTGAAATTTAAACTATTTTATTGGTGTTCTTTACTTTGAATATTGGTGTTTTGGCATCCATGTTGTATTCTTGAGTGTGAATTTTGTCTCCAATGTACTGCAGAATGTGAAAGTTCATATGTCCGTGATGGGTTGCATAGGTATCCATGGGGATTTCTCATTGGCGTGTCACTATTATAAAAACTCTGTATCTCGGTTAATATTGGAACTAGGGTACTCAAATTGAAATGATACAGGGGTAGGAAGATTCAGTACAACGCACGATGAAAAAGTTGGCGATGATCCATAGGGGTGGCACTTTTAAAAAATTACTTTTTTTTCGATTAATATTCATACTAGGGTACTGAAATTCGGTAGAGGTGTAAATAGATTATTACAAATCACTGTAAAGAAAGTAGGTGAGGCTCAACAAAGGGGCGTGTCACTATTAGAAAAACTCTGTAAGTTGGTTTATATTGTTACAAGGATAGCAATTTGGTGCATTGATACATTTTTCAAAATATCTCTAAAACTGTCAAGGATTGGGGTAAAATATATATTTTTTATAAAAAGTTTTCTGTTAAGTTTTTATAAAGAGTTTTGCACCACATAAAAACAATTTTGAAAATTTAAGAGAGCATAAAAAGTTAAAGTCTAAAAAAAATTTTTAAAATTTTAATATTTTTCAGCTTTGTAGGCACATATTTCGCAAACTAAGAATGATAATTCAACTTTGGGTTCACAAATTTAAATAAATTATATTTTATATATAAAATATTTTAACACGAAAATAATAATAATAATAATAATCGATTATTTAAAATTTTTTTTTTGCTATAAGGTCTATGAAGAAAATCGGCTATATTATTCTTAATATATAACCGATATTAATGATTAAGGTATGGTACGAATGAAATCTGTTGAGTACTTTGTATTTTATAGGTGTTTTTATGCAATAAAAAATATTTTCTTACACAAAACCGTTATTTTATCAAAAATTACCGTTATTACTATGAATTATAAAGAGTAAATTATTAAAGCTTGGAAATTTATCTTTCATTTGGTATATAATATATATAATTTATTTGACTTTTTGTGGTGTTTTTTATGATACATTGATTTGCCCTTGTACGGAAAATTGCTTATTTCACTCGTATTTACCTTAGATGTTTTGCTTTCTTACTCCATATTTTCGAATATCGCCATCACAATAAACAATTGTTTTTAAGGCAACATTGTAGCTACAATATTTATATGAATGAACGGGATTTTCGAGTCAGTGAAAAAAATTTTTAATTTTCAGTCGATCAGTTAGTAAAAAAATATACATATTTTTATTTATCAAAAAAAAAGGTACAACTTTCAATTTTTCAAAAAAAAATATATTTTTAGTATTTTTAAAACTCAAATTTTAAAAAAAAAACGGTTCTTTTAGTTAAAAAACCGTTATAAAAATTAAATAACGGGACTTTTAATTAAAAAATTCAAATCTGATATTTATTGGCTTATAAATTCAAAAACATTTTTGAAATTATATTTGTATTATATATCGTTGAAAAGGCATTTAATTACCTTTCGAATAGCATGCCAATCTTTAAGATTCATTGGATATTGGCAAAGATATAGAAAATTTTTTGAACAGATTTTTTAACAAAGAAAACACTTGAAAAATTTAAATTTTATGTAATATAGTGTGAAATTAAATAAAAGATATATAGTTTTATATGTCAAACACAAGGTCTAACTGTAAGCTTTTCAAAAAAAATATATTTTAGAAACTTAATAACGTAAATTTTTTAGAAAATAACGGTTCTTTTTATTAAAAAATTAAACTTTGGAATAAATTCGCTTATAAAACTAAAAATATTGTATCAATGATATTTATAACAAATACATGTGAAAGGTCATTTAATGGCCTTTCAAATGAAATATAAATTTTAAAGATCCTTTAAGTAACGGCAAAGATATAGATGTTTTTTTGAACAGATCTTTTAACAAAAAATTTTTTTTTTAAATCGATAACTCGATAACTAATAGAGTTATCGATTTTTTGTTGGGCAAATCATGTTTTTTTGTTGTTCTCTATCAGAAAATAACTTAAAATCGCGGCGCCCCGGAAATCGTAATCGTGCCTCCTTTCGCAAAAACGTCCATAAACTGCGTGACGTACGCGACAAACAAATAACTGTTAATTTTAAATATTGTAAAAATTAAAAAGTCTGAAGATTCAGTATTTTTACAATTGTTGACACTTTGTCTGTTTAGTAGTGATGTGAAAAAAATTCCACCTTCACTATTACTCTGGTGATGACAATATATATCTTTTAAGCGTGACGTACTCGACATCGGTTTACTAGTGATAATGTTATCGATTTTACTCAAATGAAACTATTTCTTGGAGAAATGAAGGTTGTGATAGTAACAACACGATATGCGGTATTGAATAAAATCAATTGCATAACAATTAGTTACGTATATAAAAGGAAAAAATGGGAAAAACTTTGAGTTCATTTTTATATATGTATATATATATTTATCATTGCAGTGATGAGCCAGAAGAAAGATATTGTACCATAAGGTACTTAACTCATGTAGGTTCACTGCCCTGTTGTTAAAAATTAGAAATTTTGTTTTTTTTTTTTTTTGCTAAAATATACCGCTTTGCGTGGAATGCCCCTTTTACAAATCATCAGTGCGTTTTTCTAGGGATTGGTTCTTTGCAGATTCATCAAAACTGCGCAACTGGATTGCTATTATTAGGCACGCTATAGTTACTCAGTTTAAGTGAATCTATTATGCGCCAATCCAAAGAAAAACACACTGATGTTTCGTAAAAATGCATTTTGGAACCCAGCCGATGTTGCAATCACCATACTTTCATAATTAGTTGTAGACCCAGCTGCGGCTGCATTCTTAAGAGCAGAGCTGTAGAAGAATGCATTTAATTTGATTGCTTTTACAAAAACTTGAATCAGTGAATAACGAAATAAGAATGCATTCAATGAATGTTAAATTGATCCATGAATAAAATTTTAAATTCACAATCAATTTTAAAGAATTAATTAACTATTCATTTCTATTAATAATTTGTCGTTATTCTGAATAATGCATGTATTTTGTTATTCAAATGAATGCTATTCATAAAGAATGCTTTTCACAAAGAATGCAATTCACAAAGAATCGTTATTCATTTTGCATTCATGCATTCATATTTTATTTATGCTAATTTTTTATTCATAATTCATTTTTTATTCATTATTAATTTTTATTCATTATTAAAGCATTTATAACAGTTGCTGTATTGCAGCAATGAAAGTATGTATCTGTCACTCTGTTGCTTTTCCTCCACACAGTGTTATAGTCCAATTAGCCTCGCATGGCACAGCAGCGCATGACTGAACAAGTGTCACATCGGAAATCTGTTTAATGATATTTACGTGTAACCGATTATGCAAAACATGACGACACATGTCGACGGTCAGATAAAAACAGAAATACATCTCTGATACATAGACTAGGTCGTAGCAATCGCTTAGCAAATGCATAAGCTGGCCACATAAATAGGTACGTTGAGGATACAAATAAGATGGGTCGCTCGCTTTGAAAAATTTTTTCTTAAAACTATAAAAGAAAAGATATTAGGGGTATTCACACTGCCTTGGGTTGTTGGGTAGATTGGCAAATGCCATACATTTTGTTTTTGTAAAAGTGCCATTCTACCCAAGTACCCATATACCAATCTACTCTAGCTGACACCCTGATTTGTTTGGGTAGATTGATTGAGTATGTTTTCATGGGTTACCTTTTCCAAAAGTAGGCAATAATTGAATTGACAATAAACTAAAACAAAGTAAACAAATTTTAAGTGAATAAAATAGACAAATGTGTTAAAATGTGTTATTTTCAAATTTTTGAGATAAAAATTATTAAAAGCCGCAAAGGTCACGTTAAAAATTACTCTTATATAAAATAACTTTTTTACGCCCGTACAATGGCCTAAATTTTGCGCTCATAAAATGACATAAATTATATGGTGGCAACTCTTTTCTAGTTGTCACTCATCTCTCATCAGCTGTTATTCTACGAAGTACTCAATCGCAGTTAAGGGTGCTCGCAGTAATCAAAAGTACTCAATATACCCGTACCCAACTACCCAAGTCAGTGTGAATACCCCTATTATCTCTTCCGATTATCTTAAAAGAAAAAATTAAAATTTTTTAATTTATTCCAGTTTTTTTCCAATATTATGGGCTAAAGTCACGTGTGAGGTCATTACTGTATATAAAACAAGTATATATATTTTGTATAAATATCTCAAACGGCACGAATATGAACGATAAAGTGAAATGTGTGTCAGAAAAAGAGAATGCGAAGAAACCTGTAATATGGCCATCGTAAATCTATGTTGGTGAAAAGTTTATTTTGTTTTTCAAATTAAAAAAAAATCACTTTATGATATATAACCAAATTAAAGTTTTTTTCAAAAAGATGGCAACTCTAGCATACAAATTTCAAAAATACTAAATTTTTTCTAAATCGCTATAGCTTTCTAATGTTACTTAATTTACGAAAATAAGGTAACAGATGACGGAGATATGATTTATCGGAAATGGCTGATTTTCAAATGATTTTTAAGATTGTTTCTTTAATAAAAAACTGGTATCTCCATAATTTTTGAAAAAATTGCTTTAAAAAAACAAATAACTTATATTCTTATAAGTAGAAAAGGAACCTATAGACAAAATTTCAAGTAAACGAGTCTAAAAGCATGTGATAAATTTTTAGAAAAAAACAAGTAAAGAAAGTCTAAAGTCGGTCTAGGCCGACTATGAAATACCCTAAACCCACTTTTCAAAAACAAAAAATTTTTATTGTAAATGGGCGTGTCCGTGGGATAATGAAGCCTATAATTTATGTGCATTTAAATGTTGATGAAAAATGTACACATACCAAGTTTTATTCCCGTAGCTCACAGTTAATGCCTTTATTGTGCTTTCGCTATGGGAGGTGGGCGAGTTTTTGGACGGACTACTCCCAATTTTTTAACACACCTTAGTTTTGGTATAAAATACATACATACTAAATTTAATTTCTCTATGACAAACATAACCTTATTTATTGAGTTTTCAACTTTTTGGGCTATATGGGAGGTAGGCGTGTCCGTAGGCGGATGACGTCCATTTTTCAAAACCATCTTTGTCTTGTCATAAAAAACATATGTGCCAAATTTTAGCTCTTTAGGTTAAACACAGGCTTATTTATTGCGTTTTCAATTTTTGGCTTGTATGGGAGGTGGGCGTGTCCGTAAGCGGATGACGTCCATTTTTCGTAGACATCTTTGTGTTGGCATAAAACACATACATATCAAATTTTATTGTTGTAGGTTAACTATGAGCTGAGTTATGCAGTTTTCAATTTTCGCGTTGTATGGGAGGTAGGCGTGTCCGTGGGCGGATGATGTCCATTTTTCAAAATCATCTTTGTTTTGTTATACAAAACATATGTGCCAAATTTAAGGTTTTTAAGTTAAACACAGGCTTATTTATTGCGTTTTCAATTTTTGGGTTGTATGGGAGGTGGGCGTGTCCGTAAACGGATGACGTCCATTTTTCGAAGACGTCTTTGTGTTGACATAAAATACATGCACACCAAATTTTATTGTTGTAGGTTAATTATGAGCTGAGTTATGCAGTTTTCAATTTTTGCGTTGTATGGGAGGTAGGCGTGTCCGTGGGCGGATTCCAAAAATATTCAATAGTGCAGATCCTTGGGTACATGTGACCATGTGTACCAAGTTTCATCCAATTATCTCTACTCCTTCTTCTTATCCTGTGTATACGGACAACACACAGACGGACAGACGGACGGACGGACGGACGGACGGACGGACGGACATGGATAGCTCGACTCAGGTGGTGACGCTGATCAAGAATATATATACTTTTCTATACCGGACTCGCTTCGTTCTATGCGTTACAAACGTTTGCACAAAGTTAATATACCCTGACCTTTCAGGTTTAGGGTATAAAAACTTACATTAGGCTTGAAATGGCCGTATATTTTTTGCTGCAATGAATATGATAATTAAAATATAAACAACGCATGTTCGTTTGTTATCAATTATTCAAAATGAGCGTTTGAATTAATAATTCAGGAACTTTCTTCATGACCGGCATTTAATTATCTAACTGTTTCATCCTAACAGATTTTCTTACTTCTCTTTTTTATTTCTTAGTGTTTTCAATTCTCCATGATAACGCAAAAACGAAAACTTGTAAGACAACAACAACGTAAAACGAACCATACCAACGTAAGCGCTGCATACAAAAGTTTTTCAGAACGGACGATCTATTCAAACTTTAATTTTTAATTAACGGTTTAAAAGAACGAGAAAATACGAAGAAGACAAATTTTAAGTTATAAAAAAAATACGTTTCTCTTTCCATTGCAAACGAAATCAATTTGCTTTTAAATACACAGAGGGAAAAACCTATGGACTCAATACATAAATTTATGTACTCATGACATAGTTTTCTGCACACAAAAATTTGACATTTTTCATGTATTGAGTACATGTTGAAATCTTTATTGACTACATAATGCTTTTAAACGTTTCTGTACTCAATAAAGAATTTTACGTACTCAACACATAAATATGTGTCTTGAATTCATGGATGTATGTGGTGAGTACATTCACACTGTACTCATGGCAAACTTTTACAAATAATTTTATGTAATGAGTAAAGTTCTTATGTACGTATTACATAGATTCTTGACTCATTACATAAAGTCATATAGAACGCTTGCGATGAGTACAGTATATATAATAGAACAATTTGCATGTACTCAGCACATACATACTTTACTCATTACATATTTGGAGTACATAATTTAATGCAATGAGTACATACATAATTTACTCATTACGTATTTTAGTGCATACATTTATGTAATGAGTACATATATAATTTACTCATAACATATGTTAAAGACATAATTTTATGTAATGAGTACATGCATCATGTATTCATTATATATTTTTATACCCTAAACCTGAAAGGTCAGGGTATATTAACTTTGTGCAAACGTTTGTAACGCATAGAACGAAGCGAGTCCGGTATAGAAAAGTATATATATTCTTGATCAGCGTCACCACGTGAATCGAGCTATCCATGTCCGTCCGTCCGTCCGTCCGTCCGTCCGTCCGTCCGTCCGTCTGTGTGTTGTCCGTATACACAGGATAAGAAGAAGGAGTTGAGATAATTGAATGAAACTTGGTACACATAGTCACATGAACCCAAGGATCTGCACTATTGAATATTTTTGGAATCCGCCCACGGACACGCCTACCTCCCATACAACGTAAAAATTGAAAACTGCATAACTCAGCTCATAATTAACCTACAATAATAAAATTTGGTATGTATGTGTTTTGTATCAACACAAAGACGTTTTCGAAAAATGGACGTCATCCGCTCATCGACACGCCCACCTCCCATACAACCCAAAAATTGAAAACGCAATAAATAAGCCTCTGTTTAACTTACAGAGCTAAAATTTAACACGAGTGTTTTTTATAACAAAACAAATATGGTTTTGAAAAATGGACATCATCCGCCCACGGACACGCCTACCTCCCATAAAAGCGAAAATTGAAAACTGCATAACTCAGCTCATATTTAGCCTACAACAATAAAATTTGATATGTATGTGTTTTATACAAACACAAAGATGTCTTCGAAAAATGGGTGTCATCCACTCACCGACACGCCCACCTCCCATACAACCCAAAAATTGAAAACGCAATAAATAAGCCCCTGTTTAATCTACAGAGCTAAAATTTGGCACGAATGTTTTTTATGACAAAGCAAAGATGGTTTTGAAAAATGGGCGTCATCCGCATACGGACACGCCTACCTCCCATACAACCCAAAAAGTTTAAAACTCAATAAATAAGGTTATGTTTGTCATAGAGAAATTAAATTTGGTATGTATGTATTTTATACCAAAACTAAGGTGTGTTAAAAAATTGGGAGTAATCCGTCCATGAACACGCCCACCTCCCATAGCGAAAGCACAATAAAGGCAGTAACTGTGAGCTACAGGAATAAAACTTGGTATGTGTAAATTTTTCATCACTATTTAAATGCAATTAAAATATAGGCTTCATCCGCCCACGGAGACGCCCATTTACAATAAAAATTTTTTATTTTTGAAAAGTGGGTTTAGGGTATTTCATAGTCGGCCTAGACCGACTTTAGACTTTCTTTACTTGTTTGTTCATAATTTCATGTATTGAATATACACACAGTTCATATCTGTGCCTAAAGCACCCTCTCAACAAATGCAATGAATTACTTAATAAAGAAATGGCTACATTTCACTAAATAATTGCGAATTACTTATAGAAACCCAGCCATTTTCTTCTTATCCATTCATCGCTTTTATTCTAGAGTACAGTGGATATATATGTACATATATGTATCTTTAAAATCATTTAAGAAATTTATTATCAAATATCTTAAATGGCTTGCTGATGACAACAAAATAACATTCTGTTTCTCTTTAAATAATCTACGACAATTACGCGCTCATAGTTGCCCACTTAGAATTTTTTAATATTTTATAGTTGTAACAGTAAAGAACAAAAATTGATTTGCATGCGCTGCAAGTTTCTTTAGCAGCAAAACAGCAGAGCTGAGCTGAAATTTATGAAACTAAAAATGTCTGTCAAGCAACATCAAATATTGTTTATGAAAGAAAATAAGCCAAAAATAAGAATTAAAACTGCAAATTTATTTTGTTCAACAGGGTTCACCTACATATGCAAATAAAAACAGATTTCATGTTTTGTGAGTTATTTTCTAACTATTTTCCTTCACAAATAAAATGCGTACTCTTATTTTTTAATATTTTACTATTTGATAAGAAGCTGTTGCAGCGAAAAACATTCGCCGCAAGATTTTTGCTGTCGTTTCATGTCGTTCGGTTTTTTCATTGACTGATACATACACAAGCATGTTAGAAGAAAACTATTTCAGCGAATAACAACAACAAAACTTACGGAAATATTATTTTCAATTAACTTTTAAACTAAATGGAATTTGAAAAAACTTTCTAAGAAAACAACCTTCGTTAGGAAGCGTAGAATAGTTCAGAAAAAGACATTTTAAGATCGGTCAATCCATTCGAGAGTTTAAGGCCTCTAAACAGCTTCAAACAACCTGTTCCATGGGAGCTTCGCTCGCTCGCTCCAATTATATTTTGTCTGCCTGTTTATCATGTGCCTATGTGGCACAATGGTATCGTTTCCGATTTTTATGTAATGGTCAGTAACGATGGTCCGGGTTCAATTCCCGCTTGCGACAATAATTTTTTGAAAATTTGCATATGAATTCAAAACGTTAACCTAGCGTCACGAATAAGAGACCTTGAAATTTCACACGCCGCCAAAGTTTCACTTCAATAATCTCTATAAAGCTTATAATTTGTGTTTAATTTTATCGTCGAGCTTCATTTATGTGGAAATTATATATAATGCAGTTTATAAATTTTTGAGTTTCTTTTTATATGCAAAATAAATTAGTTTTGATAAATAAAACAAGTAAAGAAAGTCTAAAGTCGGTCTAGGCCGACTATGAAATACCCTAAACCCACTTTTCAAAAATAAAAAAATTTTTATTGCAAATGGGCGTCTCCGTGGGCGGATGAAGCCTATATTTTAATTGCATTTATATGGTGATGAAAAATTTACACATACCAAGTTTTATTCCTGTAGCTCACAGTTAATGCCTTTATTGTGCTTTCGCTATGGGAGGTGGGCGTGTTCATGGACGGATTACTCCCAATTTTTGAACACACATTAGTTTTGGTATAAAATACATACATAGCAAATTTAATTTCTCTATGACAAACATAACCTTATTTATTGAGTTTTAAACTTTTTGGGTTGTATGGGAGGTAGGCGTGTCCGTATGCGGATGACGTCCATTTTTCATAAATATCTTTGTCTTGACATAAAAAACATATGTGCCAAATTTTAGCTCTGTAGGTTAAACAGAGGCTTTTTTATTGCGTTTTCAATTTTTGGGTTGTATGGGAGGTGGGCGTGTCCGTGAGTGGATTACACCCATTTTTCAAAAACATCTTTGTGTTGATACAAAACACATACATACCAAATTTTATTGTTGTAGGCTTATTAGGAGCTGAGTTATGCAGTTTTCAATTTTTGCGTTGTATGGGAGGTAGGCGTGTCCGTGGGCGGATTCCAAAAATATTCAATAGCGCAGATCCTTGGGTCCTTGTGACTATGTGTACCAAGTTTCATTCAATTATCTCAACTCCTTCTTCTTATCCTGTGTATACGGACAACACACAGACGGACAGACGGACGGACGGACGGACGGACGGACGGACGGACGGACGGACGGACGGACGGACATGGATAGCTCGACTCACGTGGTGACGCTGATCAAAAATATATATACTTTTCTATACCGGACTCGCTTCGTTCTATGCGTTACAAACGTTTGCACAAAGTTAATATACCCTGACCTTTCAGGTTTAGGGTATAATTATATTATTTGTGCTCAAAAAACATTATCTGCTCATATGGATGCAGTGGCGTAGCGAGCACAACTGGCGCCCGGGGCAAAACAATTTTTTGGCGCCCCCAATGAAATATAAATAAATATTTTTTAATATTTTGTACAAATAATCATAATACACTTATTAAATTACATTAATACAAATAACACTATGCGTCAAAATCAGAAAAAGGTTCTGTACACGACAGTTCATTATATTTTGTTATAGATTTTGGGTCTCTTAACACGAAAATTGCAAAAAAAAAATTTTAAAGCTAAGCCTCGTAGGGTAAACTGGGGTAGCCTTGACTTTGGGCCACATTTGACTATGACGTTTTTGGTATGAACGAACCGTTATTTTTCAATAATTTGTATTATAAATTTTGTATTTAAGTTATCGTCACGAAGTTTGACGATTCTTGCATTACATGAAGAAAAATAACTGAATAGGTTTTGTGTTTTTGGGCGGGTAACTGTTATTTTCCGGCACTGATTCGTAAGGATTTCCTGACCGAGTTATAAAAGTTAATCAAAGTACCTTTTAAAAAAGGTAAAAACTATTTATGTTTTTGAAAATATAAGTGAATTTCAATAGAACTAAATATAAACTAAAAAAATAAAAAAAAAAGAAGCCGAGAGCATTTGGGTACATTTGACATTTTTGATTGGGGTAATTTTGACAAATGTTAGTTGTACGAGTACAAAGATCGAATTAATTTTAAAGTTTTTTAATATATTTCTAAATTGGTTTTAATAAAAAAAAAGTGGTTCAAACATCAGAAATAGAACTATCATTAGTCGAAGAAATAAAAGGACATGAAGAAAACAGAACGTTGGTTAACGAATGAAGAATGAAAGTCTAAATATAATAGCAATTCTGGTAAAAACTACAGCTTTGATTCTTTTGGATTGTTCAGTGATGCTGGTCTAATTTTTTTCCAAGTTTTCAGTCACTTCACTTTTAAATTATTTTTTTCGTGGAGCATCAACATCAGTAGAATTCCCAAACGCATTAAAGAAACCTGTGGTTATCGTTAACTGGCCCTTAACAACCTAACCTGTTAAGTCGTATCCATAACATCTTTGCTAGCAATATTTATTCCTAACTTTGACAGTTCGTTAAAGACAACTGTTGCTTGCTTAACTACTCACTTACTGAAATAATGCCCCCTATAAATGCGCAAGCATTGTGTTGGTTTCGAAGAGAGGTGATAGTTTAGTAGGAGGGTGGAAAGGTGGAGTAATGACGGTGAAGATATGTTTTAAATTTGCACAGCTTGAATCCGTTGGGAAACACAGACGCAGGGAGGCTATTCCACAATCTTACAGTGCGTCAATTCAATTACATATAGTAAAATTTACTTAATTGAAATAAAACAATAGGGGTATTCACGATGTGGTGTATTTTTGATAAATTCTTACAAAATTTACAATATTTACAACGCATTGTGAACAAACCTTCACTTAAGTCTGGGAATTTCATCATTTAGCAGTACGAGAAAATAAAAGAATTGAACTGAAGCACTGAATTAAATTAACTTTTATTAAATAAACACACAACCCAGCCAGTACCTTCATCCACGCTGAGTCAAAAAGCTTTTGTGATCAGTTGATCAAATATACAGCGTAATTTACAAAGAATACAATAGGGTTTCGCCATTATTTGGCTACAGGGTTGTATTTTGAACACTGTACATTAGACCGGATCGAAATTTAGATTCCACCGGTCGGGGTGTCAAAAGTTAGAGAAACTCATTAAAATGATTTCTGCATACTTTTTTTTCAAATCGGAGAAAAACCGCCGAAGCAATTTTGATTCTCCTGGAGGTCCTTTTTGGTAAAAAAACATGTTTTTTGCTTGTAACTTTTTATTTTGCACAGAACGCATACCCAAATCTTCTTAAATGTTAAATTTCTTACTCATACTAACATTTTGACATAAAAAAATTGTTATAATTTTGTTTCATTATAACTCTTATTGACCATCAAAAATTGAATTTTTTGCTATTTTTAAAAAGGCATTTTTTTAAAACTGCTGTAAAAGACACATTTTTTATTAAATTTACGTGGAATTGTTATTGTTTGAAAGGTATTAAGTTCTTCTTTCGTTCTGTGTATCGTTTTAATCAAAGCTATGTGATTAAAAAAAAAATTATCGAAAACTGGACGATAAAGCAGTGAACAAATTAAATTTATTGTTTGTATGAATAAGAAATGTTTCATTTTATCAGATTTCTGAAATCGATTTCTCACATTCTTTCAGTTTTCGCACACAGCTTTGATTTAAGCGATACACAGAACGAAAGAAGAACTTAATACCTTTCCAACAATAACAATTCCACGTAAATCTAATAAAAAACTAGTAAGGTATATCTTCGACTTGGTCGAAGTTAAAATACCCCCACGGCCGATTCTTAAGGGTGGACGAATCTTAAATTGATGAGCTTTTTGTATGTGATTTTGAGAGATTTTATTATTTTTATGTGTCTAAAATACATACATATCAAATTGTTTTCCTGCAGCTTAAATATAAGCCTTTTTATAAATTTTTAAATTTTGGGGTTTTATGGGAGGTGGGCGTGTTAGATTGTGTATGACGCCCATTTTTCTAGCATACCTCAGTTTCGACATAGAATACACAAATACCGAGGTTTTGTCTTGTAACTTTAATATTAGCCTCTTAATAGATTTTTCAATTTTGGGGTTGTATGGGAGGTGGGCGTGTTATTGGGTGGAGAAAGCCCATTTTTATAACACACCTCAGTTTTGACATTAAATACACAAATACCGAGTTTCCATCTTGTAACTTTAATATTAGCCTCTTTATAGATTGTTCAATTTTGAGGTTGTATGGGAGGTGGGCGTGTTAATGAGTGGATGACGCCCATTTTTCTAACACACCTCAGTTTTGACATTGAATACACAAATACCGAGTTTCCGTCTTGTAACCTTAATATTAGCCTCTTTATAGATTTTTCAATTTTGGGGTTGTATGGGAGGTGGGCGTGTTAGTGGGTGGATGACGCCCATTTTTCTAAGACATGTCAGCTTTGACATAGAATACACATATACCAAATTTCAGTATTGTAGCTTTAATATTAGCTTCTTTGTAGAGTTTTCAATTTTGGGGTTGTATGGGAGGTAGGCGTGGTTTTCATCCGATTTAGCCCATTCTCGAACTTGACCTTAGTTTTTTTAAAAAAAGCTTAAATATCGAATTTCATTACGATAGCTTCAAAACTACGGCTGTAATCGTGTCGACAGACAGACGGACAGACGGACAGACGGACAGACGGACAGACGGACAGACGGACAGACAGACGGACATGGCTAAATCAACTCAGGTGGTGATGCTGAGCAAGAATATATATACTTTTCCATACCTACCACGCCTCCTTTTGGGTGTTACACACATCGTGACAAAATTAATATACCCCTTACGCAGTACGCGTGGGGGTATAATGAGTCTTTTACAGCGGTTTTAAATAAATGCCTTTTTAAAAATAGCAAAAAATTCAGTTTTTGATAGTCAATAAGAGTTATAATGAAACAAAATTTTAACAATTTTTTTATGTCAAAATGTTAGTATGAGTAAGAAATTTAACATTTAGGAAGATTTGGGTATGCGTTCTGTGAAAAATAAAAATTTACAAGCAAAACACATGTTTTTTTGCCAAAAAGGACCTTCAGGAGAATCAAAATTGCTTCTGCGGTTTTTCTCCGATTTGAAAAAAAGTATGCAGAAATCATTTTAATGAGTTCCTCTAACTTTTGACACCCCGACCGATGGAATCTAAATTTCGATCCGGTCTAATGTACAGTGTTCAAAATACAACCCTGTAGCCAAATAATGGCGAAACCCTATTGTATTCTTTGTAAATTACGCTGTATATTTGATCAACTGATCACAAAAGCTTTTTGACTCAGCGTGGATGAAGGTACTGGCTGGGTTGTGTGTTTATTTAATAAAAGTTAATTTAATTCAGTGCTTCAGTTCAATTCTTTTATTTTCTCGTACTGCTAAATGATGAAATTCCCAGACTTAAGTGAAGGTTTGTTCACAATGCGTTGTAAATATTGTAAATTTTGTAAGAATTTATCAAAAATACACCACATCGTGAATACCCCTATTGTTTTATTTCAATTAAGTAAATTTTACTATATGTAATTGAATTGACGCACTGTAAGATTGTGGAATAGCCTCCCTGCGTCTGTGTTTCCCAACGGATTCAAGCTGTGCAAATTTAAAACATATCTTCACCGTCATTACTCCACCTTTCCACCCTCCTACTAAACTATCACCTCTCTTCGAAACCAACACAATGCTTGCGCATTTATAGGGGGCATCCCCTGAGCGTTGGTTTAGTCTAAAATTTTCATTTCTTGGAGTCTGTAGTACTTACAGTTTCGTTTTTTTTTTAGGCTAAAGTTGACAAAAGTTGAATTCTTGTGACTCATTTTAAAAAGGACTGAACTCGATTTTTTTTTATATAACTTCTTGAGGTTAAAGCTAAGATGGTCGTGAAGCATATCTATAAGGTTCGATCGTTTCTTATTTTATTTCTTGGAATCGGTAGTACTAACAGTTTCGTCTATTTTTAAGGCTTAAGTTAACAAAAGTTGCATTCTTGCGAGTAATTTAAAAAAAAAAAAACTGAACTAGGATATTTTGATTTGGCCAAATTTGAAATGGTAAAGATTTTATTTATTTTTTTTTTTTGTCAAATTTGAAATGGTCTTGAAGCATATCTATAAGGTTTGAGCGTTTTTTATGCATTTTAAAGAAAATGTGATTTTGATTATTTATTAATGTTTGAAATGTGTCACAATCATTTAGTTTTCTAGGCGAAATCCCTTTTATTATTCGTCTCATACTTTCATATAATAATGTATTTTAAGTGATAATTAATAGTATGTGTTTCCATTGCAAACATATTTCGTTTATAAAACCCTTAATCATTGCAAGAATTTTTAAAAACTCCATAGTTTTGATTTCCTTCTATTAACCTTTCTGCATGCAAATAAAATACAGTACAAAACAAAAAAAAAATTTTAAAACAGCTTTTTATTGCAAGGACTAAAACTCTGTTAATAACAGAGTTTCAAAATGTTTCTCTGTTGAGTAATGAAATGTTGCTTCAATGGCTCTGTTAAGTTTTTTTTCACCGTATGCTGCAATTCGCCGAATGCTAACTTCACACAAGTCCAAGACACATTTAAAAAATTCCTTCAATAATGCAGTTCAAAATATCAATAAAATATAAAGTACTAACAACCATCGCTACTGATTTGTGAGATGAGTTTATTTGTTAGCAAAAAAAAAAAAAACAAATTGCTTAGCAAATTGCTAAATAAAAGAAGTAGGTAAACTAAAAAGTATCAAAAATATTTATGTAATTTGATGTAAATTAATTTTATATTAATATTATGTATATGTATCTTAAGATATCAATTTATTGATATCTACAAATATGCATGCAATCTATACATATACCAATATGCAGAAATTTACGCAAATAATTCTTAAGCCCTAACCAAAATAGACGAAACGAGACGATAGCAACTCGACGAGCGTGTACACTCGTTACGTCTGTTTTGACATTTAACCCAAAATGAAACGTTCTTGAACTCGTCTAGGCTGTCAGCTGCCAACTGTTTCAAATGCATATAAATGCCTTGTTCATCCTTAATAATGGCTATTAATTCATTAAAATATTGTTTCTTGAACTAATTGATAAAAATGCAACAACACTTGATGTAAAAATACTCTGCACTATTGTTGCTGACGAGTTGAGACGCTTAAAGTTCGGTTCTTACGGAACAAAACGTCTCGTCAACCCGTTTCCTTCAGTTTCGATGTGTTTACGTTTGCTTATTTTGGGCAACAACATTGAATTGAATTCAAGCGAACATTATCGTCTTCGCTCGTTACGGAGCAAATCGTCTATTTTGGTCAGGGTCGTCTTTACTCCTAGAGTCGTATAGCACCACAATCAGCAATGAATTGTACTGCACAATAATGATAACCAATAGGCAGAAACACATAGAAGGCATGCTTGCATCAAAGCATCTGACGTTTAATTCGAAATCACGTTAGCTTATGAGGCAACGCATAAAGAAAGCATGCACGCATCAAGCATCATTATGCATGCTTGAAGTTGGCGATCTTTGAACTTTTCTCAAGCATCAAGGCATTGGCAGCTAGGAAACAGCTGATTTTGTTTACATTTGACATGTTTCTTCTTATGTTGTTATTGTTCATGCATGCACGGAGAAAATTATTTTGCTTGAATCAAGCCATTACTTTGCTTAAACGCAAATCAGCAAAATTTTGCTCAATAGCGGTTTGATTTTATAAAACGTTTTATAAATTGAAATTACTTCTCATAAAATTTGAAAAAAGCAAAATTAAGATAAATTTTAGCAATAATTTGCTTACTTATTATAAATTCAAATAGCGAATTTTGATTTGATTCAAGCCAAACTTTGCTAAGTTATTATAAGGTAATTGTGTTCAGGCAAAAGCAAAATTTGACTCAATGTATGAAAACATTTGCTCAGTTATTATAAATTGATATAGCAAATTTTGAATTGATTCAAAATAAAAATTTGCTTGATTATTGAAATATAAAACAAAATTCGAGCTATAAATAGAAATACCGTGGCATGCAGGTTAAGTGTGTGGCTTGGCATGCTCGGAGCCCGTGTTCGATTCCCAGTCGAAATGGCCAATTTGTTTTTTTTTTTTTTTATTTTATAAATAGAAATAGCAAATTTTAATTTGATTCGAGCAAACATTCGCTCAGTTATTATAAATCGAAACAGCAAAATTTGATTTGTTTCAAGCAAAAATTTGCTCAGTTAATATAAATCGAAAAAGCAAATTTTGATTTAATTCAAGCGAAAATTTGCTAAGTTATTATATATTTAAATAGCAAAATTTGCTTGATTTTTGCTGAAAATAAGCAATATTTTGAAGTGGCTGAGAATTATGCTCAAGTTTTGCTTAATCTCCGTACAAATTTAGCAAACAGTTTTCTCCGTGTGGCTGCTATGTGTTTCAAAAAGCATGACTCAAAAGTCTCGAAGCATGCATGCCTTCTATGTGTTCCTGCCTAATGTGTGTTATAAAATAGAAGTATGTGAAAGCGTATGGGAGCGAGTTCAATGGATGTGAACATTACGCTGGCAAAACGCTAGTTACGCAAGAAAGTTGAAATTATTTCAACTTTTCTTGCGTAAATTGCGTTTTTTTGACAGCTCGTTACTTATAACGAAAAGCGAGAAGAAAGTAAAGTAACGAGTCATCAGAAGCAATTGCTTTCAGGGATGTCTCTTGCACATAGATCTTGAAAATTTTAAATGTCTTAGAGTTTTTTTTTGATAATTTGTTAACATGACGTGTTTAATACTTAGAATCTAAATTTTTATGATTATAAATGAAAACATTAGAAGTTTTATTTATAGCTGGTTTTAGATATGTATAACGCGTTATAAGCAAATTTATAACTCTGTGAACAAACCAGCCGTTTGAGTTTCAGTTTGAAATCTAAGTAATTATTTTAAAATTGTTTTTTCTTATTAAAATTAAACTAAAATTTTTCTGTATAAAACGTGATATTTTGTTGCTTTTATGATTTTTTGAAGTGAAACTTTTTTGGCGGCGAGTGAAATTTCAAGGTCTCTATTCGTGACGCTAGGCGTCACGTTTTCAATTCATATCAGGGAATGGAAAAAAACCGTACCTTATACGAACCGAATAAAAATCGCGCGCACTCAAACATTTTTCTCTCTCTAATCCGCATTTAGCTCTTCGACTCAAACACAAGCAAAATAACCATGATATAATTACTCCAAGGCAGTATTGACGTTTCTGTTGGAAACGAACTTCTGTCAAAAAATATAACAAGAAACAGAGCGCTCAAAATCCGTCATAGCATACAATTAATTTTCACTGGTCACATTCAGCGTACCCAACAGTTGGCAACTGCTAAGTCAAAACTTGATGCACATAAATATGAAGTTGCGCATTAAAATGCATTTGAAAATAGAAAATTTTTAATTTGTCGGTAAAATTTCCATTCGTATTTGTTACAAAGCTTGATATTTCATAAACTTGACAATTTTTCTGAAACTTCAATACCAATAATAGCGCTCCCCGATGTGTTGCTGTCACATTCTCTATCCAACTTGTAAGCAACGAAACACTGTGTGCCGGCGTCTTTAATACAAAATTGTAGCATACGCCAACATGTTTTTTTTCTGTTGTTCTGCAACGCTAACATTCGCTACATAAGGTGAGGTTTTTTATCACGATCAAAAAGCACAACAAAGCAAATAATGTTTTTTGATCCAACAGCGCAACCTCTTCCATTTTATTCCGCTCTCTTTCTTCTGCGTGGTTGTGATTGTGCTTGTGTTTGAGTAGAAGAGCTGAATTCACATAAAGCCGAATAAGGATTGCGCTCCCTCGAACCGAACAAAAATGAACCGTTCGTTAAGGTTTTTTTCCATTCCCTGATTCATATGAAAATGAAATTTCATATGAATCAATTCATATGAAAATTTTCAAAAAATTATTGTCGCAAGCTGGATTTGAACCCTGACTTCCGCAAGCGACCATCCGATAAGAGTCAGAAACTCTACCACTATGCCACATACTTAGGTACATTATAAACGAGTAAGCAAAATGATGAACGGGTTGTGGTCCGTATCTAGCATATCACGGATTCCGTAAAAAGTAAGCCGCAAAGTGAAAAAATCAACTTAATGGAACTAAACAAATTTTGTACCATAATTCAACACATACTATGTGCAGTTATAATTAAAAGAAAAAAACATGTCTGAGCATGCACACTCCCTAAAATGGCGAATAAATCAGAATACGCGAAAATACGATATTTTTTAACATTTTAGTGTGTGCATTGAAGCAGAGTCCTTGATAAAATAACAATTCTTTTCAAAAAATTAAAGTAGAAGTAATTTATAAATAGGTGTATTTACTGAGATATAACACAAAATATTAAGTTAAAAGTTTTGGCCACCGTACGCCACAAAAGTGATCATTTTTTTAATTGTGGAAAGCCTCTTAAAACTAGTGTCCGACCGAAACCAACATTTTGGCCGAAACCGAAACCGAAACCGAATTTCGGCCATTTTTGTAATATTCGGCCGAAACCGAAACCGAAACCGAAACTGAATGTCGTCATGAAAATTGTTTTAAAAACAATTTATTTTTTTAATTTTTTAGTTAAACGCTTTCAAAAACATAACAATTGAAACAGATTATAATAACGTATACATTCGATAAATATTCTTTTGCCTTTATTCATAAAAATTTACGAACCTCTTATAAAGCCTTTACAAAAAAAAATTTCAAAAACAGTATCCATAAACGTCCAATAACGACAAAAATTTCTTATAAAGGCTTCTTAAATGAGTATTCTTCAATAAACCCTTGATAAAGCCTTTTTAAAATTTAAACTCTAATGTGAGCACAAATATTGTCAAAAATACTTCAAACTGTTTCAAAAAATATGAAAACATGGCAAAACATTTCAAAATATTGAAAATAAAAATTATAAGTGACAATTTTTTCACAGAAGAACATAGATTAAACAATTTTTTGACTGTTTGCATGTCAAAGTATTGATAAAATTGTGACAAATAAACAAAAAATTATTGAATTTATCAAATTCACGAACCATTCTTGACACTGTTCCCATTTCAAATTGAGAGTGTTCCTATTTTAACAAATAAGCTGAGACAATATTTTTATGAATAACAAAATTTTAAAAAACATTTTATCTCTAAAAAGCTTTTTGACTATTGAGCACTTTAAATCTATTTCAAGATATTTTTATGAATATGACCGTTTGAATATTAATGTTCAACTTTAAAATAATAAATATGGCGATCATTTTAATACCACGTTAAGGAACTTTTTAGTATTTAAAGTTAAATAACTTAATATTAGAATCTAAAAAAACTACATTTATCGTTTTGTGCTGGACTCAACTCACACGGTCAATCAAATGACTGAATTTCACGGTTTTGTTCTACTTAACACCATTAAAAATTTTGATGAAAGCGAACTCACATCTACCATTGAAATATATGTAAAAACCGAATTAGTAGTGTCCGATCAAATATTCGGTTTCGGTTTCGGTTTCGGCCATATTGATGCCGAATAGCCAAAACTGATTAAAAGGGCCGAAACTGGCCGAAACCGAAACCGAATATTCGGTCGGACACTACTTAAAACAAACAAAAAAAAAATACTTGCGAAAGAAATTTCCAGAGTTGTTTTATTAAGTTAATACGGAGTTTTTCACATAAAAGTAAGTTTATTGAATTTTATTGGTGGCGTACTGGGGATACTTCAATGAATTTTGATGATATGTCCATTATGTGTGCGCACCTTATTTTTGATAAAAAATCCTCCCTAACCAAGTTTAATCCCTGTATATCATATATAAACCTTTTTATGGAATTTAAAATATATGAGTGGAAGAAGGTGGGCGTGTTCGTAGTTGGGTTTTTTGTGTGCACACCTTAGATTTGATATAAGATCCTCCCATACCAAGTTTAATCTCTGTTGGTCATAATTAAACCTTTTTATTGCATTTTTAATATAGTGGGTTGTATGGGAGATGGGCGTGTTTGTGAGCGGACTACGCCCATTTTTGTACATGTCTTACATACGTATAAAATTTCAGTTCTTTAGCTTTAATAAAACTCTCTATACAGTAATATCAATTTTTTTGGTTGTATGGGAGGTAGGCGTGTCCGTGGGCGGATTCAAATATACTTTATGTTACAAATGTCCTCAGCCTCACAAATAGTAAGTGTCTTTTATATTTTCGACTGATTCTTTAAAAGTTAAAAGATAACTGTTATTTTTTGCCTTGTATTTTTTCGGGGAAAAATAAAGGTTACTTTTGACTTTTATTTTATTGGTCAAAAATGGCAGTTATTTTGTGACTTTTATTTTTTCGGTCAAAAATATCAGGCAATTTGTGTCTTTTTAAAGGCTGCTTTACAAATTGAACTCTTGACACATGTGCAAAATGTCTCACCGATGAGATGAAAATAATAGTATCAATATTTTTTTAGTCGGTAAAATGACCTTTGAAAAAATATAAATTGCCTGTTTTCTTTGACCGAAAAAAACTGCAGAAAATAACTGTTATTTTTGATCGATAAAGTAAAAGTCAAAAGTAACTGTTAGTAATTTTTTCCCAAAAAAATATAAGGCACAAAATAACTTTTATTTTTGTCGGAAAAAATAATAGTTAAAAAATAACAGTTAATATGTGCCTTTTTCGATAAAAACCATAACCGGTACGGTCCCTGGATGTAAATATTGAAGCAACGGATTATTATTCCATTTCGTATCGATTGAATTTCTTTTCAGATACTTTCTCTCTCTATTGCACACTAAAATCTCTATTTTTTACTGTTTAAGAAGTTTCACTTCTGCCACGTGTACGGTGCTACACGCGAGTTTTTTTATATGCCTTATTTGATGACATTAATTTTTTTCTCGAGTACATATTAACTAGAGGTTGTATATAAATTGTTTTAACTTTCTCACTTACATATTTTCTTGTTCAAAGCCTCTTAAAAATTTTAATATTGAAAATATTGCTAGCTTTGGGGTCAAATATCTCTGGGGAGTACGGGTTGATACATTTTAAATTTTTCCACAATAAAGTGTATTGTTTTAACCAGTGCAGACCGGAACAGCACAAAAAAAGTCGTTTTCAGCACAGCACATAAGCACTTAAAAAAATACCAAAATAGCACAATAATAAGCACTAAAAACCTTTTAATTACAACAAATATTTTTAATCAAAAGAATAAGTTTATGTTCAATGAACATTGTTCATATTCCTTTTTATACCCCCACGCATACTGCGTAAGGGGTATATTAATTTTGTCACGACGTGTGTAACGCCCATAAGGAGGCGTGGTAGGTATAGAAAAGTATATATATTCTTGCTTAGCATCACCACCTGAGTTGATTTAGCCATGTCCGTCTGTCTCTCCGTCTGTCTGTCTGTGGACACGATAACAGCCGTAATATTCAAGCTATCGTAATGAAATTCGATATTTAAGCTTCCTTTAAAAAAACTAAGATCAAGTTCGAGAATGGGCTAAATCGGATGAAAACCACGCCTACCTCCCATACAACCCCAATGATGAAAACTCCATAAAGAAACTAATATTTACGCTACAAAACTTAAATTCGGTATTTGTATAGTCTATGACAAAACTCAGGTGTGCTAGAAAAATGGGCGTCATCCACCCACTAACACGCCCACCTCTCATACAATCGTATTATTGAAGCCTAATTATAGAGGCTTGTGTCGAAGCTATAAAAGTAAAATTAAAAATGTATTATTTTTATATAAAAAGTAAGACGTGAGAGAAAAATGGGCGCAATCCATCCACGAACACACCCACCTCCCAACCAACCCCAAAACTTAAAACTATATAAATAGGCTTCTGTCGAAGCTACAAAAGTAAAATTAGGTATTTATTCTTTTTATAATAAAACCAAGATGTGTTAGAAAAATGGGCGTCATCCATCGATGAACACGCCCACCTTCCATACAACTCATAATATTGGAAACTCTATAATCAGGCTAATATTTAAGCTACAGACCTGAAATTGGGTATTTGTGTATGTATATTATATCAAAATTGAGGCGTGTTAGAAAAATTGGCATCAACCACTCAAGAACACGCCCACCAATAATTGAAAACTTTATAAAAAGGCTTGTCTTCATTTTGTAGGAAAACAATTTGATATGAATGTATTTTAGACGTCATCAAAATAGTTAAATTCTTTGAAATCTCATATAAAAAGAGCTGCAATTTAAGATTTGTACCACTGCGTATCACCTGTGGGGGTATTTTAGCTTCGGCCAAGTCGAAGATATACCTTACTAGTTTAAAATAAAAAATAAAAACACATAATGTGGATGTTACCAGTATTTAAAAAGAGGAAGTTCTTCCGGTGACTACAAATCAAGAAACTTATTTCTTGAATCTGTACATTTATAAATAACTTTGTATATATCTAAAATAACGGGATAACTTTTATTTCTATGAAGGATATTTTTGTATAATCTCTTCGCGATTGCTGAGTAAGAAAGCAATAGTCGGTCTAGCCCTTTCACTCCGTGTCTAGGGAATACAAATATAAGATAGTTGTTACTTTTAAATAAACTAACTATACCCTAAACCTGAAAGATCAGGGTATATTAACTTTGTGCAAACGTTTGTAACGCATAGAACGAAGCGAGTCCGGTATAGAAAAGAATATATATTCCTGATCAGCTTCACCTCGTGAGTCGAGCTATCTATGTCCGTCCGTCCGTCCGTCTGTGTGTTGTCCCTAAACACAGGATAAGAAGAAGAACTTGAGATTATTGGATGAAACTCGGTACACATAGTCGCATGGGCCCAAGGATCTGCACTATTGAATATTTTGGAATCCGCCCACGGACACGCCTATCTCCCATATAACGCAAAAATTGAAAACTGCATAAATAAGCTCATAGTTATCCTACAACAATAAAATTTTACAAGAATGCAGCTTATATCAAATCAAAGCTGTCTTCGAAGAATGAATGTCATCCGCTCACGGACACGCCCACCTCCCATACAACCCAAACATTGAAATCTCAATAAATAAGCTTATGTTTAACTTACAGATGTAAAATTTGATACATATATTTTTTTTATAATAAGCCGAAGACGTTTTTGAAAAATGGACGTCATACGCCCACGGACACGCCTACCTCCCATACTACGCAAAAATTTAAAACTGCATAAGTAAGCTTATGTTTGTCTTACAGAGACAAAATTTGGTACATATGTATTTTATAATAAAACGAAGATGTTTAAGAAAAATGGACGTCATGCACTTATGGACACGCCTACCTCCAATACTACCCAAAAAAATTCAAAACTCCATAAACAAGCCTATGTTTAACATACAGAGATAAAATTTTGTATGTACAGTGAGTCACAGTGAAATTGGTCCACCGGTGTCCAAACACTTTTAAGTGTAAAAAGTGTAAGAAATCAATATAAATCCCAAAAAAATGTGACTAATTCAGTAAGTTTATTTTATTTATATAATAAATACATCAAAAATTTAAGTAATTCATTAACATTTTGCAAAAAAATTAACAATTAGCAAAAAAAGAGAAAAATTCATGTCACAGTGAAAATGGTCCACCCTAATGAACTACGATTAATAATGGAAATTTTTTAGAATCTTCTTTTGTTATCTTTTGTCTACGTTTGTTAACCCTTTCAAATTGAAACTAACACAAATTATAAATAAGCAAATTATAAATAAGGCAAATTATGAATAAGCCAAAAATTAGCCCAAAAAAGTTATTTTGCGATCGTCAAGAAAGGTGGATTGTCAACCAAATCAAGAATAATCCACGGCTGAGTGCACCAAAACTACGGGATATGATTGAGAAACACTTCAATATAAGCTACAACGCCGAGACAATTCGGAGAGTCCTTCGAAAGAATGGAATTAATGACAGAATTGCACGCAAGAATCCCTTCATAAACCCAAAGAATAAAAAAATTAGATTGGAGAATGCTCAAAGCTACGCTGGCAAGGATTTTTCTTTCTGGAAGAACGTTTTATTCACAGATGAGAGTAAATATAACCGTTTTGGGTCAGATGGCAGATTAAACGTTTGGAGAAAACCCAATCAGGAGATGAATCCTTTGCGTCCGACAGTTAAACATGGCATTTGCGTCCGACAGTTAAACATGGTGGCGGACATGTGATGGTCTGGGGTGCTTGTTCGGCTGCTGGTGTTGGTAAATTGCACTTTGTTGAAGGGATAATGGAAAAAATGCGATATCTAAACATTTTGAAAAATAATCTTAAGCAAAGTGCTGAAAAACTCGGCATAAAGGACATCTTTAATTTTTATCAGGATAATGATCCTAAGCACACGGCTGGAACTGTCAAAGAATGGTTGCTGTATAATTGTCCCAGAGTAATCAAAACTCCACCTTAATCTCCAGATTTTAATATTATTGAAAATTTGTGGCAGAAAATGGAATTTGAGATACGAAAACATGAAATTTCTAACAAAGATGAGTTAAAAAAGGTCCTTTTGGAGGAGTGGAACAAAACAAATCCGGAATATACAAAAAAGCTAGTGGAATCTATTCCAAATTGCCTTAAATCAGTTATTCAGCAGAAAGGATATCCAACAAAGTATTAAAAATAATTTTTTTCAATACTTTATTTAATATAAGCTTAGTGGACCATTTCCACTGTGACATAAATTTTTCTCTTTTTTTTGTTAAATGGTAATTTTTGTGCAAAATGTTAATGAATTAATACAAATTTTTAAGTTTTTATTATTAAATAAAATAAACTTACTGAATTAGTCACCTTTTGGTTTAATTTATATTGATTTCCTAGACTTTTTACAGTTAAAAGTTTTTGGTCACAGGTGGACCAATTTCACTGTGACTCACTGTATGTATCATAGATGGGCACATTGCAGTACCAGTAAAATTGCAGTAAAAATAAATTATTACTGATTACTAAAAATAATTGCAGTAATCAGTAAATTTTAACTGGTAAGGAAATTTAATTTGCATTACCAGTAAAACTTTACTGATTAGTTGAGAAAAATTGCAGTAAAAATAAAATTTTACTGATTACTGAAAAGTATTGCAGTAAAAATAAATTTTTACTGATTACTGAAAAAAATTGCAGTAAAAATGAAATTTTGCTGATTACTGATAAAAATTGCAGTAAAAATAAAATTTTACTGATTACTGAAAAAAATTGCAGTAAAAATAAAATTTTACTGATTACTGAAAAAATTGCAGAAAAATAAAATTTTACTGATCAATGAAAAAAAATTGCAATAAAAATCAAATTTTACTGATTTTACTTTCAGAACCCGCTAAATACATACACTGGTATTTGATTAAAAATTATTAGTCTTATAATTCTTCTTCCAGAGGAAAAGTATTGAGTAACGTTTTCTTTTTAGTGTCGTAATTATGTAAATAGCAGTTTTTGGATTTAATTAAACCCCTTGTTTGGACGTGTGTGGAACACGTAGATATGCCAAAAGATTACGACACTTGGTCTTAAATAAATTTTGAATCAAAAAAATTCTCTCAACGTTAGCAGATGAGTGAGGAATTGATAAGATACCATGGGCAATTCTGTAAATGTTTGAAAACATACTTACATCTTGCTCAGTTTTTATTACCCCCACTTCAGGCCAGAATTCGGAAATAGTCAAATCCTTAAAATTTTTCAATTCCTCAAAATCTGCCAGCGCCCTGCCTTGTATTCCGTGTTGGTCGACTTTGCATTTAAAAGTTCTTGTTCTGGGAACGTTTTTAAAATCAGCAGCAAAATGCTGGTTGTTTGTCCAGATAATACGTGACTGGTCAAAAATTTTGGTAAGAAGTTTATGACTTAATTTTCAAAACTGATTTTTTTTTCAACTATTGACAAAATTTCAGCTGAAATTTTTTAATATTAGTTTAAAACTCAGCAACTTCATCAGCTGGTACCTTCTCCGTTATATAGTATACCCTTAAGTATACCCTTAGAATACCCTTTAAGTAAACAAACATTTAATGTTAATCAACATTTTTGGTATGCTTAACCCACTACGCAAAACAAGACATTGTCATATCCCAGTAAGGAATTAGGTGCCGATGCAATTAGTTTACTTCTTGTTTTGTGTGTGCTGTGCTTGCAGATCGTGAAAGCTATACGTGATATAAGGAGTTTAATATGTAATCAATTGTAAAAATATAAAAGTACCAGGGTATTTTTTCGGTAAGAAGGTACTCGGGTACTTTTGTTGAGTCAATAGTACTCAAAAAAGTACTATTTCACTCAAAATATTATCCCTGCTCTGGCCTCAACCTTTTACTAATAAATATTTTATAAACCCATTTTACCATAAACCCATGATTTATTTAATTTGGATTTTGCATATTTAACTGCCAGACATTCTTTTATAATTGGTAAAATTTGATTTTTACTGCAATTTTCTTCAGCTATCAGTAAAATTTTATTTTTACTGCAATTTTTATCAGTAATCAGTAAAATATAACTGGTAATGCAAATTAAATTTAATTACCAATAAAACTTTACTGATTACTTTTAGGTTTAATGCAGTAAATAAATACTGCAGTGTGCCCATCTATGGTAGGTATTTTATACCAAAACTAAGATGTGTTCAAAAATTGGGCGTAGTCCGTCCATAAACACGCCCACCTCCCATCCAACCTGCAATAGCGAAAACATTATAACGGCATTAACGTGTGAGCTACAGGAATAAAACTTGGTATGAGTAAATTTTTCATCAAAATTTAAATGCATATAAAATATGGGCTTCATCCATCCTCGGCTACACCCTTTCAATGATATTATTGTATTTTGAAGAACCAGGTTTAGGGTATTTCATATAGCTGAATTACAATGCAGCAGTGGCAGTGGCAGCAGCAGTGTCAGTGACAGCAGCAGTGATCAGTTGTTTCGTATTTTACTGCCTGCAAATTACAATCTAGCAGTGGCAGCGTCAGCATCAAAAGCAGTGAATATAGAATTTTCCTTAGTAGTTTAATTATTTGCATGTTGCTTCCCTGAATATTTTCGGTTGTTTGTTTGGTAGCACTGCGGCAGTGGCAGTGAATTTAAAAATAGGGCTAACCTCGGCAGTACTGCTTACTGCCACTGCTGCTATGTAAGTTTCACCATTGAACAACATTATTCCTAAAATAACAGCTGATCACTGCCACTGCCACTGACGCTGCCACTGCCGCATTGTAATTCAGCTAATAGTCGGGTTAGACCGACTTTAGACTTTCTTTACTTGTTTTAAATTTGATATTTTCTTATCTATTGGCTGTTGGGAACTGAACGCGTATGTAAAAATTGTTTGGGGAACTACTTTGAATTTAATTTTAAAAAAATCGATGCATAATGTACGCAAAACTAAAAAAAACAATAAATTTCTTCAAAATAAAATTTAAAGCGCAAAAAACATAATGAGTTCGTGGATGTTTAATCGTTAAATTTCAAGTATGGATGGTATTATGGTTATTTATGAATATATGTCACTTTTTCATGGCCAAAACGGTATCAAGAAGTACTCGGATGCAGTTGACATGTTGTAAATAATTGTTTAGTTATTACTTGCCTACAATTTCGTTGTATATTGTTTGCCAAAATTCAAAACGGTTTGAGAGATATGAACCAGAGAACTGCATGAGTGCACTTCTTACTAAAAAATAAAAAGAATTGCTAGAATAAAAGCCTTGAGTGTATTTGACACGCACACACAACGTGCAACTGGAACTCATGATTTGTCAAATACAAGCGTCAACAAGACACAAGCTTGTGAGTAGAGAGTGGTCGAAAGACACGAAACAAAAATCAAAAACACTCCCAAATCATGCCAAGCACTCCCAACCAGTGTTGCCAGTCTAGCCTTTTTGAGGCTAGATCTAGCCTTTTTTTTTGTTGTCTAGCCTCGAAAATTACCATCTAGCCTCTAGCCTTTTTTTTAGCCTTTTTTGTTTTTTTCTAGCCTTTTTTAATATTTTGCTTAAAGATGCATTACTACATCCAATTTTTCTGACGTTGCAATTTTGAAAATGTGAATCTTCTATTGCTCTTTTTATACTTTTAAAGTGGTTAAACCCAAATATTTTCTGTTATAGAGAAAGAAAAATCCAGTTACTCTACAGAAGAAATAAGGATAATTGAAATATAATGGCAAACAATTGTAAATCACAATTGGAATAACTTAAGTTCCATAACAGAATTCTGGGCAGAAGCTAGAGATTCATTGAATGAAGATCCGTTCCAAGAGCTATCAGATTTGGTTTTTAGTTTTATTATTTTAGCATTAAGCAACGCTGAGGTAGAAAGAACGAAATTTAAAAAAAAATTAAGTAAAGAAACCGTATTCAAACTGGCATGCTAAATTTTCTTCTAAAGATAAGATATGTTCTTAAAAGAAAACGAGTAAAGAAAGTCTAGTCCGACTATGAAATACACTAAACCTCCTATAATATTTAAATAAACAATATTTTAAAATACTAAAACAAATAGAAGTAACTTCCTATTTTTGTTTAAAATCCATGTATTCTTTATAGAACTATATAGGTTGTACCAATGAAGGTTGTATGGGAGGAAGGCGCGTTCGTAGGTGGATGACGCCTTTTTTTGTGAGCACACCTTAGTTTTATTTACCATGATCTCATACCAAGTTTTATCTCTGCAGGCCAAATATAAACGATTTTATAGTGTTTTCCGTATTGTTGTATGGGAGATGACCATTAGGCCGTATCGAAAAATTTAGATCGTATTCTTAGAGGTCTGAAAAGTTTCATAGGCTTGTCAAGATCACCCAAAAAAAAATTTTATAAAAAATAAAGGACATCTTCCTGCCCCGCAAGGACTAAGTTGTTTTTTGGGAAAAACAATAAAAAATAACGATCTTAAAATGCTTTGATATTTTTAAGAAAATCCACACATGTCTTAAAGCAAAACTAATAATGCAGTTTAACTAACAATTTCTCGCCACACACGGTGCTACTCATGATTTTTACCAACAGTGTCCTGTATGAAGGATATTTGAAGAGAAAGTTGTACTTGGGATAGCAAAAGACTTTTGATTGTAAGAATTGGTTATAAGTTATGGTGGTACTGTTTATAGTGTTGGTGTATTCCATAAACAACATGAATTAATAATTTGCATAGTTTTTGTATTTGTATTCTTTTGTTTTAGAGAAACGTATACTAGAACGCAATTTTTTAACTTTATCAAAAAAATTAATATAAGATTTTATGTCAAGTGATTCAGAAGTGGTATCGAAGATTATCTTCTTTATTTGAATTTTTTGAAAATTTCTGAACATGTATGGGAGATGAGCATGTTCATGGGCGGATGTCGCTCATTTTGTGAACACATCTTAGTTTTGATACAACAATCTCAATACCAAGTTTTATATTTTTGGCTCATATAAACTTCTTTATAGCGTTTTTACTATAGTGGGTTGTATGGGAGGTGGGCGTGTTTAAGGGCGAATGACGACTATTTCAATGTTGGAGTTGTATGGGAGGTGGGCATGTTCATGGTTAGATCACGCCCATTTTTTGTATACATTGTGTTCAGTGTGATATAAAAGAAATACATTTAAATTTTATTTCGGTAGCTTAAATACAACCGTCTATACAGCGATTTTTATTTTTTAGATTTATGGGAAGTAAGCGTGTCCATGGGTGGATTCCAAAATATTCAATAGTGCAGATGCTTGGGTTCATGTAAATATGTGAACCAATCTCAACTCCTTCTTAACCCTCACTTTGGCACTATTTACATACATATGTAAATATCCCAATTTTAAATTTGCTATAACTCCTTTCTTTTTTATTCGATTTGAATATGGCTTGGACTCTGTGGCTATTTTTTGGTTTTCTTTCTGAAAATTCAAAAGTTGTTTTTAATTTTAGAATTTTTTGATACTTTTTGAAAATTTTTCATTCCTATAACGTAGTTTGGTACATATTTACATATGTAAATATTTTGTATTTGAAAGGCTTTTCTGGTGTTTTAACGCATTTTTTGTCTTATTTATAGAAAAAAATTATAAGGAAAAACTCTTCACATATTAATTATATATACAAAATTCATATTTGATAGCTTTTATTGGAAAAATATTAATGAATAGAATTGCTTACCGGGAAGTGCTAATTTAATGAAAAAAATTTCATTTTTTGTTGGAATTTGTTTTGTTTATTCATTGGTACTATACATTTTTTTTAATTTGATTTTCATAATTATATTTTGGTTATTTCGTAAAGGGCTGGATCGTCAAGTGTTCATAATATGTAAAACGCTATATCGAAAGAAGTAATGCATGGATTTCAATGGTTAGTAATTTTTGAATAGGATACAGAATAACCTTTCTTTTGATACCCATAATGCTAGATTTTGTTGGAAAATTAAAAAAAAAACACGACTTTTCCAGGCCCATATTCTCAACACGCGAACCCTATAACTTCTAAACCACTTGAGAGCGGCGTGAAATTTTTCCGGAATTGGACTTAGAAGGTGTTAATACATATATTCCGCCTAAAAAATAATGCAAATTTTTAGTTTCTGTTTGTCTTTAAGAATGCCAAAAAAATATTTACAAATGTAAATAGTGCCAGATTACGTAGTAAAAGATTGGTGCCAAAGTGAGGCTTAACCTATATTTACAGACAACACATAGACAGATGGGCGACAAAGGTGACACTGATCAGGAATATGTATACTTTTCTATACCAGACTCGCTTATTTCTATGCGTTACAAACGTTTGCACAAAGTCAATATACCCTGACCTTACAGGTTTATGGTATAATAACGTTAACAAATCTAGCCTTTTTTTAGCTTTTTTTTTAAAGCCATCTAGCCTTTTCTAGCCATTTTTTAAAGGCCATCTAGCTTCTTTTCTCAAAACTTTCTGGCAACACTGCTCCCAACTCATGCCAAATGCACAAGACTTTAGGAAGTGTTTGTATCTCTTCCGTTGCATGAGACATTTTTTTGTTATTGTGCGCACAATATTTGGCTGTTTATTCTTGCTGCGTATTTTTGCATTTATTTGTGTTGTGCTAATATTTTAATAAATATAACTTATAATAATGTTTACTTTTCCATCATAAAAACCATCATAAAAAAGTAGGTTTTGCACTATGGGTAGATTATATTTCAGAAATCAAACAGCTGCAACAAAAAGTTCTTTGTGTTCGGCATATTTCTTTTTATGTAATAATTTATATTTATACAAAAATATTTTATGCAATTATTAGGCTATTCACAGTTTAAGCGTATATTAACAAAGCGTATTTATAGCATTTGTTATTTCTGAAACTGTGAGCACCTCAGTATTCAATAATTATGCAACGGTATGACGTTTATCGTTAGTGTTGCCACTACGTTAAAAACTCTTTGAAGGAGAAATTTTATTATCTGTAGGGATTATTACAGTATCTGATGTGTAAGGCGTTCAATGCAAAAAATTGAGTTTAGGAGATATATTCACTAGAGTGTATCGAAAATCTGACCCCAAATTTTTGTGCATTTTTTATCAACTTTTGTACTGGAGACCCATTAATGATTGATTTAAAAAGAAAATCAAGCTTATCAATGAATTCCTTTTATATAAAAACACAGAACTGCAAATTTTCATCCATTGACAAATTCTCTGACGAGATTTAACAGTTTTTTCAAAGTGAATTTACTTGTTGGTGGTGACCGTGGCATGCACGTTAAGTGTGTGGCTTAGCATGCTCGGAGTCCGGGTTCAATCCCCAGCCGCGACGAAAAAGTTTTTTCAATAAAAAATTTTTCTGATCGGTCACCACCTCTCTGCAGACAATGGCAATCCTCAGAGAGTAAATAATGCCATGTAAAGCTTCTTGAGAGCATGAACTTTAGCCGTTCGGAGTCGGCATAAAACATGTAGGTCCAGTTCTTGGTCAAGTGTGTGTAAACATTTAATAACACACACAACACAATTGATCATAAGAAGCTCGGTCAAAGTCCTTTCAAGGGCTGAAATGGCCAATTTGTCTTTTTTTTTAATAAGAAAGTACACCAATCGAAAGGATTTTTCATGTACTATTTAATCTTGGTACCGGAATTGGGGGTACGATTTTTCCCATACAAGTCGATACACTCTAATATTCACTCCTATTTCTTAATAAATTTTATGCGAAGTTGAGGTCCTATCCTTAAAACCACTCCACCATTCAAAATAATAAAAAAATAGTTTTATATGTTAAACAAAATTAGTGATATTTTGCACAAATGCAGTGGCACCACTGTCTTATTTTCTATCTGACAGAACATTTAACACGAAGTTGGCAACTGTAGACGGCTTAAAAATACGAGGCTCAAAAAACACGTCCAAGGGTTACTTTTATTTACGCGTGTCTGCGTATTTGCGTTTGCATGCAAAACAACAATAAAGCAAAATACGCTTGCGTAAGTTGGCGTACAAATAACAAATCGTAAATATAACAGACCTGCGTATTCAAACTGTGAATAGGCTATATGTCTTAAAGATTTTTTTGTGAGCTTGTTTCGGATCTGAAGTATTAAGAAAGGTCAAGAGTGTTGATCTATCTGTTGAGTCTGATCTAGAATAAGATAATTTGACTTCCTGTGTAATTTTTTATTTACGCAAGGCACAAGAGGTTTGCGAGTGGAAGCCATTTGCTGCAGATCTCTGATATAAACCAAAAATGGTAAAAATAACAAGTTAATTTTTTCCATTTTTGCGTTTTGTTGCCAATAGCTACAACTTTGCTGAAGACAGGAAAGCAAAATTCCAAATAGCTTACGAGATATAGCCGTGAGGACAAAAGCATTTATTTTGAAAAAATTAAGTTTGAACTGATATCTTTCAGGTATCATAAAATCCGATCGGTAGCCAAACTAGAGGGGATTTATACAATGAAACTAGTCGCATGAGACTGTCAAAAGTGAGGGTGCGGAGTAGAAAACGAAAAAGAATGAAAAAAGTCTCTCGGGCTGCGATTTCATGAAACTTTTTGACGTTATTTTTTTATATTTTCTTTTATTTTCGCCATTGATTGAATTTTCAGAGCAAAGTCTCTGCAACTCAGTTTCATCATATAATTTGAAGATGAAACTTGAAAAGAGAACTTCAGAAAATCTCATGCAATTAGTTTCATTGTATAAATCCCCTTCTAGCAAATTCCCGGTAGGGTTTTTTATATACGTCCCTTATTTTAAGTAGTGTCCGACCGAAACCACAATTTTGGCCGAAACCGAAACCGAATTTCGGCCATTTTTGTAATATTCGGCCGAAACCGAAACCGAAACTGAAAGTCTACATACACATTTGTTTTTAAAAACATTTTATTTTTTTTTAAATTTTATTAAAAGCTTTCAAAAACAAAACAATTCAAACAGATAATAATAACGTATACATACGATTAATATTCTTTGAATATTAAAGTTCAACTTTAAAATAATAAATAAAGAGATCATTTTTAATACCACTTTAAGGAACTTTTTAGTGTTTAGAGTTATTCGGTTTCGGTTTCGGCCATATTGATGCCGAATAGCCGAAACTGACTAAAAGGGCCGAAACTGGCCGAAACCGAAACCGAAACCGAATATTCGGTCGGACACTAATTTTAAGTAACAACAGTCAGAGTTTTTTGAGTTTTACGTGTTTTACCGTGTAAATACCGCTTAAACACATCTTTTTCAGTTATCGTTCTTTCCTCTGACTTTTGTCAGACACAGAATATTATCGATTTTTTTTCTTGTTTTCATGAAATTGCAATCCACAATTCCGGTGAACGTACCCATATCAGTAAATAAGAAATAAAAATAAGCAGTATTCACAAATCGCTTTATAATATAGTTTCGAAACAGAAAAATTGATATGTGCCTGATTCAGAAAATTTTTAAGCAAAAGAAACCTACTTACAAATTGTTTCCATAAACAAAATCTACAGGAAAACATACTTCTCGGTTCTCTGCAATATCAATACATATAGAATAACAAACGTCGTAGTGAAGTCCGTATACGGTCATCGTGTCGGAGTTTTCATTGTATCCTTAAAGGCATCAACAGCGAATCTGCACTGTCACAAGCATAACAATTCCAACTAGAAATGGCTGATGAACTTCCGGATAAACTTGATAAATTGGAAATTGCTCCGTCATTACCACAGGTTAAATTAATTGATGATCACTTACCCGTTTCTCTCAACCCCTTTTTTGACGATGGTATTAATGCAAATAACATGTTGGCATCCAGTTCAAAGGATATTCAAGGAACGAAAAGCCTTATATTTAATGAGCATCAACAAAGATCACATAAGAGCCGCCTTCGTCGTTGCTCTGAAAGCATTCTAGATGAATTTAAATTGCAGCAATCTGCGCTGTTTTCCACTAATCTTGACGTTTTGACATCACCACGAGCAACTCTAAAGGTAAACAAGATCTCAATGAAAAAGAACGGCTATTTTGTTGGTAGGAAGGTTCTGCTTCGTGAACCTATGCTGCGCGCCTTTCAGACCTGCTTCGATATTCGAAGCACATCAAGGCGAAAACGCTTGTCTGCCAGCGAAAATTTGGCGGATTCTGCAAATTCAATGTCTGACTTCCGCGATTTAATAAACGAATGTGATAACATGTTAATGGATAACGTCAACTTCAACAGCAATTTAAATAACTTGAGCTTAAATCGCAAGGGTTTAAAAAAATTTAATACTGTGCAAGTACTCAACTTGAAAAAAGATTATATATTGCCTAACCGCAGTGATACAATGTGTAATAGTATTATTCCAACCGCATCATTGTCTGTTAGTACAGAACCTAGCACGTCATTACGCGCTAGAACTTCCTGCTCCCAGCAAGCTGCTTCACCACACTCATGCGGTCATTCACAGTCGAACAGCATCAACGCAGTCAATACCGTGGGTACGACTGACGATGTCACCATTGATGAATTGGCTAGTTACTTCGATACTTTAGTTCATATACCTAAGAAAATGTCATCAATGGCTGAGATGATGTACATATGATCATCAAGCATTTTTATGAAGTTACGAAAAGAAAAAAAAATAAGTTCGCTATACAGGGTTGTTGTGCTACGATCAAATATGACAGAATCACTTCATATACTAGTGTACCAATTTAGTTCACAAATAAATATATTACATACAATGTTTGCAATGTATAGCTCATATAACTTGTACGATTTTGTTACTGTTATTAACTCTATAATTTTTAAATGTGCTCTATATGTGTAAATGCTTAAGAGTAATTTTCTATAGTTTAGGTTTATTTAAATGAGAAATATATATAAATATGTATATCATGCAGTGTGCTATGTAAGCTAATGGAGATCAAATTTGTTAAGGAATTTAACATTTAAACATTTAATTTAAGGAAGTAAACATTTCCATGCAAATGCATGTTAATTTTAAACATTTAACAATTTTTAACAGAAGTAATTTCTACAGCTACTTTTGGAGTAAAAAAATTTTAAATTCTGCTTAACTCTATAACATAAAATAGCTACACGTTAAGCCAGAAAAACTGAAACGAAAAAAAAACATTGGCCAATTCAATGTTCTTAATGAAGACATGAGTAAATTAAATTGAGACGTCGCGTTTTACAGTGAAGGTCTTATGTGTATACAAACAATTTTAAAACTTAAAACAACCATGTTTATGGCTATTTTAGAAATTAACTACTTGATAAAGTATGACTTATAACAGAGTTCAGTATATTTGTCAAACTTGGAGTCAATTTTCTCAAAACTACACTTTTGCGACATATCATCTTCATTCACTTATGTCTTCAAATGTTTGTACACGATTGATAAAGAACTGGACCTACTATATATATTTTATGCTGATTCCGAGCGGCTAAAGTTCAATTTCTCAAGACGCTTTACATGGCATTGCTTACTCTCTGGGGTTTGCCATTGTCTGCAGAGGAGGTGACAACCGATCAGAAAAATCAATTTCTATTGAAAAACATACAGTGTCAGATGATGATTCGAACCCGGGTCTGACGAGATTAATTGGCTCGTATGCCACACACTTAGCACATACGGCCGCCACAAACAACGTTCAGAAAATCTTAAAATTGAGTTTGCAGTTATAATTCAAAAGCAAAAACAAAATTCATACTTTTAAAAAAAGTAAAGTTTATTTAAATTCATTTTCTGTATACCCTTTGGTTTATATATAGGGAACAAAGCTACAAATCTCAGAACTGTTAGAATGTTGTATAGTAATGCTTTGTTGTATTAAATGGTCAACCTGCTTTTGCAGTACAGCCAGAACGTTAAGAAATGTAAAATAAGTAATTTTTTTATCAAGCGCCAGTCATCAATTGCATCAAAAAATGTATGCTGTAAATCTTGATGCATTTCCGAATAGACCCAAACTTAATATAATGGTATTTAACTACACAAAAGTAATACATTTTAATGATAATAAGCTTAACTTGTTGTTGCTTGAAAATACTAAAGTCGAAAAAACAAACAAACATTTTTTGTCAAATATGACGATTTATTATTGCAAATTGACACCTTAATATAGAAAGAACGTAACTCATAATTTGTCGAAATCGTGTTTTTTGCATTTTCTACTAGAATACCCTCCATAAAAAAACAAACAATTGGCCATTTCAGCACTTGAAAGGACTTTGCCCGAGCGTCTCAATCAATTGTGTTGTGTGTGTTATAAAATGTTTACACACACTTGACCGAGAACTGGACCTACATGTTTTATGCCGACTCCGAAAGGCTAATGTTCTGAAGAAGTTTTACATGGCATTATTTACAATACCCTCCATGAAACCAAAAAAACTGTAATATGGTTTTAAATACTGAATTTGTTGACGATTTTTATTACAATCTACATAAAATACTTTTTAATAACATAACATTTTAAGAAGTTATTAAGATTTTTATACCCCCCACGCATACTGCGTAAGTGGTATACTAGGTAGTAGCAATCGCTGATCAAATACATAAGCTGGCCACATAAATAGGTATGTTCAGGATACAAATTATTTGGGTCGCTCGCTTTAAAAAATTATAAACGAAACTTAAAATTATTGAAGAAAAAATATAATCTCTTCCGATTTATTAAACGATAAAACTCAAATTTCTTAATTTTTTTCCAGTTTTATGGGCCAAAGTCACGTGCGAGGTCATTTCTATATATACAAAAAAATATTGGCTCTAAAAAGGCACACAGTTTTGTGTAAGATTTTGTATAAATATCTCAAACGGTATAGAAGTTATGAACGATAAAGTGAAATGTGCGTCAGAAAAAATACAAAAATTCACTTTTTGACATATAACAAATCAAAGTTTTTTCAAAAAGTGGCAACTTTAGCATAAAACAAGTAAAGAAAGTCTAAAGTCGGTCTAGGCCGACAATGAAATACCCTAAACCTACTTTTCCAAAAAAAAATATTATTGAAAATGGGTGTGTCTGTGGGCGGATGAAGCCTTTTTTTATATGCATTTAAATGTTGAGGACAAATTGACACATACCAAGTTTTATTCCTGTAGCTCACAGTTAATGCCTTTATTATGCTTTCGCTATGGGAAGTGGGCGTGTTCATGGACGGATTACTCCCAATTTTTGAACACACCTTAATTTTGGTATAAAATACATACATACCAAATTTTATCGCTCTATGACAAACATAACCTTAATTATTGAGTTTTAAACTTTTTGGGTTGTATAGGAGGTAGGTGTGTCCGTGGGCGGATGACGCCCATTTTTCAAAACCATATTTGGTTTGTCATAAAAAACTACGTGCCAAATTTTATCTCTGAAGGTTAAACAGAGGCTTATTTATTCCGTTTTCAATGTTTGGATTGTATGGAAGGTGGGCGTGTCCGTGAGCGGATGACACCAATTTTTCGAAGACATCTTTTTGTTGATATAAAACACATACCCACCAAATTTGATTGTTGTAGGTTAATTATTAGCTAATATATCCAGTTTTCAATTTTTGCGTTGTATAGGAGGTAGGCGTGTCTGTGGGCGGATGATCTTCATTTTTCAAAATCATTTTTGTTTTGTTTTAAAAAACATATGTGTCAAATTTTATCTCTGTGAGTTAAGCAGACGCATATAAATTGTGTTTTCAATTTTTGGGTTGTATGGGAGGTGGGCGTGTCCGTGAGCGGATGATACCCATTTTTCGAAGACATCTTTGTGTTAATACAAAACATACCAAATTTTATTGTATGTATTGTATATATACCAACACAGACGGACGGACATGAATAGCTCGACTCACGAGGTGACGTTGATCAAGAATATATATACTTTTCTATTCCGCACTCGCTTCGTTCTATGCGTTACAAACGTTTGCACAAAGTTAATATACCATCACCTTTCAGGTCTAGAGCATAAATACCAACAATATTAAATTTTTAAAATCGCTTTTCAATAGTTTTCTAATGATACTTCATTTACAAATATAGGGTAACAGATGCCAGAGATATGATTTATTTTAATTGACTTCATTTTTAAGGTTGTTACTTTTATCAACTATTGGTATCTCCAAAACTTTTAAAAAATATAATTTAATTTAATTTAATAGACAAAATTACCAAGTAAATCTAAGAGCATGTGATAAAATTTTGAAAAAAAAACTTGCATTAGGCTTGGAATGGCCGTTTATTTTTTGCTGCAATGATAATTTTAAACAAAAACACTAATATTTAACAATATCATAATTTCACGTTTTCACATTAGTTGGCAGACTAACACTACAATAATTATACCCTTAGCCTGATAGGTCAACTTTGTGCAAACGTTTGTAACGCATAGAAATAAGCGAGTCCGTTATAGAAAAGTATACATATATGTAAGTTAACGCAAACAAACCTCCTGCCATGAAAAATACAAGCAGAAACAAAACATGCAAATAAAGCAGAAACAACAATAATAAACACAACCATATCAACCATATAACTGAAGCCACAACCATATAACTTGACAAACTGCTGACGTAGCGTCTGCAGCTCTTCCGCCTACAGCAGCTTATCGCAGCGTTTTTCGGGCAGCGATCACGTACGGATAGCTTTAAGCATTCTCTGTTTAGTTTTAGTTTTCAGTTCTAATAAAGACTCAATGGATTGAACAGCAATTTTATTAATTTATATATTCCTGATCAGCGTCACCTCGTGAGTCGATGTTTCGATCCATGTGCGTCCGTCCGTCAGTGTGTTGTCTGTAAACATAGGATTAGAAGAAGAAGTTGAGATAGTTGGATTAAACTCGGTTTCATGGTACACAGTGTCACATGGACCCAAGGATCTGCACTGTTGAATATTTCTGGAATCCACCTAAAAAATTGAAAACTGCATAAATAAGCTCATAAATAACCTACAACAATAAAATTTGGTGTGCATGTATTTTATGTCAACACAAAGATGTCTCTGAAAAATGGACGTCATCCCCTCACGGACACGCCCACCTCCCATACAACCCAAAAATTGAAAACGCAATAAATAAGCCTCTGTTTAACCTACAGAGCTATAGTTTGGCACATATGTTTTTTGTAACAAAACAAAGATGGTTTTGAAAAGTGGACATCATCCTCTCACGGACACGCCCACCTCCCATACAACCCAAAAATTAAAAACGCAATAAATAAGCCTCTGTTTAACCTACAGAGCTAAAATTTGGCACATGTGTTTGTTATAACAAAACAAAGACGGTTTTGAAAAATGGGCATCATCCGCCCACGGACACGCCTACCTCCCATACAACGCGAAAATTGAAAACTGCATAACTCAGCTCATAATAAGCCTACAACAATAAAATTTGATATGTATGTGTTTTATACAAACACAAAGATGTCTTCGAAAAATGGACGTTATCCGCTCACGGACACGCCCACCTCCCATACAACCCAAAAATTGAAAACGCAATAACTTAGCCTCTGTTTAACCTACAGAGCTAAAATTTGGCACGTATGTTTTTTATGACAAGACAAAGATGGTTTTGAAAAATGGACGTCATCCGCCTACGGACACGCCTTTTTCCCATGCAACCCAAAAAGTTTTAAACTCAATAAATAAGGTTATGTTTGTCATAGAGAAATTCAATTTGGTATGCATGTATTTTATACCAAAACTAAGGTGTTGTAGGGTTCGTGTTTAAATGTTTGCTTTTATAATTTTTAAATTGCTTATTTAAATTATTTTTCGGTTTAAAACGCGGTGTGTTTTTATTGGTTTGTTATAAGGCCCTGCCTAATAGTTTGCCGGCGCATAAAAACGCCACTGGCCTATTTATTTATATTATTAGCCTGAGCAATTGAATGCTCAAAAGGCTTTGTATTAAAAGATAGCAGTTGAATGCTTGATACTTAATATTTATTTTTGAGGATTGCAGCTCCTTAAAAAGCAAAATAACAGTTTTTTGATAATAGTCAAATTGAGTTAAAAATGTTAAATATATAATAACTTAAAATAAATAAATAGAGCCTTAATTTTTACATAAACAAAAGTGTTATACTTTTTGAGTATAATCATAAAATAGTGATGTGCTTAAAATTAGTGTGATAGTGCAGGCGGTTATAGGGTATTCTACAGTGTGTTCAAAAATTGGAAGTAATCCGTCCATGAACACGCCCACTTCCCATAGCGAAAGCACAATAAAGGCATTAACTGTGAGCTACAGGAATAAAACTTGGTATGTGTAAATTTTTCATCAATATTTAAATGCATATAAAATATAAGCTTCATCCGCCCTTGGAGACGCCCATTTACAATAAAAAGTTTTTGTTTTTGAAAAGTGGGTTTAGGGTATTTCATAGTCGGCCTAGACCGACTTTAGACTTTCTTTACTTGTTTTAACGTAGAATTACGTCTTACAGCGCGGTTTGTATGCAGTCGTTTTAACAAATTTTTTTAAGGTCATACCTACAGCCTATAATATTCATCGTTCAAACATAATATTTACACTAAAGTATCAGATATATCCTGCGCTAAACGAATATCTAATTTTGGATTTTGTTACTTTTATATTAAAGCTTAGAAGAATAATCTAGATTTTTATATAAGAAAATCAATCATTAGCTGCTTGCATGTTGTGTCTGCTACTTTCTTTGTTTTTGTTTTTGCTTGTGTTGGTTTTGTTCTGAACGAACTGATTCGCAGCATTGGTGCTCTGCTCCATGTTAAGAGGGTGTTCTAAGTTAAGAGGGTGTTCCGATTAGATTTAACACTTATGAGAAAAAAACTATTGGCATTATTTTTCGTTGTATGCTATTACCCAATAGATGTCGTTTTCTATTCACTTATTGTGATCTTTGCATCTAAAACAGCAACCGGTTGTTATTGGGTTGATCAAATCAACAGAGTCGTGTCTCAGTCGGATAAACTGTTGTCGTGTAGTCCTTAAGAATCAAAGAAGCCTGGTTCGATTCTCAGCTGGTATGATGAGTATATTTTTTTTAATTTTTTATTATCATAATCTTATTTTATTAATTATTTAATGTAACAATTGCATAGTGCAATATTTTTATTTTTTGTCACATCCTGTTGCTTGCGATAGCTATTTTGTATTCAAATTTTAACCTGAGGCACTATAATTGAATTGTATTATCTAGTATTTTTAATCGTATCAATTCTAAAAAAAAGGATTAACATATGTATTAGTTCAATGTATTTTTTAAAAATTACTCTAAGATTTTTAACCGTAAAGTTGTTGTTCTATATGGTCTGTTCACACCTTAAGATATTTACAAAATCTGAATTTGTCACTTCATCCTCCCCAGACGGCCGATTGAAAAATGTTAAAACTGTTTTGTTTTAAGACCGATTAAAAAAAATTCTAAGAGTAAGTTTGATCTTAATTTATTTCGAATTTTTATAAGGCATTTAAAATTTTGTAAACTTACTGCAAATAAAAAAGAAGGAACTAAAAATTTTGTTCAAGCTTTTTACAGTTTTATGGTCCAAGATTCCTTTATTATATACAAAATAATTATTTGACCTAATAAGAAAAACATTTTTGCTCCAGATTTTATAACAACATCTCAAACGGTATAGAAGTTATGAACGATTAAGTGAAATGTATATTAGAAAAAATTGAAATTACGAAAAGCATAACATTTGGTCATTATATTTTATTTTGGTGGAAACTCAATTTGTTTCTTAAAATTACAAAAAAGTGCACTTTTTGAGATGTGAGCAAATTAGATTTTTTTTTCAAAACGTAGGAAACTAGCATAGGAAACTCTTACAAAAATATTTTCCTTTTTAAAATTTGTTTAAGATTTAGTGTAAATTACTCTATTTGTAAGATTGCTTTTTATATCAAAAATTGGTACATCAACTGTACCAACAAAATTGGTACAACTGTACTAAAAACGTTTCTATAAAAAAAATAAATGAAAAATATAACAAATTCACCAAATCACTGTTTGGTGAAGCTTAAAAAATAAGAACTTATTGAGCACGGCGGGATTCGAACTCACTACATTGAAATTATTGGAGAGAAGCTCTACTCTCTGAGCTATCACCGATACAACAAAATAAGCAAACTTAACATAACATATTCGGCAGAAAAATTAACTTATTTATTAAATGCGTGAAAACTCGGAAAAACAGCTTTTCCCAGAGATGAAACCTAGCTGGATCGATTTTTCAGCCCCCTCTTCATCTATATTGTAAATTTCATCGAAATCGTTAGTGCCGTTTTCGAGAACGCAATTGCAAATATATATACAAATATTGCTCGTTTAATAGAGTAAGATATTCGGAAAACATGATTTTTGGAGGTTTTTGCTTACTGACGGATTTCGGTATAGCCAAAATATTTTGGGAATCACCGTAAAATAATACATCAAGGTTAATTTTAGAATGGGTACAACTGGAACTTTTTTTTCAAATCACGTGTTCAAATTTTGTATGGTTTACTAAAAATTTGCAACTTCGGGTGTTGCAAGGTCAAGACTAAGTGAGATTTTTTTGGAGTGCGTGTTAAGTTTTAAGGTTTTTAGGTTCGGTGGACAAAATTTTAGCACTGCTACTGATTTTTTTTTTCATTAGTATATTTTATAAATGGAATAAAATTATATCAAAAACATGTTGAATGAAAATAATTATGAATACATCGATGGTTAAGTACACTAAACTGATAAGTGAAAAATTTTTCATGTGCAGAAACGTCGATTTTGTTTTTACATTTCAATACATTTCAGTACAAAATACTAATTTGAACTACATATGTATTGAGCAGCATTCATTGGTTATGCATTTTCAACAAATTAACACAATAAAGATATTATATTGACGACGACCTATTTTTGTCACAAGACCAAATGGTTTTTTGTTTAATTTTTATACATGTCTACACAACTATTGCTTTAATAATCTTATTTTACGCAAAGCAACAGTATTTATTAAACATATATAATTTTGAATAAAAAAAGTATTAGAAAACGCAGCAGTTAACTTTTCATGCTTCATTTGGCACAGTAAAAATGACAACTCAATTTCAATAGACAGAAATTTTGTTAAACTCAGAATTCTCCTTCCTACCACGAGTGAAAAGTTTCCGATTGGCACACAGCCTTATAAATGTTCGGCATGTTCGTATACTTGTCAATGCATGTTCGAATACTTGTCAATTTAAATTTGCATTTTACGCTTCTCCCTAATGTGAACACTTGACATTTGGTTGAATTTTCGAACTTCTAAATGCACATTTAGAAATCAGTGTGAACGTACTATAAGCTACGTATTTGACACTTTCTTTCAGATTGTATATCTTGCATGCTTATTTGTGAACGGATGATATTTTCAGTATTGAAAAAGTTTTTACTATTGAAAAAGGGATGTTATTTTTAGTATTGAAAAGGTAGTACATGGTCTAACTATATCAACAAAACTTATTCTTTAAGTGAAACTTCTTTAGCCACGTATGCAGCATACGGTGAACTAAACGGGGAGTCAATCTGATGCAACACTTTAATGAAACGTACAGAATTCATGTTATTAAATAACTCACCAAAAACCATGGCAAAGTGCTTTGAGTCCAAACTAACGAAACAGACCAAACGAAGAAAAATGCCTAACGAACTAAACATAGAAGTTTGGTTCCGTATTGTTTTGAAGTGAAACTGCTTTAGCCGCGTTAGATCAATATGGCGAAATGTAATCAATTTTACATCGTTTCATAACAAGAAAGCTAAACTTGCAGAACACCGCTAAAACAGCAAGCCACCATATGTCTTTTTTTACAAAAAATTGCCAGTAGCATAATATTTGTAAAGAAAAGCCTTTAACCTTTCAAGTTGATTTTGTTTTATTAATGGTAAAGTTAATAGGTCTGTTTCCCTATTCACTTCAAGTAACTTGAAGTTACTCGAAAGCGTTTCTTTATACATTTTTTATTCTTCACGAGAGAGAAAAATAACAAGCAAGATGTCACTTCTTGCAACTCACTATTAATGGAATTTTGCTTGCAATATTTCTTCGAGCACGAATCTCGAGCTTGAAACACCTGATTGTCAGAGTGATAAAATTAAATTGTTGTGTTGTATTGTGAAAAAACGTATGCAATTAGTTCGCAAATTAATAAAATTAGGTTAAGTAACCAAAATTAACGGAAACATGTTTTAAATGAAGCACTTAAATTTCCTTGTTTTCTAAAAATAACTGTTGTGCTGGAAACTCATTTGATACTGTTTCTTTACTTTTTGACAAATTTGCTCATTTTGATATAAAATCAAATTAATCCTTCTCGATTCCTTATAAATCCTCGAACTTTACTTGAAGTATGGAAATAGACCTAGTATAAATCGAAAATATGCTCAATTCAGGTTTTGAAGTATTATTATTTTATCTCCTCACCTTTTGTTTCAAAAATAAAATTTTTTAAAAAACAAAAAAAAAGTACTAAATTTGCAACCAAAATTTTCTCGCATGAGCAATACTCGCATGCTTATTTTTAGCTGTCATTATACGTAGCATACCTTTTAAATATACCTTGGCCTAGACCTTGCTTCGTTTATTACAGGGTGCACTCGCTAACACATATACTTCATTTTCGTTTTTGGGTTTATAATTATTATTTAATAACAATATTCAATTTTTGACTAAAATTGCTTTCTATTACACTCATTAAATTATTAGAATTTTTTTAAGGCAAAAATACGCATTTATGTATGTTGTGTATTAGTACTAAATATTTTATTTGGGAAATTCTACATAAGTCATGTCTATGTTTGGGCAACGTTATGCAAACGCAACCGTTACATAAAATTTTATTTGCATCTAGATATCAAATTCATAGTTCAAAGTAGCGAAGCGTTGTTCTATTGCAGACAAACTCTACATTACTCTGAATTGCGTTATATAACAATAGTATGAGTGAACATTAATTGGGATGTAAAAAAAGATTAATTGGGATGAATACAGCATGAAAACTACACTTACACCGTTAGCTTACTAAGTTTCATACATTTAGGCAAGTTGCAACTGAAATTAAGAAAATTACTTTTATTTTCATTGGAAATTTCCAGTCCTGCATTTATTAAGAAAAACAGCTGATAAAACTGTGTGTAATTTTTCATGCTTTGGAGCTGTCAAAAATATGAATAGTGTAATGTTGCCACATGATTGAGAGAAAATTTACAAATTATTTTCATGCCGTATATGGGAATATATTCGCTGTTTTTGCTTACGAATTCAACGCTATATTGAAATCAATTAAGAAAAATTATTTGTTCCTTCACATGTTTGAAATCTCTTTGAATAATTCAAATTCAATAAAAATGAGTTCGAAACAAATATTCAATTTACGTTTTCGCTGAAAATTATTAAATATATCATACAGAAGAAAAATCCCTATTTTAATTTTTTCACAAATTCTTAACACAATGTTTGTCGCAGCAGTGTGTAACGCGTCTATTTGCCTTTTAACCACATGATCATTTAAGTCTTTTAACTACATGAAAAATATGAAAAAAATTTTGAGGCTTGTCACATAAGGTGTTGTTGGGCTGTGGCAACACTTTTCTATCCTAAATTGTCTCATACCCAAAAAAAAAAATTACTTTTGATTTTTTTATTAACATATATGGCTACTGGAGTTATTTTAAAAACAACATCAAAAAAATGAAACAGTTTCGATAGTATCGTAAGTGTAGACGTAGAACTCCGTTTAAAGGCTCAACCACGTTATGCGTAAGCATACAAAAGCTAGAGAGCAAAAGAACGTACTTGCTCAGCAATATATACTGAGTTTCCATGGCGAGTTAACTCGGTGTTTACTCGGGGCTAACTCGCTATGGAAACGCGAGTTGAGTTGAGTTTCGTTAAATCTACGAAACTCCACGAAACTTGTAAGATTTGACTAGGTTCTATCTGTCAAAGTGATTGCTGTCATTAATATTGAAAAAATAATGAAAATTTTTATTTTAACAAAAATATTTAAATGTCGAACGCAATAGTTTTTTGGAGTGTGGCAGAAACTAGTCAAAAAATAACAAAAATTACAAAAAAAAATTGACAAGTTCAACTCGACTCGGTGTTGTGCATGGAAACACTATCGAGTCAGCAAAGTCATTTGTCAACTCAACGTAAACCCAAACCCAGAGTTAACTCGCCATGGAAACTCAGTAATATTGAGTTGCCCAAGTTCTGCGTAAGCAATTTTTCGTTTAGTTTCTCAATTTTCGTTTACTTTTCAAAACTTGAGAGAGAGCGCCCGACACCGTATAGGCCCAACCAAAATAGACGAAACGAGACGATAGCAACTCGACGAGCGTGTACACTCGTTACGTCTGTTTTGACATTTAACCCAAAATGAAACGTTCTTGAACTCGTCTAGGCTGTCAGCTGCCAACTGTTTCAAATGCATATAAATGCCTTGTTCATCCTTAATAATGGCTATTAATTCATTAAAATATTGTTTCTTGCACTAATTGATAAAAATGCAACAAAACTTGATGTAAAAATTCTCTGCACTGTTGTTGCTGACGAGTTGTGACGCTAAAAGTTCGGTTCTTACGGAACAAAACGTCTCGTCAACCCGTTTCGTTCAGTTTCGATGTGTTTACGTTTGCTTATTTTGAGCAACAACATTGAATTGCATTCAAGCGAACGTTTTTGTCTTCGCTCGTTACGGAGCAAATCGTCTATTTTGGTTAGGGCTTATGCTTGAATTTACTCGTTACATCTCGTCACGTCTATTTTGGTTGGCCCTTATATTGCTAAGCAGAAAAGGGTTGCAACCTGTTTAATAAATAATTTAAATTTTGATTTTAAACACTAATGTACCGAAATTTTATTAAAAATCAGTACAAAATATATTTTTTAGACAGGATTTATTTATTAAGCGAGGTTTTTATTGAAATTGACCGCTATTTTCACTTATAAAGCATAAATGAATTTACCAACTTAAAGAAAATATTTTTTGTAATTTGAGTTGGCAATCGTTTTCGACAAAAAAAAATTATTTCTTATTTGTCATTTCATTCGAATCGATTTATATTGAAATTTTTTTTCATGCTTACTTTGTTTTTAATTAAGTATGGAAAAGTGTGTTTTTGAACTTTTTTATACTTTTCGTTGAGTTCTCTCTGAAACTTTTGTATGCTTACACATAACTTGTTTGTTCCTTAAGTTGTAACCTCTTCTTCTTTGTATCTTTGGTCCGACTGTTTTGTCCATTTTGCACATATTTTTTATTGATCTTCCGAAAATTAACAAAAAAATTAATAACACTCAATTATGGACTACTTATCGAGGTCAAAACAAAGAATAAGTTGACAAAAAGCATGATTAAATGATCAAGCAAAAAGAAACAAATTTTTTCGATCATTTCGTTAAGTTTAATAGGTTGAGTTCATTGACTTAGTTGAAAAGAAGGCGAAGCAAATGCACTTTCCATTGGTGCCACTTTCGTCTCTGCCCGATATATATTTAGTTTGCGAGCTACAGTCAATTTAACTACTAATTTCAAATTAAAATTAAGATCCCGATTTTTAAAAAATCGTATGGTAACTATATTTCACGCTGAGCACATGTCCTTTTCATTAGTGCCACTCTCGTCACTGTCCGATATTTAGTTTGCGAGCTACACTTTCGTCTCTGCTCGATGTATAGTTTGCGAACTACACTGGCTAGTGCTAGTGATATGTGGTATCCAAATTAATTTGAATTAAAAACAAAAATTAAAATTTTACGCCATCAATTGGGTAAAAGCATAAAACGAAATATCATCCAACTCGTTTTTTTTTCGAGACTAACCGGATCACAGACCCATTTCGTGAAATTTAACAGTTTGACTTCATTGACAAGTTGAAAAGAGGTTCATGATCTATGGTTTCAAAATAGAGCACTTAGTAAACTAGAGCAGTAGTGCATACATAAACCCAATGCGGACCAATGCTTACAATGCTACCAATACGAACTAGGACTTCCAGTTTCACGTAAGCACGTGTTCACGTGTTTTTAAAAAATCAAGTGAAAACACGAACTTCAACTACTCGTGTATTTAATTCACGAACTAAATATGAAGTTCGTATTCACGTGAAATTGCCAATGACCCACCTGTGACCTCAGATAATCCCACTGCATCCGATTGGCCATAAAATCATCCATTCTAGTTCAAATGTTCCATGGAACCCATAAAAATGCCAATGACCCATCTGTGACATCAGATAATCTCACTGCATCCAATTGGCCATAGAATCATCCTTTTTGGTCCAAATGTTCCATGGAACCCATTAAAGTGTCAATGACCCACCTGTGACTCCAGATAATCCCACTGCATATGATTGGCCATAGAATCATCTTTTTTGGTCCAAATGTGCCATGGAACCCATAAATGTGCCAATGACCCACCTGTGACATCAGATAATCCCACTGCATCCGATTGGCCACAGAATCATCCATTTTGGTCCAAATGTTCAATAGAACCCATAAAAGTGCCAAGACCCACCTGTGACCTCAGTTAATCCCACTTCATCCGATTGGCCAAAGAATCATCGACTTTGGTCCAAATGTTCCATTGAACCCATAAAATTGCCAATGACCCACCTGTTTCCTCAGATAATCCCACTGCATCCGATTGGCCATAGAATCATCCATTTTGGTCCAAATGTTACATGGAACCCATAAATGTACCAATGACCCACCTGTGACCTCAGATAATCCCACTGCATCCGATTGGCCAAAGAATCATCCATTTTGGTTCAAATGTTCAATGGAACCTCTAAAACTGATAATACCTTTGTGTATCTTTATTATCGGTTCATAGTTCGAAACACGTATTTGAGCTGAAGCTCTAATACGAAACAATCTGTTCGTGCAAAATAAAAACAATACAAGCATAAACAACGAAACAAAAACAAAGAAAGCAGCAGGCAGCAGGTACATTATTAGCAGCTGATGATCGACTTGCTTATATAAAAACATGTAACGAATGTTTTATTCTTATATTTTTTGTTATTTATTAATGTTATTAATATGTATATGAATATTTAACTTTGCTTAAAATACTTGTTTCAAATATTATTTGCATTCATTGATGTTTATTTGAGATATTTCAAAACATATAAAATAATATTTTCATTCAGATTTTTGATCTCAAAGAGGAGACATACTTTTTTGAATTTGAAAAGGAAATTTGAATTCAATAAAATATTTTAAGAATATTTTTTTATTTAAAAAAACAAACACGAGAGCGACTGGCGCCTCGTTACAAACATGCATTTTTCTTCTTATATTTTACTATTTTGTGACTTTTATATAATTGTGACAACATCAAAAATTAGACATTTATTCAGCGCAGGATATATCTGATATTTTAGTATATATATTATCTTTGAACGATAAGTATTATAGGCTGTAGGAATACCCCAAAGTATTAGCCAAAAACGTTGCATGTCCTTCAAAAAATCTGTTAAAACGACCCCATACAAACCGCGCAGTAAGACGTAATTCTACGTCAAAAATCCATTGCGAAAATATGAGCTCAATCGGCCCAGTACTTTAAAAGTTCTTGCCATCAGTGCAGTGGCGTAGCGAGCATAACTAGCGCCCGGGGCAAAACAATTTTTTGGCGCCCCCAATGAAATAATGAAAAAAATTGTGATATATTATATATATTTTTTAATATTTAGTACAAATAATTATACTACACTTATTAAATTACATTAATACAAATAACACTATGCGTGGAAATCAGAAAAAGGTTCTGTACACGACAGTTCATTATATTTTGTTTCAGATTTAGGGTCTCTTAACACGAAAATCGCAAAACAAGTTTTTATAGTTAAGCCTAGTAGGGTAAACTGGGGTACCCTTGACTTTGGTGCACATTTGACAATAACGTTTTCGGTATGAACGAACCGTTATTTTACAATAATTTGTTTTATAAATTTTGCATCATTGTATTTCAGTAATCGTCACGAAGTTTGACGATTCTTGCATTACATGAAGAAAAGTAACAGAAAAGTTCTTATGTTTTGCGCGCGTAACTGTTATTTTCCGGCACTGATACATAACGACTTCCTTACCGAGTTATAAAAGTTTATCAAAGTACCTTTTACAAAAGGTAAAAACTATTTATTTTTTTGAAAATATAAGTGAATTTCAATAAAACTAAATATAAACTAAAACAGTTTTAAAAAAAAGATGCCGAGAGCATTTGGGTACATTTGACATTTTTGATTGAGATACATTTGACAAATATTAGTTGTACGAGTACAAAGATCGAGTAACATCGAGATGTTACCAATTCATTTAAAAGTTTTTTAATATATTTCTAAATTGGTTTTAATAAAAAAGGTTGTTTCAAACATTAGAATAGGTGTATCATTAGACGAAGAAATAAAAGGACATGAAGAGAAAATAACGTTGGTTAAGGAATGAAGAATGAAAGTCTAAGGATATTAGTAATTCTGAGTTTTGATTATTTTGGGTTGTTCTGTAATGCTAGTCTTATTTTTTCCCAAGTATTCAGCCACTTCATTTTTAAATTATTTTTTATGTAGAGCATTAACATCAGTGGAATTCCCAAAAGCGTTAAAGACACTTGTGGTTATCGTTAACTGGCCCTTAATTACTTAACCTGTTAACTCGTATCCATAACATCTTTGCTAGCAATGTTTATTCCTAACTTTGACAGTTCGTTAAAGATAACTGTTGCTTGCTCAACTACTAGCTAACTGAAATAATAAAGTTTATATTTTTTTATTTCAATTAAGTAAATTTTACTATATATAATTTTGACATCAATTGTATCGAACTGATCATGTTACATTCGATATTTTAACTATATTCTACTCTTACAAACACGAACTAAAGATGTATTGAATTTTTGTATGAATAAGGCTGGTCTATTTTGAGAAGTAAAGCATGACTTTCTAAAATTTTTCAATTTCTTCACAACAAAATATTTGTCAGAATTTTCACGCAACAAAAAAATGAATGTTGCGAGTGAAATTTCACGCAAACGGATAGAGTACTAGGATTTACGTGTTTTTTAAAGATTTTATAAGATTTATAAGATTTTTAAAGTTTTTCTCACTTTTTTCAAATATAGTCGCATATGTTGATATATATCTTGTACACTTCTTGTTCAATATTAATAATCACGCTAAGCCGAATAAAATTTCTAATTTTCTTCATGTTTGATCAACAAATTTTTTCATTTGGATAAGTAGTTTTTGTGCTATAATAATTCATAAAAAATCGAAAACTATTTTAATTTTTAGTGGAGAATATAAACTACCGCCGAAAGAAATGCGTGCAAAAATACGGTCAGGAGATGCATTTGAGTGAAGACGCTAAAATTCGACATTGTACTGTATTTTACATATTTTATTCAATTTTACACTGATTGATACTGAAATAGAAATAAATATTTGAAGTGCTACTCTCAGGTTTGGAAAAACATATTTTTATTTAAATGGAAGTTCTGGCCCATTTAAGTCTGTATTATAAAACTCACCCAAATTTTTACAATTCTTTTCAAGATCGTTGTACGGATTATTCTTACTTAATAAATTTTCAACGTCAAGAAAATACCAAAATTTGGAATTAAGGTCCCCTGTGTCTTGTAAATTGTGAACTTATTTCCTGATGCAGACGACCAAGAACGCTTTTCATAACGCCCGATTTTTCGCTTTCTGCGGAAAGACCATATCTCGAGTCAATTCTCCGCGCATTTGTCGGCGACATTTTATACGGATTGTTTGTATGTATCGATTCTCCATTTTTTACAAAGATTTTTAGCCTTTTCGATAACTTTTTCACATATCTCGTTACGAATTTCTGCAAGTTCAGTCGCCAATAATTTGAGATCATGGAACGCTTCTTTAAACTTAATTTTAGGACCTTGTAATCTGAGCTGCACACGGTCAATTCTCTTAGAGTTCAAGCCAGCAATGGACTAAAGTTACGATATTTAAATTCGGTTTAAGATAAAGATTGCAGCATTTCTGGTGTACCACTTGTGGCAGTATTTTCATCTGCTAATTTTTCTTTTAGTTCTACGTATTCTTCCAGACCCTCGACAATAACGCTAACTGCTTGCGCTCTGGAGCTCCATCGTGTTACAGATTCTTTAACAGGTTTTTTAAAGCATTTTTAACAATTTCCATCGTAATATTGAACGTGAGAAAAAGGGACATATGTTATCAATTATTCGAAAACATGTTACAAAGATTGAATCTTGGTTAGCTGTCACCAGCTATCACAATGTTGCCTTGTTAGCTATCACAATTTACAAATGTTGCCTTATTTTTTTTCTATTATTCTTTGTTGAACGCCAGATATGTGATTTGACATACCCTACAGTTGGCTAACTTAATTATTGAATTAGTTAATTAAAACAAATTTTTTTGCAAAACTTTGCTTGTCTTGAGAATGATTTGGCGCCCCTCTGCGAGTGGCGCCCGGGGCATGATGACACCCCCTGCCCCCCGTTGCTACGCCACTGCATCAGTGTGACGTACAGACCGATGGACACTAAAAGACAATATTTACGCAAATAGTGATCACCACTTGCACGCATACCGCCTTAATACCAAGTATCCCTATCAAAACATCTACAATTCAGGAATTATAATGATTTCTAAAGATCACGCCCATTTTTTCTACAGTTGTCAAAACTAGTTTGCAACTACAAACTAAGACAAGGGGGAGACAAGGGCGATATTCACATGGCAACGTGTCTGACTGCCTCAACTTGGCGAGGCCAGCATTATCCATGTCGAAATCGTCTCAAGTCGACTCAAAACATCCGCATGGTGTCTCCTGGAAACGTCAAAAACTATCGCCCGATAAACTTTGGCGGCTAATTTGAGCGGCGGGCTTCCCCTTTGACCATCAAGCAAAGGTTGTGCGTTGGGTTTGAAGCCCACCACACAAAAAAGCATTTCAATGAAACGTAAAAGAATAAATGAAAGAATGATCCCCAAATCTGATGACGACTACCGCAAACGAAAAACTGATAATGATTTACGGATATGCACCTGGAATGTCCGGACCCTAAATTGGGATGATGCCTCTATCCAACTGATTGATATCTTGGAAAGATATAATTCTGATATCACTGCAATCCAAGAAATGCGATGGAAGGGACAGGGTTGCTTACGGCAAGCATCCTGTGATATCTACTACAGCGGCCATGTGGAGAAGCAAGAGTTTGGATGCGGATTTGTAGTTGGCAAGAGAATACGGCATCATGTCCTGCGATTCACTCTTGTGAAAGAACGACTTGCCATAATTCGCTTCAAGGCTAAATTTTTTAACATAAGCCTAATGTGTGCGCACGCACATCAGACCAAAGAAAGTTTTTACGAGTCCCTTGAAGACGCATACGAGCGCTGCCCCCATCATGACATAAAAATCGTGCTTGGTGACTTCAACGCCAAGGTGGGTAAGGAAAACATATTTGGTCCAACAGTCGGAAAGTTCAACCTCCACGACAACACATCCGATAACGGAATGAGGTTGATTGACTTCGCCGCAGCACGAAACATGGTCGTAAGTAGCACTAGATTCAAGCATCTCAATATTCATAAGGCCACTTGGCTGTCCCCTGATCGAATAACATGTAAACAAATTGATCACGTTTTGATTCACGGAAGGCACTCTTCCAGTGTACTAGACGTACGCACGATCCGTGGTGCTAACATAGACTCGGATCATTATCTTGTCGCAGCCAAGATCCGCACACGTCTGTGCGCAGCTAAGAATGCTCGCAATCCTACACAAAGAAAGCTAGACGTCGACAAGCTGCAGTCAAAACGGACGGCTGAAGCCTTCGCTACTCGACTCTCACTCCTGCTTCAAGAAAGCACTCCTCCGATCTACGATATATGCGGACAGTTGACGCACATATCCCACTCTATGCGTACGGCTGCCGAAGAGGTGATAGGCTACCATCGCCCTCGCCGAAACCAGTGGCACGACCAGGAGTGTCGCAAAGCCACTGCAGAGAAGGACACCGCCTACAAAGCCACCCTGCAGTCGGTTGTAATGCGTGCTGTTATGAAGCGATACCGAGAGAAAAGAAGGGAAGAGAGACGCATTTTCAGTCGAAAAAACGAGAGGGGGAAATGCGTGAGTGCGAGAAAATTGAGATGCATGGCGACAGGAATGAGACTCGAAAATTTTTCGAAAAAATAAGACGCCTGGCCGATGGTTTTAAGACCGGAGCCTCTTCCTGCAAAGACGAGAATGGGAATCTTGTGACAGATATCCAGAGTACACTGATGTTATGGAGGGAGCACTTCTCTAGACTTTTAAATGGCGACGCTGACAACAATCCCGCGAGTGGAGATGATATACCGGAAACCCCAATTATGGACGACAGCGTTGAAGTTCCGCTGCCCGACTATAATGAGGCCTTAACAGCTATAGCTCGGCTTAAAAACAACAAAGCCGCAGGAGCCGATGGCCTACCGGCTGAGCTGTTTAAGACCGGTGGCGAAGCTCTGTTTAAATGCATTCACAGACTTCTATGCAGAATATGGTCGGAAGAATGCATTCCAGATGATTGGAACCTCAGTGTGCTCTGCCCAATCCACAAGAAAGGCGATCCCACCATTTGCGCCAACTACCATGGGATTAGCCTTCTTAATATCGCATATAAGGTCCTGTCGAGCGTATTGTGTGAAAGACTAAAGCCCATCGTCAACCAACTGATTGGACCTTATCAGTGTGGCTTTAGACCTGGAAAGTCCACCATTGACCAGATCTTCACGCTCCGACAAATCTTGGAAAAGACCCTCGAAAAACAAATTGACACACGCCATATTTTTGTTATATGCCATCATGTCTGAATTTGGTATTCCTGCGAAGCTAATACGTCTTTGCAGGATGACGCTGAAGAACACCAGCAGTGCAGTGAAAATCGGGAAGGACCTCTCCCTTCCGTTCAATACCAAGCGAGGTTTCAGACAAGGTGATTCCTTATCGTGCGACTTCTTTAATATAGTCATGGAGAAGATCATCCGAGCTGCTGACCTGAGACGCAGCGGCAAAATTTTCTATAAGAGTGTTATGCTGGTGGCGTATGCTGATGATATTGACATCATTGGGCAAAATACGCGCGAAGTCAGTGCAGCGTTCTCCAGGCTAGAAAAAGAGTCGAGTCGAATGGGTCTTGCAGTGAACGCAGATAAAACGAAGTATCTTGTGTCAACAAACAAACAGTCCCAGCGTCTTGGAAAGCACGTAACTGTTGACAACACCTCGTTTGAGGTAGTGAAGGACTTTGTTTACCTGGTATCCTGCATTAACTCCTCTAACGATATCAGTATTGAGATTAAACGAAGGATAACTCTTGCCAACAGGTGTTACTTTGGGCTTAGTAGGCAATTGAGAAGCAGAGCTCTCTCTCGACGAACAAAACTGACGCTCTATAAGTCAATAATCATGCCCGTCCTACTATACGCAATCACAAACCTGGACGATGAGCAGCTCTGATGAAAGGACTTTGGGAGCGTTCGAGAGAAAAATCCTTCGCAGAATCTATGGTCCAATCTGCGTCAATGGCGAGTACCGAATACGATGGAACCACGAGCTGTATGAGCTATATGCCGACATCGATATAGTCAAGCGTATTAAAATAGAGCGGCTTCGCTGGCTAGGTCATGTCGAGAGAATGAACGACGAAGCTTCAGCGAAAAAAATATTGGATTCGGTACCCAGCGGTGGCCAACGCAGACGAGGAAGACCGCATCTCCGTTGGAAAGACCAGGCATTGGATAACCTGACAACGCTTGGAATTTCCAACTGGCGCCAGCAAGCACACGACAAAAGAGGCTGGCGAAAATTCTTAGACGAGGCCAAAACCGACCAACGGTTGTAAGCGCCATCTAAGTAAGTAAGTAAGTAAGTATAAAAAATAGTTTTATTCAATAATTTACAGTTATATTTTGTTTTGATTTAGTAATGGTTTGCATTTTGAGTAAATCGTACGTAATAAGGTTGAGTTCCCACTCTTCACGCATTTTTACATGGAATGCCATGAAATTGTAGCCATTATTGTAGCATTTTTTAATTGCTGTGGTATTTTTTTAACTAAAAAAGTACCGTTGGAATTAGTGTGGTAATTTTTAATTTGCTTCCCAAGTAACAATTTTCCTCCTATAAAACACCTCAGAACATTCTCAACAACATATTAAAACACAACAGTTACGGATATAATCATTGTATAATAATCGTATTAGACAAAAAAGGCGCACTTTTTTTGTTTGTATTAAACCCTACATCAGTAAAATTATATTCTGTTGAACATATTCTTATCATTACTTAATAGGAGCTTACCCTGCAGCCACACGTGATAGTAATGTCTTGCCAGTTAAAAATATGTATTAACTTCGAAAATGTTTCGAAATAAGCATGAAATAAGCAACAAATTTCGCTGCGGCCACACGTGGAAGTAAAAGTTCACTTGCAAAATGCAAAAACCATATATTATGAAGACATTTCATCAAACCAATTTCGTCTAGAACTAAATTCTGTCAAGGCGCCGAGATGGGTCCGGACCAAGTGGAAATGAAACCTTTGATAACATGAGCTGCAAATGTTAAATTCTGGCAGCTGTTCGCTTATTTTCTGATGTTTGGTGAGTCTCTAACAAAAACCATATATTATGAAGACATTTCATCAAACCAAGTTCGTCTAGAACTAAATTCTGTCAAGGCGCCGAGATGGGTCCGGACCAAGTGGAAATGAAACCTTTGATAACATGAGCTGCAAATGTTAAATTCTGGCAGCTGTTCGCTTATTTTCTGATGTTTGGTGAGTCTCTAAACCAGTTTGTTTGTCTCTACCCATGCCCCTTGCCATCCCTCATCCACACAATCGGCAGCCTGTGAGCGCAGTTGTTGTTGGTATAGTCAACACGATCGTTGTTGTTGTTCTTATTAGAGGACGTCGTTGTTGTTGTGGTTCTTATAAGATTTTGTAGCTGTGTGTGTGTAGGATATGTTTGGTTATTTTGTTTATATTTTGGGTTTTTCATATTTTTGCAATTTTCGTCCAACTGAAAATATCTGAAGTTGATGAAGAAAAAACGTAACTATTGTGTTTTTAATCGGATTAAGGTAAATCCAAGGACAAAATTAAATAAAATTGATCGTGTATTCATATTGCATCAAATATAAATTTTGACAAAAATTAATTCAAATATACGATATAAAATATAAAATATACAATGCAAAAAAAAAAAAAAAAATATATAATTAAAATTAAAATTAAAATTAAAATTAAAAACATCAAAAACCATATATTATGAAGACATTTCATCAAACCAAGTTCGTCTAGAACTAAATTCTGTCAAGGCGCCGAGATGGGTCCGGACCAAGTGGAAATGAAACCTTTGATAACATGAGCTGCAAATGTTAAATTCTGGCAGCTGTTCGCTTATTTTCTGATGTTTGGTGAGTCTCTAAACCAGTTTGTTTGTCTCTACCCATGCCCCTTGCCATCCCTCATCAACACAATCGGCAGCCTGTGATGGTTCTTATAAGATTTTGTAGCTGTGTGTGTGTGTGTGTAGGATATATTTGGTTATTTTGTTTATATTTTGGGTTTTTCATATTTTTGCAATTTTCGTCCAACTGAAAATATCTGAAGTTGATGTAGTAAAAACGTTGTAACTATTGTGTTTTAAATCGGATTAAGGTATATCCAAGGACAAAATTAAATAAAATTGATCGTGTATTAATATTGCATCAAAAATAAATTTTGACAAAAATTAATTCAAATATACGATATAAAATATAAAATATAAAATAAAAAATATAAAATTAAAATTAAAATTAAAATTAAAATTAAAATTAAAATTAAAAATAAAATTAAAATTAAAATTAAAATTAAAATTAAAATTAAAATTAAAATTAAAATTAAAATTAAAATTAAAATTAAAATTAAAATTAAAATTAAAATTAAAATTAAAATTAAAATTAAAATTAAAATTAAAATTAAAATTAAAATTAAAATTAAAATTAAAATTAAAATTAAAATTAAAATTAAAATTAAAATTAAAATTAAAATTAAAATTAAAATTAAAATTAAAATTAAAATTAAAATTAAAATTAAAATTAAAATTAAAATTAAAATTAAAATTAAAATTAAAATTAAAATTAAAATTAAAATTAAAATTAAAATTAAAATTAAAATTAAAATTAAAATTAAAATTAAAATTAAAATTAAAATTAAAATTAAAATTAAAATTAAAATTAAAATTAAAATTAAAATTAAAATTAAAATTAAAATTAAAATTAAAATTAAAATTAAAATTAAAATTAAAATTAAAATTAAAATTAAAATTAAAATTAAAATTAAAATTAAAATTAAAATTAAAATTAAAATTAAAATTAAAATTAAAATTAAAATTAAAATTAAAATTAAAATTAAAATTAAAATTAAAATTAAAATTAAAATTAAAATTAAAATTAAAATTAAAATTAAAATTAAAATTAAAATTAAAATTAAAATTAAAATTAAAATTAAAATTAAAATTAAAATTAAAATTAAAATTAAAATTAAAATTAAAATTAAAATTAAAATTAAAATTAAAATTAAAATTAAAATTAAAATTAAAATTAAAATTAAAATTAAAATTAAAATTAAAATTAAAATTAAAATTAAAATTAAAATTAAAATTAAAATTAAAATTAAAATTAAAATTAAAATTAAAATTAAAATTAAAATTAAAATTAAAATTAAAATTAAAATTAAAATTAAAATTAAAATTAAAATTAAAATTAAAATTAAAATTAAAATTAAAATTAAAATTAAAATTAAAATTAAAATTAAAATTAAAATTAAAATTAAAATTAAAATTAAAATTAAAATTAAAATTAAAATTAAAATTAAAATTAAAATTAAAATTAAAATTAAAATTAAAATTAAAATTAAAATTAAAATTAAAATTAAAATTAAAATTAAAATTAAAATTAAAATTAAAATTAAAATTAAAATTAAAATTAAAATTAAAATTAAAATTAAAATTAAAATTAAAATTAAAATTAAAATTAAAATTAAAATTAAAATTAAAATTAAAATTAAAATTAAAATTAAAATTAAAATTAAAATTAAAATTAAAATTAAAATTAAAATTAAAATTAAAATTAAAATTAAAATTAAAATTAAAATTAAAATTAAAATTAAAATTAAAATTAAAATTAAAATTAAAATTAAAATTAAAATTAAAATTAAAATTAAAATTAAAATTAAAATTAAAATTAAAATTAAAATTAAAATTAAAATTAAAATTAAAATTAAAATTAAAATTAAAATTAAAATTAAAATTAAAATTAAAATTAAAATTAAAATTAAAATTAAAATTAAAATTAAAATTAAAATTAAAATTAAAATTAAAATTAAAATTAAAATTAAAATTAAAATTAAAATTAAAATTAAAATTAAAATTAAAATTAAAATTAAAATTAAAATTAAAATTAAAATTAAAATTAAAATTAAAATTAAAATTAAAATTAAAATTAAAATTAAAATTAAAATTAAAATTAAAATTAAAATTAAAATTAAAATTAAAATTAAAATTAAAATTAAAATTAAAATTAAAATTAAAATTAAAATTAAAATTAAAATTAAAATTAAAATTAAAATTAAAATTAAAATTAAAATTAAAATTAAAATTAAAATTAAAATTAAAATTAAAATTAAAATTAAAATTAAAATTAAAATTAAAATTAAAATTAAAATTAAAATTAAAATTAAAATTAAAATTAAAATTAAAATTAAAATTAAAATTAAAATTAAAATTAAAATTAAAATTAAAATTAAAATTAAAATTAAAATTAAAATTAAAATTAAAATTAAAATTAAAATTAAAATTAAAATTAAAATTAAAATTAAAATTAAAATTAAAATTAAAATTAAAATTAAAATTAAAATTAAAATTAAAATTAAAATTAAAATTCAAATTCAAATTCAAATTCAAATTCAAATTCAAATTCAAATTCAAATTAAAATTAAAATTAAAATTAAAATTAAAATTAAAATTAAAATTAAAATTAAAATTAAAATTAAAATTAAAATTAAAATTAAAATTAAAATTAAAATTAAAATTAAAATTAAAATTAAAATTAAAATTAAAATTAAAATTAAAATTAAAATTAAAATTAAAATTAAAATTAAAATTAAAATTAAAATTAAAATTAAAATTAAAATTAAAATTAAAATTAAAATTAAAATTAAAATTAAAATTAAAATTAAAATTAAAATTAAAATTAAAATTAAAATTAAAATTAAAATTAAAATTAAAATTAAAATTAAAATTAAAATTAAAATTAAAATTAAAATTAAAATTAAAATTAAAATTAAAATTAAAATTAAAATTAAAATTAAAATTAAAATTAAAATTAAAATTAAAATTAAAATTAAAATTAAAATTAAAATTAAAATTAAAATTAAAATTAAAATTAAAATTAAAATTAAAATTAAAATTAAAATTAAAATTAAAATTAAAATTAAAATTAAAATTAAAATTAAAATTAAAATTAAAATTAAAATTAAAATTAAAATTAAAATTAAAATTAAAATTAAAATTAAAATTAAAATTAAAATTAAAATTAAAATTAAAATTAAAATTAAAATTAAAATTAAAATTAAAATTAAAATTAAAATTAAAATTAAAATTAAAATTAAAATTAAAATTAAAATTAAAATTAAAATTAAAATTAAAATTAAAATTAAAATTAAAATTAAAATTAAAATTAAAATTAAAATTAAAATTAAAATTAAAATTAAAATTAAAATTAAAATTAAAATTAAAATTAAAATTAAAATTAAAATTAAAATTAAAATTAAAATTAAAATTAAAATTAAAATTAAAATTAAAATTAAAATTAAAATTAAAATTAAAATTAAAATTAAAATTAAAATTAAAATTAAAATTAAAATTAAAATTAAAATTAAAATTAAAATTAAAATTAAAATTAAAATTAAAATTAAAATTAAAATTAAAATTAAAATTAAAATTAAAATTAAAATTAAAATTAAAATTAAAATTAAAATTAAAATTAAAATTAAAATTAAAATTAAAATTAAAATTAAAATTAAAATTAAAATTAAAATTAAAATTAAAATTAAAATTAAAATTAAAATTAAAATTAAAATTAAAATTAAAATTAAAATTAAAATTAAAATTAAAATTAAAATTAAAATTAAAATTAAAATTAAAATTAAAATTAAAATTAAAATTAAAATTAAAATTAAAATTAAAATTAAAATTAAAATTAAAATTAAAATTAAAATTAAAATTAAAATTAAAATTAAAATTAAAATTAAAATTAAAATTAAAATTAAAATTAAAATTAAAATTAAAATTAAAATTAAAATTAAAATTAAAATTAAAATTAAAATTAAAATTAAAATTAAAATTAAAATTAAAATTAAAATTAAAATTAAAATTAAAATTAAAATTAAAATTAAAATTAAAATTAAAATTAAAATTAAAATTAAAATTAAAATTAAAATTAAAATTAAAATTAAAATTAAAATTAAAATTAAAATTAAAATTAAAATTAAAATTAAAATTAAAATTAAAATTAAAATTAAAATTAAAATTAAAATTAAAATTAAAATTAAAATTAAAATTAAAATTAAAATTAAAATTAAAATTAAAATTAAAATTAAAATTAAAATTAAAATTAAAATTAAAATTAAAATTAAAATTAAAATTAAAATTAAAATTAAAATTAAAATTAAAATTAAAATTAAAATTAAAATTAAAATTAAAATTAAAATTAAAATTAAAATTAAAATTAAAATTAAAATTAAAATTAAAATTAAAATTAAAATTAAAATTAAAATTAAAATTAAAATTAAAATTAAAATTAAAATTAAAATTAAAATTAAAATTAAAATTAAAATTAAAATTAAAATTAAAATTAAAATTAAAATTAAAATTAAAATTAAAATTAAAATTAAAATTAAAATTAAAATTAAAATTAAAATTAAAATTAAAATTAAAATTAAAATTAAAATTAAAATTAAAATTAAAATTAAAATTTATTTTATTTTAATTATTTATATTTTAAATAATAATTTAAAATAATAATTTAAAATTTAAAAAATAATTTTAAATTTTAATTTTAATTTTAATTTTAATTTTAATTTTAATTTTAATTTTAATTTTAATTTTAATTTTAATTTTAATTTTAATTTTAATTTTAATTTTAATTTTAATTTTAATTTTAATTTTAATTATATATTTTTTTTTTTTTTTTTGCATTGTATATTTTATATTTTATATCGTATATTTGAATTAATTTTTGTCAAAATTTATATTTGATGCAATATGAATACACGATCAATTTTATTTAATTTTGTCCTTGGATTTACCTTAATCCGATTAAAAACACAATAGTTACGTTTTTTCTTCATCAACTTCAGATATTTTCAGTTGGACGAAAATTGCAAAAATATGAAAAACCCAAAATATAAACAAAATAACCAAATATATCCTACACACACACACACACAGCTACAAAATCTTATAAGAACCACAACAACAACGACGTCCTCTAATAAGAACAACAACAACGATCGTGTTGACTATACCAACAACAACTGCGCTCTGAGTTCTGCGCTTACAGGCTGCCGATTGTGTTGATGAGGGATGGCAAGGGGCATGGGTAGAGACAAACAAACTGGTTTAGAGACTCACCAAACATCAGAAAATAAGCGAACAGCTGCCAGAATTTAACATTTGCAGCTCATGTTAACAAAGGTTTCATTTCCACTTGGTCCGGACCCATCTCGGCGCCTTGACAGAATTTGGTTCTAGACGAACTTGGTTTGATGAAATGTCTTCATAATATATGGTTTTTGCATTGTATAATTTTGTTATGCTATGTTTATAGGAAGAATCAATTCATAGTTATTAATACAATGAATATAACATCATTATACAAAAAGAATGTGATTTTTCTATTAACCCTGAGTAAATAGATTCAGAGAATGTTCATGTAATTATTTATATAACAGCAATTCTTCCAAATTGAAGCACTATACAACGTTTATAACATTAAATCATGCTTAGGGTATTCACTTCAAAGCTGAAATTTCCGAAACCACAAATTTCCGAAAAGTTGAAGTGAGTGACCGTTTTTGATTTTGTATGCTTCTGTCAGCATGAAAGTCGCCATAGCTGGCTTTTATCGAACGCCAACAAAACAATTAATCGTGCCTACCTTTTGTTAAAAAAAATATTGTTTGCCGTCTTAATTATTCTAAATTAATAATTTAGTTATTGCATAATAAACTAAATACGATGCTTAATTTGACGAATTTATATGGGAACAGACAAAATCCCATAAATAAATAATAATAATCCCATAAATCTTCTTATCATATTTTGCATGTTTACAATGACTCACATCAATCGAACAGGTCTACTATCGACTACTGAACAGATCTTTTTTCATCAATCTAATTTTCATCAACTCAATAGATGATTAAATTTAAGCAAACATCGGAAAACCAAAACAACAACAATTGCATTGAAATTTTCATAAATTTCAGCGTTGAAGTGAATACCCTAACTATAAGTTTGAAATAGGAAGGAAAATTGTTAGTTGGGTTGTGGGAAAAATGTATTTTCTGTGGGAATATGGGTTAGCAGCTATGGAAATAAAGCATTTTTATTATACTGCAGGTAGATTCCAGGATTTGCTATCGCTAAATCTCGACCGCTAAAAAATGCTTACGTCAGTTTAAGCAAATTTTAGCGACAATCGCGATACTGATTCACAAATCATCTCCTATTTTCGTCGCTTAAATTAAGCAATGAAAAAATTGAACCGGATAAAAAACAGCTGATTTTGACATTTATTTATTGCTAAAAAGTTGCTTATTTGCGATTCTGAGTGTATTTCAATCGCTAAAAATTGATAATATTATCAAATTTTTAGCAACAAGAAATTTTTAGCCGCTAACTAGTTTTTAGCTAAGCGATGTGAAGTTTAGAATCGCATTTTAGCGAAATCGCTAAAATTTTGGATAATACAAGATTCTTAGCATTTTAGCGATTTTTAGAGTTTAAGCGATAGCAAATCCTGGAATCTACCTACTGGATTAATCAATTTTGTTCTTAATCTGAATTCTGTTCTATTCGGAATCAATAAAGACATACGGACATTATATCAAAGCAACTCTTTTTATACCCTAAACCTGAAAGGTCAGGGTATATTAACTTTGTGCAAACGTTTGTAACGCATAGAACGAAGCGAGTCCTGTATAGAAAAGTATATATATTCTTGATCAGCGTCACCACGTGAGTCGAGCTATCTATGTCCGTCCGTCCGTCCGTCCGTCTGTGTGTTGTCCGTATACACAGGATAAGAAGAAGGAGTTGAGATAATTGGATGAAACTTGGTACACATGGTCACATGTACCCAAGGATCTGCACTATTGAATATTTTTGGAATCCGCCCACGGACACGCCTACCTCCCATACAACGCAAAAATTTAAAACTGCATAACTCAGCTCATAATAAGTCTACAACAACAAAATTTGGTATGTGTGTGTTTTATACCAAAACAAAGATGCCTTTGAAAAATGGACGTCATCCGCTCACGGACACGCCTACCTCCCATACAACCCAAAAATTGAAAACGCAATAAATAAGCATGTGTTTAACCTACAGAGCTAAAATTTGGCACGTATGTTTTTTATGACAAGACAAAGATGGTTTGGAAAAATGGACTTCATCCGCCCACGGACACGCCCATTTACAATTAGTTTTTTTTTATTTTTTTTTGAAAAGTGGGTTTAGGGTATTTCATAGTCGGCCTAGACCGACTTTAGATTTTCTTTACTTGTTGTAAAAGTACTTTTTTGCGGAAACGCAACCCTTTCTGTGTGCTTATACGAACTTACCACGATATATGACATAAACAAGTAAGAACATATGTTAACAATTTTATATTATATGCCAATGTCCATTATGTCCTTTATCATTATAAATTTTATAGAGCTATGTATATTTTATGTATTTCTTTTAATTATCTAGTTTTTCTTAGATTAAATACAACATTTTAACCTTTAAACATATTAAAACATGTTGCCTTAAAACAAAATTAATAACCTGCCAGAATTTGACAGATAGCATGCTCGGAGCCCGGGTTCGATCCCCAGCCGTGGCGAAAAGTTTTTTTCAATGAATCGGTCACCACCTCTCTGCAGACAATGGCAAACCTCAGAGAGTAAACAATGCCATGTAAAGCTTCTTGAGAACATGAACTTTAGCCGTTCGGAGTCGGCATAAAACATGTAGGTCCATTTCTCGGTCAATTGTGTGCAAACATTTAATAACACACACAACACAATTGATCATAAGAAGCTCGGTCAAAGTCCTTTCAAGGGCTGAAATGGCCAATTTGTTTATGTTTTGTTTTTTTGTTTTTTAGAATTTGACAGATAATGAGGTGAATTCATAAATTTAATACGTGAGTGCATGGTGGAATAATAAGGTGAACGTGATTTTTTCAACTCTCTCTTTGGGGAAAAAATAATTTTTCGCTTGCGTTGTCAAAAACAGCTGATTGCAGATTGTGAGCGAAAGTTGCAAAACTGTCAATGAGTGGTATTTGTTTAATAACAAAAAACTATAATTAATGAAGTGCAAGCGATTATGTGAACGTAGTTTGGTGTTAATAAATCACTTAATTGCTGTGCATTGTGGAAAAATTAATGCAGATCACCATGGCTAAGCATATAAATGGACGAACACTGACTGTGTATCATGCATAAAACAACTCTATCTTTTTGTTGTGTTCTTTTTATATTAATCTTTAATTAATAATATTTATATTTTCGATTTTGTGTTAAATTCATTTTATTATTTATAATATAAACAATTTATTTATGTCACATTACTTGCACTAGTTTATACTTTCAATCTTTGTTTTCATTTGCTGCTGTATAACCAGAAAAAAAAAACACTTGATTCGACACTTATCGCCTGTTCCTCTTTTTCGCTCGCAAATTTTTGACAATCCAAGCAAAACTGGGGAAATTTTTTAAACGTCACGTTCACCTTGTTATTCCACCATGCGTGAGTGCATAAAAAAATGGGTAGAACAAGCACAGCTAACAAGCAAAATTTTTTTATTTCCATTTAAAACGAAGTTTCCCATCTCTGTATCTCTGATAATAGGTGCGTTTTTTTTGTATCGCTATATATGCTTGCCCAAAAAAAGGCACATCTTCGCTTAATATTCCGCTTAACATTTCTCGTCCAAACTTGGCAGCACTGCTTTTCACTTGTCAAATAATTTATATAACTTAATTAAAATATTGCTGAAAAACAATATAATTTTACTTTTTATGTTTGCAAAATAGATATATAAATTTGTATTTTGTATATTTCGTATACAATTTTTGTTGCTTATTGCTTACGATGTGTCCTTTTTTTTGATTTGACAGAAACATGGTTGTTTTCCAAAAAGTGCTGCCAATAAATTTCATGTTCTATGATTTTCTTGATCTGGCAATAGTGTTTCTATCGACGACTACGAGCTAAGACCCATTTAACATTGATCAAGAGTTGAAATCAATTCTGTGAGCTTGTAGGCAATTCGCCGCACATCGGAAGCGACGGAAGGGAAAAAGAACATTGAAGCTGTACCGTCAATTTTTTCGTGTTCGTTATGTTATTTTCGCGTTGTTGGCTGTGCTCTTTATTTTATTTTTCGCATATCAACGTGCGTTTGTTGAGTTGCAGCTATAAATGTATGATATTTCATTTATGCAGAGCATTGTTTTTGGTATTGTTTTTATTTTATGTTTAACAATTCAATATTTGTTGTATATAAGCCACAACAATTTTTTATTTGCTTCTATTTGCTGTTTTTATTTCATAGAAAGCAAACAAAGAAGAAAAAAACTTGAATTCAAGTCCTGAACAATGTAAAAGGTTTCGTCAAGTTCAAAAGAAAACGTCGAAAAAACTTGCTTTCAAGTTTTGATCAATGTAAAAGGGGTCTAAGCGGCTAAATTTATCCTGTCTTATAGCTGAATTACAATGCGGCAGTGGCAGCGTCAGTGGCAGTGGCAGTGATCAGCTTTTATTTTAGGAATAATGTTGTTCAATGGTGAAACTTACATAGCAGCAGTGACAGTAAGCAGTTCTGCCGAGGCTAGCCCTATTTCTAAATTCACTGCCACTGCCGCAGTGCTACCAAACAAACAACCGAAAATATTCAGGGAAGCAACATGCAAATAATTAAACTACTAAGGAAAATTCTACATTCACTGCTTTTGATGCTGACGCTGCCACTGCTAGATTGTAATTTGCAGGCAGTAATATACGAAACAACTGATCACTGCCGCTGTCACTGACACTGCTACTGCCACTGCTGCATTGTAATTCAGCTATTACCGTGCGCTTAGACCGCCTGAACGAACGAAGAATTCTACACCGGACGAAGAATTCTACACCGGATTCTGTCTACACCGGACGAACATCAATCGCGAACGAACATTATCCGCCATCTTGTATGTTTAGGCGGTCTAAACAGAAAATTCGGCGAACATGAATAAATGCAGGGTTGATAGCTATTTATTTATATATTAGTAGTAAAACTTGTAGTACTAAAACAACAAATTCGGCTGGCAAGCATTGAGTAATACATAATCGCGATTTTATTTTAATATTTCAATTTATTAATTTATTTTTAATATTCATAATAAATAAATTAATATTATTTTTTAATATTTATTTATTTTCCATAACAACATTTTAAACTATTAGCTATTGTATGAAAGAACTATATAATTATTATTATTATAATATTTAACTTACAACAATTAAATTCCAGCGAAAATTAGCAGAACACGTTCAAAAACATAAACAAACCTTGAACAGTACTGCTTTGTGTTGTTTTGAAGTTAAAGTTACTACGAATTTTTGTACTTTCCGTGATTTTTTCTTTGAAGATACTTCTTTTTGCTACTTTTTTGTTTTTAAGAACAGCGCAACACCGGATTCGCCCAAAAAGATCGAGCGACGGTCGAACAGTCCGAACGAAAGAATTCTCGTTCGTTCGCCCTAATTTACCGTCTACACCGGGCTAAGTGTCTACACCGAGCGAACTAACGAGGTTTCTTTCGTTCGTTCAGGCGGTCTAAACGCACGGTTAGCGAAGCAATTTTTTGTATGAAAAATATTGTTAAGCGTATACATATATCGATCTTCTAAAAAAATAAATTTGTTTATATGAAATAATTTAGTTTTTCAGTCACCTGTATTTTTCAGTCAGCTGTATAAATACGTGATGCAACGAAAAATACCTTTAGGGTGTGTTCACAACTGTAACAACTTTTTATGAAAACGCAATACGACAATGCGAGAGTTTGCGAAAACCCTAAGTATTGTTTCATTTTTTCGTACTTCTGCAACAATAGTAAAAGTGATAATAATATATTAATATTTAATTTTAATATTTTACTTTTAATGGCTTTATTCGTACATACTTGATTATTATTTTTTTTTTATAAACAAGTAATTTCTATGTTTTGGCCACAGCGTATAACATATTTAGGGGATTCAAATCTCTGCGTTAGGGCAGCGTAACTGTCTAACTCGTAACTTTTTCCGAAATGAAATTTTTTTATTTGAACTTTAACAAGCGATTTGCGTAAAACTTAACGTATGAAATTTTATGCGTATTGCGTAAACAGCTGCCCTGTCAAAATTGTTTATTAATTGTTCTTTCAAACGATCTAACACGTCGTCTAACAATGTTGTGATTCATTTTAACACTAAGAACAATGAATGAAATACAAATGAAAAATGTGCAAGAATCTTTCAAGCTACGCAGCTCATTTTACGCAAAATTTGATGGTGTGTTCATGTCAATACAATATACGCAATACTCAAACCTGCGCAGTGACTTGAATCCCCTTATTGATTGTCCCAATGTGTTTTTTGAAGAACGCAGTATATTCAAGTTCCGATGTATAAACAAATATGCAATCTGGTACCTCTGTTACTTGACAGACGCCGGAATCTGAATAAAAAGCTATTCTACACGTGTAAAAAAATTTTCAAGACTTTTGAAAATCTTTGAGAAACAGTTTTTACATGCACTTGTAGAAAATACACTTGTTACTTGTGAGCTTGTGAACTTGTAGTTTTGAGAAACAGGCCCCAGTAGGCGAAACGTCGTGCGTTCAAGCCCCAGGATCGACTAAGAAAATTTAAATTTTTGTTTTTTTTTCCATTAAAAAGCAACATCACTTCTTTTCATATAAAAATGTTTTTCTGGAAACAACTTTGTACTTAATTTAAAAAAAATCAATGCATAATAGATACTCTCGCTGTGTATACCGGGTGATGCGTCGCCTTTTTCTACACCCCTTCTCGATGTATAACGCCCAACTTACGAGCAAGCAACTCAAACTAAGGCCTTTGTAAGAATATCAGCTTCCTGCTGTGAGCTGCCCACAAACTGTAGTATAACATCGCATTCTTCAATCTTCTGTCGAATGAAATGGTGTTTCAAATCAATATGTTGAACACGTTTGTTCTCCATATTACTAGCCATTCTAATACAGCTCTGGTTATCCTCGAAATTATCCGAAACGTTGTCGACATCAATAGATCGGATAGCAGACCACGCAGCTACATACCTTATTGAACAGCAAGTGACAACGCAATGAACTCGGATTCGGTTGTAGAACACGAGACAACCTGTTGTTTCTTTGACGACCAAAAAACGATATTTGCAAATAACTTGAATAAAAACCCGCTCGTAGATTTCCTTTCGGTTTCATTAGAAGCATAATCAGCGTGAGCAAATCCTACCAATGGCTTTGTACCTTCCTTTTTATCAAATACCAGCTCATGATGCACTGTACCTTTCAAGTATCGAACCAACCTCTTAGGTTGCGTTTATAGTGAACGCCGATTCAGACAGACAGGCAGACAGGCGCAGACAGCAACCTGCCCAAAAAATTAGCCATGCAGAGTGAATACGAGAAGCAGATCGGATCAGGTCAGTGCGAGATTAACTTGATTTCATTATGTTTTTGCTATTTTTCTCTATTTTGCAGTTAAATGAAGGCATTTATAAAAAATGTGTTTTTTTATTCATAAATGTTCAGCCACGCTTATGCAATAACAATTACATGCCAAATGTGTTTTTTAATAAAAAAGAATGTGTTTTCAATATTTTACTGCTTAAAAAAAAAAACAATATAAGTATGCATTGCTTAAATTGAATTTTTAAGGCAATTAATTCGTGAAAATATTTCAAGCTTGGAATCTGTGAAGTCGCAGACCTTTAAAAATCATCTGATGGATGCTTCAAAATACAAAAGTAGCAGAAATTGTATTGACTAGAAATTTTAAGATATATTGTACTAAAAAAAAGTAACATATTCAAGCAGCTGTGGGATTTTTATGTCATTAAAAATGCTCTCCTCTTCAAATAAGGGTATATATCTCCATTTTCGTGAGAAGACGTCAAATATCGGGATAACCTTTAAAATTACACTGGTTTACAGCCAATATGTACTTTGAATGCCACTATTCTTTTCTCATGTAAAATCGATCGCTAATTCCGAAAAAAATTTTTTTTCATCTGTCACTCCGTTTTCGAGACATTGCCCACTGTAGGGTTTTCAACGAAAAAAAAAAGTTGGTTCCACTTAATTGCATATATCTCCAGAACCAACAACAGTAATCAAACAAATGATATATCAAATAAAAGCTTATAAAATTTCTTACAAACAATGCAAACATCATTTTTTGGTCGAGCAGTTAGTTTTGGCGGAATAAATTCAAATTTCGGGGATTTTTTTTATTTTTCAGAAAAATTTAAAAAAAAGACAAAATAGTTGCAAATTTCGTTAAGAAATCAAAATATTTTGTTACTTTTGATATTTTTTTTACCAAGAGCCTTTATTTTTCCAAAAAAAAACAAGCTATTGTTGAAGAAAATCTATTGAGAAATGAAAAAGTTGTGTTCAATAGAACGAAAGAACCCAAATTGTATGATTATCAATTTATGCATTTGAACTTATTTTATTGCCATAAAAAAAAATGAGAATCAAAGGTTGTTGTAATAAAATCATAAATTCTTAATTTGTATTGTTCTTTTAATAATTTACATTATTTAAATTGTATATAATTATAATTAATAATTTTTATTGTTCCCTTAAATCATTTATATTGTTATTTACATTGTAAATAATTTTTATTTATCATTCAGAAATTCAAAATGATTAAAATTCTTGTTTTGTCGTTTATTTAATTCGGGATCAGTTTCTCTGATGAGAAACCAACAAAAGTCGCCCATCATTCCTTTGTCCCAAAATCCTTGGTACCGATTCTCAATTACTTTCATCTGTTGGTGGAATCTTTCCCCATGTTCGTCGCTCTCGTCACCGAGATTCTTCGCTTTCTTTGTCTAACGCCTTGACAATGTTTTTCATAAGTCCAAGTTTGATGTGCAACGGTGGGAGAAATATGTTTTCCTTTTTGACGAGTGGAACGTTTTTGACGTTGCTCTCTCCAACTTTCGACTCAATTCTTTCTGGCCAGTCCTTATTGTAATAGTGGTGTTCACGTGCTCAACTATCCCACTTGCATAGAAAACAGCAGTACTTTGTGTAGCCACTCTGTAAACCACAAAGCATACCAACGACTTTGAGATCAGAACATATTTTCCAGTCGTGTTGTTCATATTTAATACATGTCAATAGCTTCGCCATTGTTTCGTTCGTTTCCTTTGTGTTGACTGCATGTGCGATCGGAATCGATGGCTTTTTGTTTCCCATATGAAGTAATACCGCCTTCAAGCTCACTTTGCTGCCATCAATAAACAAACGCCACTCTTTGGGAATGTAAGGCTGACCGGAACATCGTCAGAATGAGATACTGGCAATGAAACATTCGAGACAGTGGCGTGTATCACTCGTTTGTGTTTTCCAACACCAGTCACTTTGGCCAGACAAAAATAGCAATCGTTTAGGTGGCAAAACGGTTGCCTCCAGATCATCGGAACATCGAATTTCATGTATCGTTTTTTACCCGAGCTCCATTCAGACAATATTAATTTGCACGATTGACACAAAATACTTGGCGTCCATGATTCACCAATGTTCTCAGCCGCAATACCAAAATAATGTAGATATGACATTTGGAGTAAATTCATAAAATTGACTCGTTTCTTTTCGAAAGTTAATTCACCGCACACGTAGCAGAAAATATCTGGGTAGTTTTTACACTGGAATTCTCGCAGTCTTTTACTCAGTCTTTTTATTTTGAAGTATGTATCTTATTTTTTATTTTTTTCTTTCGTTACAAATTGTGCGTCCGTTTGTTTGCCACGTTTTTTAGTATAATGCATGAATGTTTTTGCTTTTATACATCTCGAAAGTGCTGCAGGTACAATAAAGGTAGGTAGGTCCACGACTCAGAGCGCGACCGCTGACTGTAAAAAAAACACAAAATAAGTATTCACATGGCATAATAAAAACAGGTAGGCTCTCTTTCTTATAGCCATAAGTGTCGAAATCAGACGTTTTGCTGTGACGGTTTCGACGGTTGCACTCTCAGTCGTGAGCCTACCTGTTTTTATTGTAGCGTGTTTGTTCTTATCTTTTCTTTCGCAAAACTCTTGACTTGATTCCTATGAACAATAAAAATGAAAAATAAAAAATTATAGTACAATAACCCAATTTATATACATGAGAATAAAATTTGTAAAAAAAAACATAACTTGGGTGCTTTCGTTCCATTGAACACAACTTTTTCATTTCTCAATAGATTTTCTTCAACAATAGCATATTTTTTTTGGAAAAATAAAGGCTCTTAGTAAAAAATATCAAAAGTAACAAAACATTTTGATTTCTTAACGAAATTTGCAACTATTTTGTCTTTTTTTGGAAATTTTTCTGAAAACTAAAAAAATTCCCCGATATTTGAATTAATTCCGCCAAAACTATCAGCTCGACCAAAAAATGATGTTTGTAAGAAATTTTATTAGCTTTTATTTGATATATCATCTGTTTGATTACTGTTGTTGGTTCTGGAGATATATGCAATTAAGTGGAACCAACTTTTTATTTTCGTTGAAAACCCTACAGTGGGCAATATCTCGAAAACGGAGTGACAGAAAAGAAAAAAAAATTTTTTTCGGAATTAGCGACCGATTTTACATGAGAAAAGGATAGTGGCATTCAAAGTACAAACAACTTTTCGTTATTTGTAAGCCAGTGTTATTGAATCATGGGTTTCAGATACATGTTTTTTAAGGGTGTTGTTTTGAGTCCGTTAAGTACTCAATATAAGTACTTTTTTATTTTTGGTACGTTAACTAATTGGAAATATATGAAGATGCACAAGTCGTGTGTTTATGTAAAAAACGTGATCCTGTACATTTTTATGTGCAATTTCATATTTATGTGCATCAAGTTTGAACTTAACAGTTGCCAACTGTTAATTGAAAATTAATTGTATGTAAACGTGGATGGTGAGCACTCTCTTCTATGTTATATTTTTGGACAGATGATTGTGTTTCCCATGACTAAATAATTTATAAGGTTATTTGACATGCCTTTTTTTTTAAACAAAAATATATATATCTGATGGATGCTTCAAAATACAAACGTAGCAGAAAATGTACTGACTCAAAAGTCTTAAGATATATTGTACTAAGAAATAGTTTATAAAATTATTATATAAATAATAAAAAATTATATAAAAAATCAAAATAAATTATTAAATCATGATTGTTTCCAACGGAAACTTCAATACTTGTAAATAATTATACCATGCCTGGGGACGAAATTCGATCAATTTGTTTTTTTGGAAAGTGTCCTTCAAAATTTTAATCCAAATATAATTAATAGCCATTAAAATGTATCTCTTTATGTACATTTTTCATAAATATGACCTGGATTCTGTTGTGTTTTCAAACAATATGGTTGGCTAGAACTAATGAAAGATAATTATAATAGCTTAAATTTACTTATTTAAAAAAAAGTAACTTGAATTTTAATGATACATGCATAATAGTATCATATTCAAGTAGCATACCAAAAAAGTACTAGTATCAGGAAAGTACAAAAATATGCAACCCTACTCTGATTTCAAAAGAAATTGTCAAAATAAGGCAGCCTATTTTTTCTGATATTGGGGATGAGAACACCTTATATTTATTTCACCATGACAAGGTAGCTGCAGGGCTATCAATCCTCTCTTTCTCTTTTCCTGTCAGAATTGTCAAAATCAATACAAATTATTTGATGTCTCATTTTGATGCTCTAATTCGTTCATTATTTTTTGACAATTCTAACTTTCGGCTCTCATCCCTGCAGCTACCTTATTTGCAGCTACCTAACAAACATGGTACAAAAATACAGGTAGCATTGAAAAGTGTTGATTTTCTCATCAACAAGTATACGAGTCCCTGTCAAAAACAGCTGTTTATTGTTATACGCGTTGACCACATTCAGCTGTGTCAACTGTTGTGATAGCGACACATCGGAGAGCGCTGTTATCGGTATTGAAGTGTCAGAAAAGTTGTCAAGTTGATGAAATTTAAAGCTTTGTATCAAATACCAATGGAAATTTTACCGACAAATAAAAAATTTTCTTGTTTTAAATGCATTTTAATGCGCAACTTCATATTAATGTGCATCAAGTTTTGATTAAACAGTTGCCAACTGTTGAGTACGCTGAATGTGACCAATGAAAATGAATTGTATACAATAGGTTTGTTCAGTAACAAAAAATTGTTACCAATTATTGCAAGTTTTTACTAGTAAAGCGTTCACGTACTCGAAAAACTTGCAACGAGAGAGGAAAACGAGAGCGTAAAAAAGTGAGAGAAAAAAGTAGTTGCAAGTTTCTGCTAGCAAAATTTCTACTTGCAAGAACTTGCAACTACTGAAAAAACTGTTTGTCAAAAAAAAAAACAAGCTGTCAAAAATTGTTCAGTGGATTTCCTATTAAAATGGATGGAAGAAGAAGCGTTTGTGATGGTGAGGGAAATGTAAGTATAAATGTTAATGTTGGTAGGACACAAGAAATGATTTCAACAATTTATAACCTTAAGTTACAGCAGCAGTTGTTTTGCAGTTCAAATAAGCTGTCAATTCATTTAATCAGCTGTTGTAAAGTTGCAAGTTTCTACTAGTTTTCTGTACACGTACTTTTTCTGCTATTTTTCATTTTGTACATATTTTTTCCTCAATTCTTCTTTTACTCTCTCGCTGCAAGTTTTTGCAAGTGAAGTACGTGAACAGGCCTAATGGTAGATTATAGCGCTCTCTTCTTTGTTATATTTTTTGACAGATGGTTGTTTCCAACAGAAACGTCGACACTACCTTGTAGATTTTATATCATGCCAACAACAAAAACATACCCAATAAGCCAAACTGATTGATCCGGTAAACCGGAGCTAAAACTGGATGTGCCCGCTTTGAGTGGGCTGAGTGCCCCAACACTTTTGACATTTGGGCCTCGGTAGTCGAGCGGTTAGCGTGCTTGACTGCTAACCCAGAGGTTCCGGGTTCGAATTCCGGTCCAGCCATGGTCCTACGCTTTTACTTTTCTTTAATTCGTTCCTCATTTCTAATCAACAGAAATTAAAAATTTATCAATATTTTCGACTGTGGAAGTTGTAGTTGGTGGTAGAGATGTTTGTGGAATGAGATTGCTTAATAAATCGAATTGACTGAGATAAAGCCTCAGATTCAAATTCGCATGATGATATAGTGTGGCTCCGTCACACATTCAACATTCTACACTTGTTGTCTTGATTCCACTTTCCCTCCTTCTTATATATCTCCCCATTTACGAACCAAGGCAGACTTGACCAAAAACCATATATTATGAAGACATTTCATCAAACCAAGTTCGTCTAGAACCAAATTCTGTCAAGGCGCCGAGATGGGTCCGGACAAAAACCATATATTATGAAGACATTTCATCAAACCAAGTTCGTCTAGAACCAAATTCTGTCAAGGCGCCGAGATGGGTCCGGACCAAATGGAAATGAAACCTTTGTTAACATGAGCTGCAAATGTTAAATTCTGGCAGCTGTTCGCTTATTTTCTGATGTTTGGTGAGTCTCTAAACCAGTTTGTTTGTCTCTACCCATGCCCCTTGCCATCCCTCATCCACACAATCGGCAGCCTGTGAGCGCAGAACTTAGAGCGCAGTTGTTGTTGGTATAGTCAACACGATCGTTGTTGTTGTTCTTATTAGAGGACGTCGTTGTTGTTGTGGTTCTTATAAGATTTTGTAGCTGTGTATAATATATGGTTTTTGAAACGCATCAACGAAGCAACGCAACATATGCGGACAACTTTATCGCGAATGTGGATGGATGCTGAGATGACAAAAAGAAATCGGGCATGCACACATTGACGCACATGGACAGCATTTTGAGCAATTTTTTAAATAGAAAATTAAAACATTTACTTAAACGTACTCGTGAATAAAATGCAATTCTTATAATGGTAATTCCAGTATCGAAATTCCATAGCTTAGGTGATATTTGTGTATTTTAATGTTAATGATAAGTTTAAATTAACTGCCAATCGTACAACAAAAAAAAAACACAGTGAGAGATATCTAGTTTGCATTGCAATGTAATCTTCTTTAGTTAACTTAGGTATTTTGAGAATCAATTAAAACCCCCAAATCAAATGATTCGTTGAAATATGTAAGAACCTTTTAAGAGGCAAATCAAGAAAACATTCAAGAGAACAGAATGGCTTAATAAAAATAACATCTTTTTAGATAAAATTAAGAGAAAATCGTTTTCGAAACTATAAATTTTTTAAAAACAAATTTCACTTTTGAGTTTGATCAGCTATAATTTTTTTTGCATGCAATTTTCTGTGAAAAATTTTTCGTTTTCAGCAAAAATGTTTTATTTTGTTTTCAAAACTATTCTTTAGTTTTTCTTAGCTTTCGCACATTGAAAGTTATTGCGTGAAGAATGATATTACTTCAAAATACAACTTTTTTCCATATTGTTGCCTCTGACAAGAAGGGGGTCAGAATGGACCCCCCTCCCATACGATTGTTTTTTAGTATTGTTGCAAGGAATCACCAGCTTCTTTATTGGCCTCTCTATCCGACTCACCCTGTATATGTATGTACGAAGGTTAATTATTAAGCCAAAAACAATGTATCTTGTGAATTGAAAAAATCGGTTGAAAACTTATAAACCTTTGCATTTACTTTGTTCTTAACTATGAATTTTATTATAAAATTTTCAAGGATACAAATTGTAGTAACCTTAAAGAATTATCAGAAACCAATTAATGTACGTTGATGAAAAAGTTACACATAGAGAAATATTTTGCAATTAAGATACACGACATGCAGACATAATTAAAAACTTTTGGTATATAACACGTAGGCAAGTATTAAAATCAATTTTAACTTTAATTCATTTAAAAATCAATATGTGTACAACACAGGTTGGAGCTGATTAAGTTAAATGCGTCTCGAGTTATTGTAAGGTTTTTTTTTTAACTTTTGGAAAAAGTGGTTACAAGGTTTACACAGTCTGATCCGGTTGATGTTCTTTAAACTTCAGTGTTTCTTCAAAGATTAAATTTTTAAGAGTTTCCCTTGGTAGATCATCCAATTCCATTCCAATTCGAAATGGAACGTCAGCAACAGGCTAAAAAATAAAAATAAATGTTAAATTATATACACTCTTAAAAATATTACTTTATATATGCTTATGAATATTTAACATTTATAACTGACGAAAATAAGGAACATACCGACGGTTCAGCCCACGACAGTGATAAGTGACCTTTTGACAAAAAAAAGGTTTACTGCATTTTCCAAATCATCAACATAATATCTACCTTGTGTAAATCTCATAAAAATGCATAACCAATGGATGCTGCTCTGTACACAGCTGAAATTAGTGTTTTGTACTGAAATGTATTGAAATTTAAAAACAAAATTGACGTTTCTGAACATTTACAATTTTTCACTTATCACTTTTGTGCGCTTAACCATGGATTTATAATAAAAATGTAGATTTGTACAATATACTTGTGGAACCCTAGAATAGTTATATAGAAGAGAATAGAAATACAAACATGGCATGTTATGCATACTATTGGACAGGTACTTGAAGCACCTTTCCAAGGATATATGACTCATTCGAACACACTCAGGATTTTGTCTAAAGGAATTTTTAGGAAAAAGTAGTAAAAGACAGGTTCAAGCAACTAACTTGGAAAGGCAAAAGAAGGCCTGGTTAGTGGTATATATATAACATACGAACGAAAATTTTTTTTAATTCATATTAAATGCATTGAACCTATCGGTCCCTATCCGATATTTTGTTTAAGTCAATCAAATATAGTAACTATATCCGAAGTTTGCACAGTTGAATCTTGAATTTCTTTTGTTTTTAATTTATTGACATATTTTTGTTATATTTTATAAGTTTATGTCATTTATGCTTAACGTTGGCAGAGCTTCCAACACGAGCGCAACATTTTGTTTTAATATACGCGTCAGCAGAGCTTCGCTGTTTCAATGATATAGAAAAGATTTTTATACCCTAAACCTGAAAGGTCTAGGATCTGCACTATTGAATGTTTTTGGAATCCGCCCACGGACACGCCTACCTTCCATACAACGCAAAAATTGAAAACTGCATAAATAAGCTTATAATTAACCTACAATAATAAAATTTGGTGTGTATGTGTTTTGTATCAACACAAAAGTGTCTTCGAAAAATGGACGTCATCCGCTCACGGACACGCCCACCTCCCATACAACCCAAAAATTAAAAACGCAATAAATAAGCCTCTGTTTAACCTATAGAGCTAAAATTTGGCACATATGTTTTTTGTAACAAAACAAAGATGGTTTTGAAAAGTGGACATCATCCGCCCACGGACACGCCTACCTCCGATACAACGCGAAAATTGAAAACTGCATAACTCAGCTCATAATTAGCCAACTACAATAAAATTTGGTGTGTATGTGTTTTATACAAACACAAAGATGTCTCCGAAAAATGGACGTCATCCGCTCACGGACACGCCCACCTCCCATACAACCCAAAAATTGAAAACGCAATAACTTAGCCTCTGTTTAACCTACAGGGATAAAATTTGGTACATATGTTTCTTATAACAAAACAAAGATGATTTTGAAAAATGGACGTCATCCGCCCACGGACACGCCTACCTCCCATACAACCCAAAAATTGAAAACGCAATAACTTAGCCTCTGTTTAACCTACAGGGATAAAATTTGGTACATATGTTTCTTATAACAAAACAAAGATGATTTTGAAAAATGGACGTCATCCGCCCACGGACACGCCTACCTCCCATACAACGCAAAAATTTAAAACTACATAACTCAGCTCATAATTAACCTACAACAATAAACATTGGTATGTATGTGTTTTGTGTTTACACAAAGATGTTTTCGAAAAATGGGTGTCATCCGCTCAAGGACACGCCCACCACCCATACAACCCAAAAATTGAAAACGCAATAAATAAGCCTCTGTTTAACCTACAAAGATAAAATTTGGCACGTATGTTTTTTACGACAAAACAGAGATGGGTTTGCAATGTATGTATTTTATACCAAAACTAACGTGTGTTCAAAAATTGTTAGTAGTCCGTCCATTAATACGCACACCTCCCATAGCGAAAGCACAATAAAAGCATTAACTGTGAGCTACAGGAATAAAACTTGATAGGTATGTGTAAATTTTTCATCAACATTTAAATGCATATAAAATATAGGCTTTATCCACCCACGGACACACCCATTTTCAATAATATTTTTTTTTTTTTTGGAAGAGTAGGTTTATGGTATTTCATAGTCGGCCTAGACCGACTTTAGACTTTCTTTACTTGTGTTTTTTTAGAAACGTTTTTAGTAAAGTGTTGATGAACCAATTTTTGAAATAAAAAGAAATCTTACGAATACAGTAATTTACACTTAATCTTAAACAAATTTTAAAAAGGAAAATATTTTTGTAAGAGTTTCCTATGCTAGAGTTTCCTACGTTTTGAAAAAAAATCTAATTTGCTCACATCTCAAAAAGTGTTTTTTTTTGTAATTTTAAGAAACAAATTAAGTTTCCACCAAAATAAAATTATAATGGCCAAATGATATGCTTTTCGTAATTTCAATTTTTTCTGATATAAATTTCACTTAATCGTTCATAACTTCTAAACCGTTTGAGATATGGTTTTAAAATCTGGAGCAAATGTTTTTCTTATTAGGTCAAATAATTATTTTGTATATAATAAAAGAATCTTGGACCATAAAACTGTAAAAAGCTGGAACAAAATTTTTAGTTTCTTCTATTTTATTTGCAGTAAGTTTACAAAATTTTTTATGCCTTATAAAAATTCGAAATAAATTAAGATCAAACTTACTCTAAGAATTTTTTAATCGGTCTTACAACAAAACAGTTTTAACATTTTTCAATCGGCCGTCTGGGGAGGATGAAGTGACAAATACACATTTTGTAAATATCTTAAGGTGTGAACAGACCACATAGTACAACTTTACGGTTAAAAATCTTAGAGTAATTTTTAAACAATACCTTGGATATTTTAATCCTGTTTTTATTAGAATTGATACGATTAAAATACTTGACATATTTTTAGTCAAAGCTGTACGTAAATTTAATAAATTGGGAATACAATTTAAATTATAGTAACTAAGGTTAAAAATGGAATACAAAATAACTAAAAGAGTAATAAAAGCTGTATTTTGCTTACATTTTGTTCATGCTATCGCAGGCAACAGTATGTGACAAAAAATAAAAATATTGCACTAATTAATAAAATAAGATTATAATATAAAATTTAAAAAAAAAATTTTTCGATCAGGTGAGGATCGAACCAGGCTTCATTAATTCACAAAATCAAATCGACAACAGCTTAACAGATTAAGCCACGGCACAATAACAAATGTTAATTTTAGATGCATATATGAATAGAAAGCGACATCTATTGGGCAATAGCATACAACGAAATATAATGCCAATAGTTTTTTGCATAAGTGTTAAATCTAATTGGAACACCCTCTTAACTTGGAACACCCTCTAACCGTGGAGTAGAGCAGGGATGCCCAGCGCCTAACTCTTTCCACTCTTTGCACTCTTTACAACAACTTCGATGTTTTCATGATTGTTGTAATTCGAAGAATTCAGTTTGAAGTCAAATCATTGCTTCGTAATACTTTATTGTTTTTATAGGCATTTGCATGTTGTTGTTTTTGTGTTTGCAACAATTTAACTTGTGCGCTTGGGCACTGTCAGCATGCGTGTTGTTGTTTGTATGTCCTTTTGTTGTTTTTCTTGGGTGCTGCCAGCATTCGTGTTGTTGTTTTTAACGTTCCACTCTTTCCACTCTACAACAACTTCAATATTGTAATGGTTGTTGTACTTCGCCGAATTAAGTTATCAGCTTCACCCATACTTCTGATTTCTTTATTGTTGTAATTGCGCACATTGAAGGATTCGTGTTGTTGTTTTGTGTGTTCTATTTTTATGAACTTTTGCGCTGGCGCGGATGTTGGTTGTATGCGCGTTGTTGTTTTTATGTGTTTTTGTTGTTGGAAAAAACTAATGTGCCACGAATCCAATGATTTTTTATTGTTGTTAGCTTTTTGTTGTAATTGTTGTAGCACTCTTCAAATAATTTTTCTGGGCATCACCAATGCTGCGAATCAGTTCGTACAAAACAAAACAAACACAAGCAACAACAACAAAACAAAAACAAAGAAAGCAGCAGACAACATGCAAGCAGCTAATGATTGATTTTCTTATATAAAAAATCTAGATTATTCTTCTTAGCTTTTGCTATTTTGTGACTTTAATATAATAGTAACAAAATCCAAATTAGATATTCGTTTAGCGCAGGATATATCTGATACTTTAGTATATATATATGATGTTTGAACGATGAGTATTAAAGGCTGTAGGTATGACCTTAAAAATTTGTTAAAACGACTCCATACAAACCGCGCTGTAAGACATAATTCTACGTAAAAAAACCGAAAATGCATAAATGCAGTAAAGAAAGTCTAAAGTCGGTCTAGGCCGACTATGAAATACCCTAAACCTACATTTCAAAAACAAAAAAAATTTATTTTAAATGGGCGTGTCCGTGGGCGGATGAAGCCTATACTTTTTATGCATTTAAATGTTGATGAAAAATTTACACATACCAAATTGTATTCCTGTAGCGCACAGTTAATGCTTTTATTGTGCTTTCGCTATGGGAGGTGGGCGTGTTAATGGACGGATTCCTCCCAATTTTTGAACACACCTTAGTTTTGGTATGTGGTGACCGTGGCATGCAGGTTAAGTGTGTGGCTTAGCATGCTCGGAGCCCGGGTTCGATCCCCAGCCGCGGCGAAAAGTTTTTTCAATAAAAAATTTTTCTGATCGGTCACCACCTCTCTGCAGACAATGGCAAACCTCAGAGAGTAAATAATGCCATGTAAAGCTTCTTGAGAACATGAGCCGTTCGGAGTCGGCATAAAACATGTAGGTCCAGTTCTCGGTCAATTGTGTGCAAACATTTAATAACACACACAACACAATTGATCATAAGAAGCTCGGTCAAAGTCCTTTCAAGGGCTGAAATGGCCAATTTGTTTTTTTTTTTGTTTGTGTTTTTTTTTTTTTTTAGTTTTGGTATAATATAAATGCATACCAAATTCAATTTCTCCATGACAAACATAACCTTATTTATTGAGTTTTAAACTTTTTGGGTTGTGTGGGAAAAAGGCGTGTCCGTAGGCGGATGACGTCCATTTTTCAAAACCATCTTTGTCTTGTCATAAAAAACATACGTGCCAAATTTAAGCTATGTAGGTTAAACAGAGGCTAAGTTATTGCGTTTTCAATTTTTGGGTTGTATGGGAGGTGGGCGTGTCCGTGAGCGGATGACGTCCATTTTTCGAAGACATCTTTGTGTTTGTATAAAACACATACACACCAAATTTTATTGTAGTTGGCTAATTATGAGCTGAGTTATGCAGTTTTCAATTTTCGCTTTGTATCGGAGGTAGGCGTGTCCGTGGGCGGATTATGTCCATTTTTCAAAAAAATCTTTGCTTTGGTATAAGAAACATATGTGTTAAATTTTAGCTCTGTAGGTTACACAGATGGTTATTTATTGCGTTTTTAATTTTTGGGTTGTATGGGAGGTGGGCGTGTCCGTGAGCGGATGACGTCCATTTTTCAAAGACATCTTTTTGTTTGTATAAAACACATACACACCAAATTTTATTGTAGTTGGCTAATTATGAGCTGAGTTATGCAGTTTTCAATTTTCGCGTTGTATCGGAGGTAGGCGTGTCCGTGGGCGGATGATGTCCATTTTTCAAAAAAATCTTTGCTTTTGTATAAAAAACATATGTGTTAAATTTAAGCTCTGTAGGTTACACAGAGGGTTATTTATTGCGTTTTCAATTTTTGCGTTGTATGGGAGGTAGGCGTGTCCGTGGGCGGATTCCAAAAATATTCAATAGTGCAGATCCTTGGGTGCATGTGATCATTTGTACCAAGTTTCATGCAATTATCTCAACTCCTTCCTCTTATCCTGTGTTTACGGACAACACACAGACGGACGGACGGACGGATGGACAAACGGACATGGCTAAATCGATTCACGAGGTGGCTCTGATAAAAAATATATATACTTTTTTATACCGGACTCGCTTCGTTCTATGCGTTACAAACGTTTGCACAAAGTTAATATACCCTCACCTTTCAGGTTTAGGGTATAAAAATACAAAAAAAAAAATTGGCCAAAAAATGAACCCGCTAGTGCCGCAACCAGTACGAAAAACATGGTTTCGAGATAAACGCGTTCAAAGTTTGCGAACAAAGAAAAAAAAGGTTGAAAAAGAAAAATGCGCTCTCACTAATCCGGCTGTATCTTTTGAACCCGTAGGAATTTTTCCATTAAATTTTAATGGATATTTTTCTAATATTTTTTTTCTTAGAATCTTAAGAATGTGTACTTAAATACAAAATTATAAAACATTATTCGATTTCAAAAAACGGCCAATGTCATGTCCTCGATAACAAAGAAATTTAACGTATTTTTATCTTTAAGCATAAAAACTAACGGGAATTTTAATTTTTAAATTAAAACAGTGTTGCCATATTTAAAAAAAGGTATTTCTTAGTGTGGGCATTCATGTAGGTTAATTGTATCGTTATATTGGGCATTTTTATTCTCGCACCTATTTTTCTGTCCACATAAGTATAGGCCTATTACGGTTCACAGCAATAAACTGTTGTGTCTTCTATCGAGTAGAGCAGTTTTAAGCTATTATGTCGCTGTCAAAAAAAAAATAAAAATAAACAAGCAATTTTCGTTTTAAATTGAAAAGTTGCAAATAACTAAAATTAAGAACGCGTTGGACATTCTTTTTTGCATATTTATTATAAAGTGACGTGAACACGATGTGTCATTGTCAACGATGCCAACGTAGTCGCAGAATTGTTATACGCTGGACTAAGTCAATGTTGTCGTAGAGCTCGTACAGTTCGTGGTTCATTCGAATGCGATAGTCGTCGCCAACTCGAACAGGACCAAAGATTTTGCGAATAACTTTCCTCTCGAACACTCCAAGAGCGGCTGCATCTGTTTGCGATACCACCCATGTCTCAGCGCCATAGAGAAGCACAGGTATGATGAGCGTCTTGTAGAGTGTTAGTTTTGTCGATCGAGAGAGGGCTCTGGAGCCTAATTGCTTACTTAGCCCGTAGTAGCACCTATTAGCAATTGCTATTCTTCGCTTTATCTCCAGGCTGACATTGTTGTCGCTGTTTACGGCGGTTCCAAGGTATGTAAACTCCTTGACAACTTCAAAGTTATATTTGCCTGCTGTAACATGGGAGCCTGGACGCCGCGCTTTCTATTTGTAGACAGCATATATTTGTTATTATTAAGTTATCGTAATGAAATTCGATATTTATCCCATGAGCTTTAATTTGAACTACTAACACTTTGTTAAAAATTCAGTAAAATCGAATGAAACCATTCCATACTTCCCATACAAAGTGTATTTAAAAAACGGCGCATGATCGCGAACGCGACACACTTTGATAATCAAGAGGTGACCAAATTTGATTTAAGTTACAATTTTCAGACACTTGCTTAGAACGATCACGAAGTTCTAATAAAGTGTGGTCGCGAAATTATTTTTACAATTATTTTTAGCTTTGCTGTAGCAAGCGGCATAAATAACGGCACTTTACTTGATAATCAAGAGGTGACCAAATTTGATTTAAGTTACAATTTTCAGACACTTGCTTAGAACGATCACGAAGTTCTAATAAAGTGTGGTCGCGAAATTATTTTTACAATTATTTTTAGCTTTGCTGTAGCAAGCGGCATAAATAACGGCACTTTACTGTGATTCCTGATAAGTTTACAGATTGCACATATTCATTCAGTCAAAAAATTCAATTCAAGTAAGTGCTTGTAAAAAATGTCATCAATTAAAAAAAAATTGCGCGATAATATAATTGACATATATATGAAAAATAAGCAATGTTCATACGCGGAAATTGGTAGAAGAGCAGGAACATCAAGAGCAACTGCAAGAAATGCTATAATCAAGTTTAAAAACGAAAAAACCACAGAAAATAAAAGAGGTGCTGGCCGAAAAATTGGATTCAAGGATCCCAAATTGGTGAAAAAGGTACTTTCTTATTGGAAACGGAGACCGAACCTCTCTGAACGCGATTTGGCAAAAATTTTTAACATTTCCAAGACTACGGTGCATAAAATTAAAGTGAAAAGCTCATTGAAAACTTACAAATCCCAAACAGTACCAAATCGAAATGACGAAGTGAATAAAAGGGCTAAAACTAGAGCACGCAAGCTTCATGATAAAATTTTGAACGGAATTAAAGGTTGTATATTAATGGCTGACGAAACCTACGTTAAAGCTGACTTCAACCAAATTCCTGGGCAAAGTTTTTATGTTGCGATATTTTAAGTTTTTATGTTGCAATTTTAATTTTAATTTTAATTTTAATTTTAATTTTAATTTTAATTTTAATTTTAATTTTAATTTTAATTTTAATTTTAATTTTAATTTTAATTTTAATTTTAATTTTAATTTTAATTTTAATTTTAATTTTAATTTTAATTTTAATTTTAATTTTAATTTTAATTTTAATTTTAATTTTAATTTTAATTTTAATTTTAATTTTAATTTTAATTTTAATTTTAATTTTAATTTTAATTTTAATTTTAATTTTAATTTTAATTTTAATTTTAATTTTAATTTTAATTTTAATTTTAATTTTAATTTTAATTTTAATTTTAATTTTAATTTTAATTTTAATTTTAATTTTAATTTTAATTTTAATTTTAATTTTAATTTTAATTTTAATTTTAATTTTAATTTTAATTTTAATTTTAATTTTAATTTTAATTTTAATTTTAATTTTAATTTTAATTTTAATTTTATATTTTTTATTTTATATTTTATATTTTATATCGTATATTTGAATTAATTTTTGTCAAAATTTATTTTTGATGCAATATTAATACACGATCAATTTTATTTAATTTTGTCCTTGGATATACCTTAATCCGATTTAAAACACAATAGTTACAACGTTTTTACTACGTCAACTTCAGATATTTTCAGTTGGACGAAAATTGCAAAAATATGAAAAACCCAAAATATAAACAAAATAACCAAATATATCCTACACACACACACACACAGCTACAAAATCTTATAAGAACCACAACAACAACGACGTCCTCTAATAAGAACAACAACAACGATCGTGTTGACTATACCAACAACAACTGCGCTCTGAGTTCTACGCTCACAGGCTGCCGATTGTGTTGATGAGGGATGGCAAGGGGCATGGGTAGAGACAAACAAACTGGTTTAGAGACTCACCAAACATCAGAAAATAAGCGAACAGCTGCCAGAATTTAACATTTGCAGCTCATGTTATCAAAGGTTTCATTTCCACTTGGTCCGGACCCATCTCGGCGCCTTGACAGAATTTAGTTCTAGACGAACTTGGTTTGATGAAATGTCTTCATAATATATGGTTTTTGGCGCAAGCAAAGAGGTCTTAAGATTTTATAAAATTATTAGAATGAAAGTAAAGTCCTATGATAACACAAGGGAACAAAAAATACATTTTTTTTCTGCGGCGTAAGTTTTTGAAGTCAATTAAGATACATGGGATAATGAAGTTTTAATCCTATAATTCACATTGTTTGAACTGACTCTATTTCTCGCAATAAACCACTATTTTAAAAATTAAGGAGATTTCATCAGAGAATTTAACATAACTCCAAAACAGTTAGTACGATTTGGTAAAATAAAAAATTCGAAAATCCGCAGCTAAATTGCCTCTAAGTTTTGCCTCACGGTTTTTTGATTAGCTGAATAGTTTGGGAAATATTCATAAAGTTCTTCCGAAAAAAACATTTTTTTTATGCAAAATTTAAACTTTTTTGTTATTTCATAATTCATAAAAAATCGAAAACGTCAAAAAAGCTCTGTTTTAATATTAAGTTATAAAAACACATATCGCACACTTAGTACAAAACAGTTACAACTCAAAATTTTTGATATCGACTTTTTGTTATAAATCAATTCACAAAACACATATCTCAAAAAAAGCCAATCTTTTCATTATTTCATTATTTTCTTCATTTACTGGAAGAATGAAGTTTGCGTGTTTAAATGAGAAGTGCTTTTTATCTGCAGTTTCAACCAAAGAGTTTTATTTTCGCTTCTCCTGAAAAGTTATGTTTTTTGAGTTGTGACTGTTTTGTATTTAGTGTGCGATATGTTACAAAGAAAATAAGCCATATTTCATTTAAATCCATTGGCTTGTTTTGGTTAAATTCAAATTCAATGATGTTATCTCATTTTTATAAAAAATTTTTTTTAAAATTTTCTAAATAAATACACAGGGGAACAACAAGATTTTTGACGTAGAATTACGTCTTACAGCGCGGTTTGTATGGGGTCGTTTTAACAGATTTTTTTCAAGGTCATTAGGCAACGTTTTTGGCGAATACTTTAGGGTATACCTACAGCCTTTAATACTCTTCGTTCAAAGATAATATATACACTTAAATATCAGATATATCCTGCGCTGAATGAATATCTAACTTTGGATTTTGTCACTATTATATTAAAGTCACAAAATAGTAAAATATACGAATAAAAATGCATGTTTTTATATAAGAAAATCAATCATCAGCTGCTTATGTGCCTGCTGCTTTCTTGTTTTTCTTTCGTTGTTTATGCTTGTATGCTTTGGTTTTGCACGAACTGATTGGTTCGCTTTGGCAGCATTGTAAGCATTAGTTCGCATTGGGTTTATGTATGCACTACAGTTCTAGTATACTAAGTGCTCTATTTTGAAACCAGAGGTCGTGAACCTCTTTTCAACTCAGTCAATGAACTCAATCTGTCAAATTTAACGAAATGGTTCTGTGATCCGGTTAGATTTAACTCTTATGTAAAAAACAAGTTGGATCATATTTCTTTTTATGCTTTTACCCAATAGATGGCGTAAAATTTTAATTTTTGCTTATAATGCAAATTAATTTGGATTCCACATCCCAATAGCACTAGCTAGTGTAGTTTGCAAACTATGCATCGAACAGAAAGTGTAGCTAGCAAACTAAATATCAGACAGAGACGAGAGGAAAGGACATGTGCTCAGCGAGAAATATAGTAACCATACGATTTTTAAAAATCGGGGGTTTTAATTTTAATTTGAAATAAGTAGTTAAACTGACTGTAGCTCGCAAACTATATATCTGGCAGAGACGAAAGTGGCACCAATGGAAAGTGCATTTGCTTCGCCTTCTTTTCAACTAAGTCAATGAACTCAACCTGTCAAACTTAACAAAATGATCGAAAAAATTTGAAATTTTGCTTGTTTCTTTTTGCTTGCTCATTTAATCATACTTACTTTTTAACTTTTTCTTTGTTTTGGCCTCGATAAGTAGTCCATAATTGAGTGTTATTCATTTATTTGTTAGTTTTCGATAAAAAATACGTGCAAATGGACAAAACAATCGGACCAAAGAGACAAAGTAGAAGAGGTTACAACTTAAACGGAATTCTACGTCTACACTTACGATACTATTGAAACTGTTTCTTTTTTTTCTGCGGCATATATTTTTGCACAAAATTTAGATTCACTTACTATTAGGCCACCAGTGCATTAACGGACTAGCAAAGAAGGGCGTCGGGCTGGGATCTGAGTTCATAAAACATGTACGAATCCCGCTACTGTTCATTTATGATAAACTGTCCAACAACCAGTTTTTAATCGAAACCGGTTCAGATTTATCAGATTTACCAACTATTAAAGACAAATTATAAACTAATGCATTTGCAAATATCTTATATGCAGAAAATGGTACAAAAATAAATATTTATGGTCAGATCTAAACAACGCAGATTGATTGACTCAATGGCCAAACTCTTATCGAACGGTTCAATTAAATTAGTATCTTGCAATGAAATAAATATTACAACACTGTTCAAAGATAATTTCAATTTTGAATCTCAATATGGAAGGTTATTATTTAATATTCATGAATTAACTTTGCCACCAGCTTATATTCATTTAAATAACGAGTATTTAACTGGCATATATAAAACAAAAAAAAACTAAAGGTCCACCCGTTCTTGCGAAAGCACGACGATTAACACCAGGAAAATACGACTCTGTTAAAAAGAAATTGAAATACATGGTGGAAGTCGGTATTCGCAGACCAGGAACTGATCGCAGATTCAGAACTGATCGTCCTTGTGGCGATTATAGAAGGCTTAATTCCGTCACGATTCCTGATCGGTATCCCATTCCGAACATTCAAGATTTCACGATCAACCTTCACGGTTGTATAGTATTTTCAAACATAGATCTGACATGCGCTTACCACCAGATCCCCGTACACGAATCTGATATTCCAAAGACAGCTACAACAACACCTTTCGGGTTGTTTGAATTTGTACGGATGCCTTTTGGTTAACGTTACGCAAGTCAAACTTTTCGAAGTTTTATTGATCAAGTTTTGAAGGGCTTTACATTCGTTTTCAAATATATTGATGATATACAAGTTGCGTCAAGGAACCATACCGAACATTTACAGCATTTAAGAATCGTTTTTGAACGTTTTCGGAAATATGGACTTAAAATTAATATGTCAAAATGCGAGCTAGGTAAAAGTGAAATTAATTTTCTGGGCTATACAATTAATGAAAAAAGCATTCCACCAATCGACAAAAAAGTAGAAACCATAATGAACTTTGAATTGCCGTTAATCTCCAAGGACTTCCGTCAATTCATTGCTTCATTGAATTATTATCGCCAATGCCTAACAAATGCTTGTGAAAACCAAGGCATTTTACAAAAAATAATAATTGGCAATAAAAAGAGAGACAAAAAGCCTGTCGTTTGGAATGAAGCTGCAATTAAAGCTTTTGAAGCATGCAAATGCATGAATTTACAATTTACACCGATCACAAACCACTTATTTCAATGTTTAACAAAAAACTAGAGCAATGTTCGCCTCGTCAACTGACTCATATCATATATCAATATATCATAAATAATTTAATCACTGATATATTGTCTCGGATTGAAAATACCGAATTTTCCGAAATTCACACAAACAATTACGAAAATTTGCAAATAGAGCAACAAAATAGCGACGACTTAAAAGCAATATTAAATGACTCCAAGTGTAGTTTGAAATTATAACTCCTTCAAATACCAGGAACCAAATTCAAAATTTAATATGTGATACAGCAAATAATAAAAACAGACCATACCATACGTCCCAAAAAAATTTCGAACAAAATATTTTAATTTGATTCACAATCTGAATCATCCAGGTATTAAATCTTCAATTAAAGCAATGATCGATAGGTTTGTTTGGCCAAGCATTAAAAAAGACTCTAATCGTATGGCAAAAGCATGCATAAAATGCCAAAAAGCCAAAGTCAGTCGACGTAATCAACGACCATTGAGACAATTTTTTAATTCCGGACGAACGATTTAGTCATATTAATATTGATCTTATTGGACCGATAATTATTGCTTCACATGTATTGATCGTTATACGAGATGACCAAAAGTGATTCCAATCGATAACATTTCCGCCAAAACTGTAGCAAAAGCTCTCATGACTGGTTAGATTTCTCGATTTGGTATTCCACGCAATATTACAACTGACCGTGGCAGACAATTATTCAAGTCCACGTTATTCAACGAATTGACAAAAATTTTGGGTATCAAGCATTACCGTACTTCTTCGTATCATCCGCAAAGCAATGGTATTATTGAACGTTTGCATATAACAATTAAATCAGCTCTAAAATTCAACAATGCAAACGATTGGGTAGATTGCTTACCTACCATTTTATTTGGTCATTGGAAGATCACACAGCAATCCAATTCATAATTGAAAAGTACAATTTACAACATTCAGTCAATATATTTTTGTTTAATATAAAAAAAGCTAATATTTAAACAATTATTGCAAACATACATACATACTAGGGTGTGCCAAAAAATGACGATATTTTTTTTTTTTCGCTCTCCCCCAAAAATATCAAAGAATATGTCCAAACAAAAATTCTGTTAGAGGCAGAGCTCTTAATTTTAATTTTAAGAGGTCTCCCACGGAACTTTTAGTTTTTCCATTTAAATAACACGGGAACTAGGGTTTGAAACATTATTTTGTCCTGCAAGGTATGAAGAAATTTTTTCTTGATAAAATGAATGAATGGATCATATTCAGTACTAAATTTTGGACAAAAAAATTTATCGAGCCAAATTTGCATCGTCGATATTGAAGTTTCTACAGATCTTTGAAACTGAAAATTTATAAATTTCAAGGTTTTTTGCATTTTCCAACTAAACTATTGCAGATAGAAAAAAAAGTTGAATAGCAATTTTGTAGTTTGTCTGACGGCTGACATAAAAGTTTTTACAAATTTTTCGTATCATTACAAACAACAATGTTACAGGCTGACAAAGTACCATTTTTATGAATTTTTGCTCTTATCAATTGAAAGATTGATGATTAAGCTAAAATTTCTGTTCAGAATTCTCAGTATATTAAACTTGCAACAAAACTGTATGGGTGAGATTTTCGGTATTATCAATAGTTAAAATTAACATGCCCGCAAAGTCTTATTTCTATGATTTTTCAACTATATTATGAAATTTATTGATGATAGACATAAAATTTTAATCAAACACAGCAAGTACTTATTTTCCACAAAATTGCTCTTGATAAACTTTTTATATGAAATACAATTTATTATGTTAACAATATAACAGTTATTTTTATAACTTTTATGACGAATGTCTGAATTTTCGTATGAAAAATGATTAATTGATTACGAAGAACTAGAAATTTATTTGAAAATTAAATACATCCTTCAGTAGAAATCAGAAAAAAGAAGTATTTATGAAATAGACTTCTTTTTGAAATAGTTAATTATGAGAAGTTTATCCCAATTTTGGTTTACAATGGAATTCAAACTAATTGATAAAAAAAAAAGCACATAAATTTTGAGTATTTATACAAACAAAACAGACAAAAATAATTTTTACAGTTTTCACCACACACATAGTGAGAGCATTTCTTTTATTTTTGTGAATAAGCAGCTACAATTTTATTTTTATTAACGTCAGGAAATTTTTTCCTATGTTGTTCGACAATCTGCAATAAATATTGTTTTTGTTCTTCACTTCTTGTTAAACAGTTATTATATTCCTGGGCTAATGTAACGCCTCGTTCAGTGATATCGTTGACGACTTTTAAGTCCGACAGCACAGATTTGCAGTGTAAATAATTTTGATCAATTGTCCAGAGCTCTGGATCCTTGTCCATAAAATGATGTGGTAATTTATACTGTTCGAATAAAAATAACGATCGCTTGCTAGCAAAATCGCTGATGTTTTCGCCAATAATAAGTTTATGTCTTTGACAATAAACTTTTTGAAGTTCGCAGGATCACTTTTTCGCGTTTTCATTGCTCTCACGGTTTGTCTTTTAACTTGTAGTGAAACGCTGTCATCAAACAGATTGTTAACTTAATAAATTGTATTTTATATAAAAAGTTTATCAAGAGCAATTTTGTGGAAAATAAGTACTTGCTGTGTTTGATTAAAATTTTATGTCTATCATCAATAAATTTCATAATATAGTTGAAAAATCATAGAAATAAGACTTTGCGGGCATGTTAATTTTAACTATTGATAATACCGAAAATCTCACCCATACAGTTTTGTTGCAAGTTTAATATACTGAGAATTCTGAACAGAAATTTTAGCTTAATCATCAATCTTTCAATTGATCAGAGCAAAAATTCATAAAAATGGTACTTTGTCAGCCTGTAACATTGTTGTTTGTAATGATACGAAAAATTTGTAAAAACTTTTATGTCAGCCGTCAGACAAACAACAAAATTGCTATTCAACTTTTTTTTCTATCTGCAATAGTTTAGTTGGAAAATGCAAAAAACCTTGAAATTTATAAATTTTCAGTTTCAAAGATCTGTAGAAACTTCAATATCGACGATGAAAATTTGGCTCGATAAATTTTTTTGTCCAAAATTTAGTACTGAATATGATCCATTCATTCATTTTATCAAGAAAAAATTTCTTCATACCTTGCAGGACAAAATAATGTTTCAAACCCTAGTTCCCGTGTTATTTAAATGGAAACACTAAAAGTTCCGTGGGAGACCTCTTAAAATTAAAATTAAGAGCTCTGCCTCTAACAGAATTTTTGTTTGGACATATTCTTTGATATTTTTGGGGGAGAGCGAAAAAAAAAAAATATCGTCATTTTTTGGCACACCTTAATACATACATATGATTTTACTCAATTGACTTCCAAAATTCTTCATCACTTGATGAACAAATTTCCTCATCATATTGAAAATCTGCAAGTGAACACCATGGTTTTAATTTGTCTGCTACTTGGACCGATTCAAATCTCTTTTGGGTTACTTGAGTTGTGTCTGTATCGGCTATTAAATATCTATCGTTGCCAAGAAGCTTTTTTATAACATAGGGTCCCTTAAATCTAACGAGTAATTTTCTTGACTGCCCAGTAGCTGGATGTTCCGCCTTCACTATGACCAGATCATCTTCGTAACTTTTAGGAGCAATGTGTTTTTTGTTGAAGGAATCTGCTTGTTTTCTTGCCTTTTCATCCATTCGTAGCTTAACCAATTTTCTCAAATCCGAAAGTGGTTTTCATCCTCATCTTCACCTTCAATATACTGACCAATCGCGATGCTTAACTCATTTCCCAAATGATTTCTTGGCGAAAAAGTAAATAATAGTTTCTGAGGGGTTTGACCAGTTATGCTATGCTCGATGCTGTTCATGCCCCATTGTATTGCAGAGATATGTTTCTCCCAATCTCTTCCATTTTTATCATTTGTCATACTTCGAAGAGCACTATTTACAGTACGGAAGCAGCCGTTAATCAATCTGGCCGTTAGCACGTGGAGTTCTGACTGCATTTAAAACATGACGAATTCCATTACTTTTGCAGAAACTTTCAAATATTTTTGATGTGAACGCAGTTCCCCGGTCACTAATTATTTGAGTTGGCAGGCCTACAAATTATGCAACATCTAGTAAAATTTTAACAACCGCTTTTGATGTCGTATTCCGAACAGGTCTGAGGATAACAAACTTGGAAAAAGCGTCAATAATTCCAAAAACATATTGATTCCCTTGTTTTACATTCAAAAACGGACCTACGTGATCTATATGAACAGTGTGGAATGGTATGGCGCATTTATTAATTGGATGAACAATTGTCTTTCACCTCGAAATCAAACTCCTGAATTCGTAGCCACCACCTGGCAATTCGTGGCACTAAATTTTTGTTTCGTTTCGCGAATATAAGATGGAGTTCTAAATTTTTTCACAGCTTTAGTTTTTATTTCTCCAGGTTGGAATTCCCAAACCACTGATAACATGTCCGCGATAGTTTATTTCATTTTTAAAAAATTAACATTTTGATGTTTTAAATGTCAAATTCATATCTTTACACTTTTAAGTAGTTCAGTTAAAGTTTTGATAAATTCACATGCGGTTTTTCCATTTTTTTTTATATGTAAGAGCACTTGTCACTGTTTTAATCAGCCTCATAAATACAGCAGGCGCATTCGTTAATCCGAAAGGCATTCTTTTATATTGAAAATGACCGCTAGGCGTAACAAACGCAGTTAACTTTCGCGATGCCTCTGCGATTGGTATTTGATGGTATCCGTTCATTAAATCCAAAACGATAAATAATTTACTATCGCACATAAAATTTATGCTTTCTTCAATGCTCAGGCATAGGAAAACTTTCGCGCACTGTAGTTTTATTTAAATCTCGATAGTCCACTACCATGCGAAAGTCTCGAGTTTTCTTTGGCACTGATAGCGCTCTGCAAACGGTGATGTGGACGGCTCGATATCATTTTTTAACAAATCATTTACTATGGTGTCCATTTGGTTTCTTAAATGATATGGAACCCGAAAGCACTTGTGGTTTACGATTTTATTTTTATCTTTAAGTTCAATATCTGTTTGTTATGTATACTGAATAGACGTGTTTTCACTGGCGTCTGCAATTTAAACGTTATCGCCTGGTTATTTCGCTGTCAATATCGCCAATACTTTCTAAGCGAGATATTCAATGTCGTTGTTTCCATCTGGCGTATTGTTTTTGAATTCCTGTGTTTATTTTTTGCGTTGATTTAATAAATTAATAAAAATAAATAATTCAGTTTTGCCGCGCTTCATAACCTTACACTGTCGTCGTTTTAATTATGTCGAGCCTGCAACAACAAAAAAATCTACGAAGCACATCAAACAAAATCGCAAATAAACCAATTGCACCAACAACTCCGCTTGGTATTCCCAAAGCGCATGCAGATGAGTCATCACCTTCAACTGCAATGTACTCTGATGCAACTCTAAACGTGAAGCTAGCCTGCATTGAGTCGAACATCATAAAGAAGCTGACTGAAGAACTTCGAACAAGTGAGGGCAGAGTTATGGAAAGGTTTGGTGAACTATCAGCTGAGTTCTCGAACTTAAGAGAGACTTTGCGATCTGTTGCTGAGAGGGTATCAGCTGTTGAAGCATTGTGTGGTGATATTAACGTAATGAAAAATGAGATAGAACAACTGAAGCAACAAAATGAATGTAGCTTTAACAACTATGCAGGGTCATCTCAAGCAAAGAACGAAATTGAGGTGTTAAAGAAGCAAGTGGAAAGATATGAGAGTGATGCCGTTGCTTCTGACATCATCATACATGGAATTCCTCTTGCAAAAAATAATGAGAATCTTCCTAATGTTTTTGCTCTAATTTGCTCTCTTGTTAAGAGCAATGCTCCTAAGCTGCGTGATGTTTTTCGGCTAAGGGCAAATGCAAAAAACAGAAACAAGCCTGCTATTGTTGTAAAGCTATCATCAGCTTATGATCGGAACCAACTCTTTAAAGCTGTGGCAGCGTTTCGTAAAAATAAAAAGAGGCCGCTTTTGCTGAGTGACATTGACTGTGGGCGTGATGAACCTTTTTACATGCATGAAAGTCTCACTAAGGCGAATCGGCTTGTAATGATCTATGCAGAACAAAGAAAGAAAGAAAATAAGTTATCTGCTGTTTTTTCTCTTCGTGGGAAGGTGTATGTGAGAGCGGATCAAAATAAAGAAGCAATTTGTGTTGATAGCAGAGATAGCGTTGATTGTGTCGCTGGTATGAGAAGTTAGAATGTGTTATTTAAAAGCTAAAAATATTTTATCAAATTGTATCTTTTTATGCTGTACTGATTGTCAATTTTATTATTGTTTTGATCTTTTTATTATGTTTAAATTAATTATGTTTAAATTATTACTTAGTTCTAGGCTTATTATACTTAAAATTATCTTGCTTTCTTGCTCAATCTCTCTTTGGCTAAGACCTATTGCCACAATTTTTAGGTTCTTTTACAATATCTATTTTCTTTCGTCTATTTTATTTATCTATCTTTCCTCTAATTTGCTTGCTTACGATTGTAATTTAACTATCTGCAAGCATTGGTTACTTCTTGTATATTATTGTGTAAGTTATATTGTTTTGAATCTTATATATTCTGTCTAAGCGTTCTTTTCCATCAGTATTTCTACTTCGATGATGTCTATTGAAAATTTTGATGGCGTTAACGGAAATCATAAAATCTTGATTAAAGTTCTCTGTGCACAGCATTGTGGTCTTAAAGTTTTGCATTTCAATGCTAGGAGTTTAAACTATGATAAGCTGGACTATCTTAAATATATTGTTGAAAATTCTTCTGTGGATGTCATTTGTGTTTCTGAAACCTGGTTCTGTAATGAGGTTTCTGATTCTGTCTATAATATTGATAATTTTAAGCTATTGAGAAATGATAGAGTGGGAAGGAGAGGTGGAGGTGTTGCTATTTATTGTCGCAGTAATTTAAATGTTAAACTTGTATCTAAATCCAATAGCAATAATAATGTTGAGTATTTGAATGTGTGTTTGTTTGATAACCATGTCAAAGTGTTCTTGTCTTGTGTGTATAATCCTAACAAGTGCAATAACCTTGATTTATTTTTTTCTGAAATAAATAATTATATTATTGATTTTGACTTCTTTGTTATATGTGGCGACTTTAACGTAAATTTATTATGTCGTGATAACACTTCTAAATCGTTTTGTGAAAATGTTTGCTCTACTGGTTTGTCATTTGTCAATGAAACTGTCCCAACGCGCTTTGCCAGTAATGCTAGCCCCAGTCTTCTAGACTACTTTATTGTATCGGACCTTGCATCAGTTATGTTATATGATCAACTTTATTTTTTGTCTGATCATGATCTATTGTTTTGTTGTTTGAATGTTAATTTGTCTCGTAGCGGTAGCTCTAATGCTTTCACCTATCGGGACTTTAAATCGATTAATTTTTGGGCTCTCCATAATGACCTTTGTTTCACTCCTTGGAATGATGTATGGCTTGTTGAATCAGTTGATGAAAAATTGAATGTTTTTACCAATATAGTTAATAGTCTCTTTGAAAAACATGTTCCTATACGCTCGGTAATGGTAAAGAATACAGCATGCCCTTGGTTTACTAATAATGTACAAAAATCTATTAAAAAACGTAACAAACTTCACAATTTATGGAAAAGGTGTCCTACCGCTTATAATTGGGAAAAATTTAGAATTGCTAGAAATGCGTCAGTTCAGCTTATTAGACAATCTAAACTTAAGTTTTGCTCATCGAAATTAAATACTTCACTTCCCTCAAAGGTACTATGGAGAAACTTGAAAGCAATGGGCATCGGTGAGAAACGCTCTGATGAATGTAATGTTGATCCGGATATTTTAAATGATTACTTTCTCTCGAACTCAGTACCTACTCCTAGCAACAACTTTGATTTCTCTGAATATGCTGAAGATGAAAATTTTCAATTCTCTACAGTTAGTGTGAACGATGTGAGAAAATCTTTAGTAAAAATTAAATCTAATGCAATAGGTGAAGACCTTGTTTCATTAAAATTCATAAAGCTTATTCTATTTCAAGTCCTTAGCCCCCTTACGCACATCGTTAACCACTGCTTTACTACGTCTACTTTTCCTTCTTCTTGGAAAGTTGCCCTTGTTATGCCGGTGGCAAAAAAACCAACTCCTAATGGGCTTAATGATTATAGACCTATCAGCATCATATCTTGCTTGGCCAAAGTGTGCGAGGCACTTATGGCAGATCAAATTGTAAATTTTTTTAATGACAACAATTTATTATCTCCGATGCAATCTGGCTTCAGGGCTTCTCACAGCTGTGCCACTGCCACTGTGAAAATATTTGATGACATAAGGACATTTTATGATGAAGGAAACATATCCCTTCTTTGCTTGCTGGACTTCTCAAAAGCATTCGATACTGTGAATCATTCTTTGTTGTGTTCGAAATTAAAGTTTATGTATGGTTTTAGTGAAAGTGCTACACGGTTTTTGCATAGCTACTTGTCAAACCGGGTCCAACGAGTCAAGGTTGGTAATAAATATTCTGAGTACAAATTTCTGACTAGTGGTGTTCCCCAAGGTTCAGTTCTTGGTCCTCTGCTGTTTGTTATTTTTATCAATGACATATTTAGAGTTTGCAAGCATTCAAAAATGCATGCCTATGCAGATGACGTGCAAATTTATCTTTCGAATAGAGTTGGTCTCCTAGATGATTTAGTGTACAGGCTAAATGAGGATCTGGACTCTATTAATAAATGGGCAATCTGTAACTGTCTTAAGCTCAATGCTCTTAAATCTGTTGTGATACCTATAGCTAAAGGCAAAGTTTTTCATGAAGACATTCCGGATCTATTCTTAGGTGCTGAAAAGCTGAAATTAACTAGCAGTACAAGAAGTCTTGGCTTTTATATAAATTCCTCTCTGACATGCACTGAACATATTAATAGAGTGGTGCAAAAAATTTATTATGTTTTGCGCAACCTTAGAGTGACAGCTGAATTTACACCCACTAGCACTAGAAGAAAACTAGTAGTTCAACTTATAGTTCCCATAATCTCCTATTCGGAGCTAGTCTATAGTAGGCTAGACTCTAGTTCCCAACTAAAGCTACAGCTGGCTTTCAATCATGCCATCCGATACGTATATGGACTTCGCAAGTTTGACCATATATCTGAATTCAACAAAAGCATCCTTGGCTGTGACCTAATAAACTACCAAAATTCCAGAAACTGTATTTACTTACACAAGCTGATACATTCCAAAACACCATCTTATTTATACGAGAAGTTACAGTTTAGTCAACAACAAAGAAGTCGAATGCTTATTATACCTAAATTCAACTATTTGAATTCGTCAAGATTATTTTTTGTTAACGCCATACGATTGTGGAATAGTTTGCCAACTTTTATAAAATCTATTGCTGAAGTCAGAATGTTTAGACAAGCTATTATTTCCTTTTTCTCTAATTAATATACTTTGTAACCATCTTTTCGCCTTTTTCTAAATTATTTATTTATTTCTCCCGATGTCCCCTATACATTCACTCTATTCTATTTCTTATTGTTAACTTTACTTTTATTTTTCGGTTTCTTACTCTTCATTTCATTCAATTACTTTAAGTGAATTTTTTAGTTTAAGTTTTTATTTTATTTTATAAGTTTTGAATTTTGTTAAACTTAAGTCAGTATGCTTGTTTTATTACCATCTGTGATGTATTATAAAAGAACTTGTTCTTATTATACAAATTATGTTATAATCAATAAATTACAAATTACAAAGTTCAATATTCATTTCAATTAATCTAATTTTTCCCATACTTGAAAGGTTTTCTGCAAAACACTCTCGATACAATGTCATTATTTCTAAAAAATTGATTTTATCCTGCTCATTTGATATTTTTTTCAATTTTTATTGTTTGGCCAAGCTTACCTAGTTTATTTTAACACTCAAGAGGAGTAACAAGTCAATCTGATGACTTTGATTGACTTAACGACATTATATTTGAACTATGACTGATTTTCAGTTCGCCATTTTCACGCACAAGCTTGACACCCGACTAGTCAAAGAAATTCTGGCCAACAATCATCTCACACTCTTGATCATTATTATTAACAATTAAAATGTCGATTGGCAACGTTACATTTTGTATTTCAACCAATTTGTTTATTTTACAGACGGAAGTAACTGCGTTGCCACCGAAGCCGACAAGTTTAACCATATAGTGCTCAAAGTTCCAAGCGAACTCTTGAGCTTTTGCTAATTTTATTGTAGAGCACTCACTACCCAAATCGCAAAACGCTTCGACCCGATAACTATCTTTATGTGCTTCCTGCATCAAACCCTTATTTTTCTCAACCGATAAACGCGACATTTTTGACGGATACTGGACTTGATTTTCATTTGAACGCCTCCG